>OY728135.1:610535242-611135242 GCA_963277665.1 Viscum album | reverse complement strand
GAAAACAAAAATAAAAAGTGGGTTTTTAAAGTGAAACGTTAAAATGATTGAAATGTTTTCATATATAATTTCAATGTGAAATTACATATAATGAATAAAATTTTACTAAATTATTATAAAATAATATAATTATACTTTAATACAAATTAAAATGATAATTTAACAATATAAATAAATTAGATGAAAAGCCAGCTTGAAGTAAAAAATGCAATATTTTTCACTATTTATTAAAATATAAATTTATTTAGAAAAAATACAAACAATTCAACCAAATTAAATTATGATGACCCAATTTAATAGAAAAAAACTATTTTTTCAAATAAAATATTTAAAAGTTACAAAAACATGTTTTAAAATGGGTTCTCCACCATGGAATTAAAATTGTAATTTTTGAAAAATACTTCTTTTTATCAAAAAATTGAATTTTTTCATTTATAATTTCTATAAAACATATTATATAATTTATAAAAATTAAATTTAATATATTTTATATATTTCATTAATAAAATGCACCATTAATTATTTTATTATTTTATAAACTCACTTATTTTCATTTTAGTATTTTTTTCCAGAAAAAAAACATTCTTTATATTCAATTGGATTTTATTTTAATTTATAAATAATTTTATATCTAATTAATCATTATATAAACATGTGTGAAATATATTTTCATAATTTAGTTAATATATTTCATTCATGTTATTCTAACGGCTATGCGATAACTATAACATAAAATAATAATAATAATAATAATATATTATTTTTCGTTATAACACAGTGTTGTGTGCAACATAAAAAACATCATTGTTTTGTGTTGGGTAAGATATCAAACATAGAGTCTCTTTAAGGTAAAATATAATTCATAAATATTAATAAATATGAAAAAGTCAAATTATATAACATCCTAGGATGTTACAAAATATCATTATAATCATAGCATGGAGATAGACTATGAGTACAGTAAGACAATCTAATTATACAAGGGATTATTATCAGAGTATATATAACAATAATTTACAATAGAGGAATATATATAAAATTGGTTTTCTCAATGTTTCTATGGTATATGAAACAAATTAATAAAAAATATTGTGGTTATTTTCTTTGAAAATATATGAAAGATATAGTATCCCATCAATAAACTAGCATCCATGAATATGATTTTTTGATGATAATGACAATTTCATTTAAAATATTTATTATTAATGTGTTTATTAATATTTTTCTAATACTACAAGAAATCTAAATAGTAGACATATCCAAATAGAATATAATTTTTTTTAGAAATGAATGAGAAAAATATGTGGTGTTAGAATCTATGTAGACATCATGAAGAGGTGACTAATTACTAATTTTTTAGTTATTTTATCATGATTTTATCTATATTTTTTAGTTAATTTCATTATAATTTTTATCTAATTTTTATTTAATCAATTTTCAAAAAGATCGCGATGAATTGAATTCATCATGAAATGTTTTTTCTAAGACCATTTTTTGCTCTATTAAGAGAACAAAATTATCGTAGGAAAAATAATTCTAGCTGAGGTATTGAATAAGGATTATGTATTGTGGTACAATTATTTCTCTTTATAGATAAATGTTTTATTTTTTCTATTTAAGTTCATCATTTTATGTTTTTATTTTAAATTTTACACAATGTTCATGTTTTAAGATTAAATTTAAATTTTAGTTAAGAAAATATATCACTTATTGAAAACCAAAGAAAATAAACATATTTAATCATGATAATTTTGTAAAGTGAAGCGTAAGTCATTTTTGATGAATTGGAATCTGCCACACATCAATTCAACACACAGTTTAGTCTGTGTGCCTCAAAGTTTGTGTTTTTGTTTAAAATTGGATTTTTTTTCAAAACAGACACAAAATACTAAAAAACAAACAAATTTAATTCAATTTTAATTAAAATTTAGAACAATGATCCATAAATTAGTTTTTATGTCTCATAATCTACCGCACATCAATATGACACACGGTGTGTCTAGTATGACTGAACCTGTGTGTTTTTATTTAAAATTGAAATTTTTTGTTCAAAGGACACATGGCGTACTAAAAACTGAGAAATCTCATTAATATAGTCTTGATACTTTAGTACAGTGATCCATAAGTCATTTGTGACATGTATGAATCGACTAAATGTCAATATGACACATGGTGTGAGTGGTATGACTCTTAGTACATTTATTTAGTTTAAAAATGACATTTATGTTAAAAAATGCTTCACCCACTAAAATATGGAACACACATATATTTATATGATACATTAGGGAAATTATTCATATGTCATTTAGATTTGTTGAAATCAGCTACACATCAATCTGACACAAGGTGTGACTGGTATGACTCAATGTGCATGTTCTATTTTAGAAATTAAATTTTACATAAGATAATGTTTCACTAACTAGAAACTAATAAAATTCATTTGGATTATCATTATACTTTGGAAAATGATCCATAAATAATTTTTGACATGTAGGAATCAACCACTTGTCAATCTGACACATTATGTGACCGATATAACTCAATGTGCATGTTTTCAGTTTTAAATTGACATTTTAGTAATAAGAAATTCCACTCATTTAAAATTGAGAAAAAAATGAAAACAATATCTTGATACTCTTTTAAGGTGATCCATATGTCATTTTTGATGTGTATAAATCAGTCTAACATCATTCTACTACATGATGTGACCAGGATGACCCAAACTGCATGTTTTTAGTATAAAAATGTCATTTTAGTTAAAAATATGTGTCACTCACTAAATGTAGAGAAAACACAATCGTATTTTCTTTATACTTTAGAAAAAAATATCTGAAGAAATTTATTATTTGTAATAATCAATTTTATTTCAATCTGACACACAATAAGGCCAATTTGACTTAAAGTGCACATTTTTATTTAAAATTGTCATTTTGGTTCAAAACACGTATCATATACTCCAAATCAAAAAATGTGATCATATTATATTTATAATTTAGTAAAATTATCCATTGGCCATTTTTTATGTGTATCAATCAGCCACGCATCAATCCGAATGATGTGGCGTGTATGAATTAAAGTGCATTTTTTTTAAATTGATATTTCAGTTCAAACGACGTGGGAAAAACTCAAAACATATAAGACATATTTATATTGTTTTGATTATTTTGGATAATTATTAATAAATTATGTATGGAATTTAATAATCCACCTCACCTCAATCAAATACATGTTGTGAATTCTTTGACCTTATATGTGTGTTTCGGTCTAGAAATGACATTTTATTTAAAAACATGTGTTACTCCATAAAACCAAATAAAACAAAATCATATAGTTTGGATACAGTATGAAAAAAATTCATAATCCATTTTTTATATTTATTAATTAACCACATATTAATCTGACACACGGTGTGACCAGTATGACTCAAAGTGCTTGTTTTTAGTTGAAAATTGACATTTTATTAAAAAAACGTTTTTTTCTCAATAAAACCAAAAAACACTTATATTGTCTTGATAATTTTTTAAAATGATATATTAGTAATTTGGGATATGTATGAATAATCCACACTTCATTCTAACATATGGTGTGATCGGTATGACTCAATGATCATGTTTTTAGTTTAAAAATTACATTTCAGTTAAAAATGTAAGTCATTTACTAAAATTGAGAAAAAATAATGTATTGTCTTAGTACATTAGTAAAAAAATACTTGAGTTATTTTTGGTGCGTAAAAATCAATAACATATCAATCAAACACATTGCCTGTCTAGCATGAGTCAACATGTTTGTTTTTATTTAAAATTGACATTTTAGTTCAAAACACATGTCACATACTCAAAACCAAGAAAATTCAATCGAATTGTCTTCATACATTAGGAAAATGGGTCATAAGTAATTTTTTACGTGTAGGGATCAACTACACATCAATATGATACCTGGTGTGACCAGTATGACTCAAAGTGTGTGTTTTTATTTTAAATTGAAATTTTATTTGAAAGGAAACATGGCTTACTCTAAATCAAGAAAACACATTTATATAGTTATGAACTTTTGTAAAAATGATCTATAAGAAATTTCTGATGTGAACGAATCAACTACACCTCTATCTTATACATGATGTTACTTGTATGACTCGAAATGCATGTTTTTATATTTAAAATGGAATTTTAGTTAAAAAAATGTGTTACTCACTGAACACTGAGAAAATCAATTTTAATTATCATGATACATTATAAAATTGATTGATAAGTCATTTTTGATGTTAGAGAATGATAAAAATAGATATATGACACACAATGTGATTAGTATGACTCAAAGTGTGTATTTTTTTTAAAAAATGTCATTTTAGTTAAAAAGGGTGTTGCTTACTAAAAAACATGTAAACACACTCATATTTTCATGATATTTTAGTATAATAATCCAAAAATAATTTTCTATATATAAGAATCAACTTCACATCAATTTGACACATTGTGTGGCCGATATTACTCAGAGTGAACGTTTTTATTTGAAATTGACATTTTAGTTCAAAACAGACAACACATACTTGAAACCATGAAAATATGATAAGATCACTGTGACACATTAAAAAAATGATCTATATATTATTTTTGATTTGTAGGAATCAACTACAACATAATTCGACAAACATTGTTCCCAATATGACTCAAAGTGTATTTTTTCAGTTTAAAAGTGGAGTTTTATTAATGCATTGTAAGATATATCTGTTTAATTTATTTCTTGTAGTATTAATCACATAAGAATGGTTTTTAATACATGGACACTATTCTACTTGCGGATGGGGTGGTTTTTTTATAAATGGTAGCATGATCAGGCTTGTTTGACAAGCGTTGAGGTCTAAAGATAAAAAAACATTAATGTCTTGTATTTATTAATATCTGTGATAAATTGTACATACTAATATAATTTTATAGACCAATGTTTGAATTTTTTTTCATATTATGTCTAATTATTTTATTTTTGATGTAAATTAAATTGAAATTAAATTTTATATTTATTGATTCAATGTGTTGTAATTTTAGTAGCACACTATTGTGGCATGACTTTTATCACTGTTATGAATAGAACACATAAGTGGACACTTTATCAGTTTTAAAAACATGCTGATAAAGTGTACCCATTATCAGAGATACAAAAAGTGATGATAAGGGGAATTATTTATCAGCACTGATAAAACCCCCTTAATCATCACTTTTTTAGTACTGAAAAATATGTCATCTTTTAATGGTGTTGATATCATTGATGCTTTTTTACCACCAATGAAGGTTATTTCTAGCATTGTTAAAGCATATATTTTCAGCAGTGGCCACCATAGGCCATCTCTGGTTGGCCTATAGAAACAACCAAATAGAAGTTACTATAGGCAACAAAAATGGGTAAAAAACAATCATTATTTAGAATTTTTTGGGTTGCCGCTAAATGTATTTATTGACCAATTTTTGTAGTCGCTAATGACCATTTTTGGTATTGTTATTATTTTGGTTATTTTATAACAAATAATGATAATGATTTTTTATTATTTTTTAAATTGATTATTTAATAACCAATATGAAAAACCTTTTAATTTTAGTCTTTTGGTGACATTTATATGTCATTTTTTAATTAACTGACATTAAATATACTCTTTTACACTATTTATACAAAACGGATTTAAAAAAGATATTTATTATGCCGATTACAACATCTCTAAACCACCGATGTTAAAAATAACATTTTCACTAGGGAAACAAATTATATATATTTATATATTAAAATATGTTTTTATTATAAATTAATTTGTTTTATGTTGGTCACATTTTATCTGTGCTAAAAAAGTGATTTTGTGTTGATAAATGGAACATCATTAACAATTTTCTTATTACAGATTGTTAATAATAATGTATATGGAAGTTGGGGTGGTAGTCGAGTAGTTAACACAACCCTTAATCCATCAATAATCCTTTGATCAAATCTGGGTGGAGGATTCTTTACATGTTACTATATAATTTCTATCGTAGTACTTTTTCAAAGGAACTATTCATCTAATTTTGGCCTTTGGACTACTATTTTGGGACAATGGGTAAGATGGCCTTCAAGACACAACACTCATTTGGGGTATTGGGCCTCCAAGTCAATTCAATAATATAGTTCATGGGATGTTAGGCAACATGGCATCTAATCCATGAATCATTTTGGTTAATGGTGTCAGTGAAAAAACATAAACCAAGAGAAAGGGGGAAGAGGAGCTCATACCTCTTGATCTGAACAATGAAACACCCAATAAACACACCAAATCAGCTTGAACAAACATAAGGAATGAGGGAGAAACACTTGGTAGTCATTTAAGACATGGGGTTAAAATGAGGGAATCTTGGGGTAGAATCCACAATTAAAAAAGAGGTGAAATGATAGAAATACCACAAAGTGGATTGGATTCACAGTAATCTCACATGGTTTTCCAAATAGTGTGCAGATTATGTGTCTCCCAACACCTCAAACCCCCAGGTGGTCACTCAGTTGTCTCATATGGTTTTCTATAATCATTTGTAGATCATTTTTCCCCTCTTACCACCACTCCAAGGTTTACATGGTATCTAATGCACTATTTCAAAACATTTATCCTTAACTATTCACCCCTATAAAACCCTCTAAAACCCCACAAAATTCAATTGAGAACACCCCAAAACAAAAGGAAAAACCCCCACATGATCACTACTAATAACGTTGCACCCTGGGTTTCACTAAATGACACAATAGAACAACTACATGAATATATGCACCATCATCTTTGAGGTGATCCATTCCACTCAAAGGTCTTTCATACCAATGGTAATCAATTCAGTCACAACTATTTCTCAAAAAATGTGAATCTGGAAGACACCGATATCTATCCTATACTAATATTCTATATGGTGTATGTAATTTTAATTTATATTAACATCACCCCCCAATAACCTTGTTGTTATGGGTACAATGTACTATATCCAATGAGGTATATTATACAACAAAAAACTTCTAAAAGGTCATCTGAGAGTGGTTATTCACATAGCTCACAAGAAGAGTTTAAAACTACCTATTACCCTTTATGTTCTAGATGTTCACATGGTCAAAATTCCTATTGGAACATTCATACCATGGTAATTTCATATTGTAAAAATACATGTTGATAAGGAGTTATTCCTTAGCTCTCTATAGTAATGAAATGCATTTAATAAATAATGAAAAAAATCAACGAAGTAATAATTATTATTAAATACAATGATATTAAAGTACAAACTAATGGACAAATAAAAAAAATAAAAAGGATCAAATAATTGATTAAAAATTACCTTCATAATTTACATGTACCCACCTCTTAAACTTCCACTTTTACTAATATTACAAGTTCATATAGATACAATGTTCAATGATGGTGATACGACCATCATTGATTCTGAAGAAAAAATGTATAGAGAGGATTTTATAGACATTATTAGTCTTGAGAATATAAATGAAATCATCAACCATGGATGTCTAGGATTATTAGTTATAAATATATACATGAGTTAAATTTCATAAATTATTTATCTAATAATTTATCTACTATGTTAATTAGAGTTAAATATTATTTATTATTTTTTAGGTGTATATAGTAGAACTATTTCATGGAAAACCCCTATGAACAATAATTTTAACTCATTATTCCTCACATCACTTCTATACAAAAAAAATTATAAGAAGAGTAATATTTTTCTATAGTGGAAAAAATGGATGTAATGTTTGGAAAAAAGTTATAGATGATAGAATCTACTCAATACCCATGATGTAGGGGTAAAACTCAATAATTTAATCTTATAAAATATATTTTTATCACATTCATTACTTATTCATTTTTTATGGAGAATTTGTTTATCATTTTAATTATTTTGGATAATTCAAAGATTTATTTTTTGGATTCAATAAATGGATAGAAAACAAATTGACCACACATGATGATGTTTATCACTTCATAATATGCTAAACGTGTAAGATCTCAACTTTTCATGAGATTAATAGAGTATATTTTTTAGCTATTAATTTTTTTTATTGGTTGAGTATTTTTCATTTGGGTTTTACATTGGGGTTCATTTGGGAGAAATTTTTGTGAAAAATATAAGAAATAGGTAGTGCATGGTTGGTGCACGGTTTTCCCTAACCATGTGCCTGACCCATCAAACCTTTCAACCCTAGATAGTGGGGTTTTACCATAATAGAGAAAATTTGTTAAAATTTTGCAGGCTAGAAAAGTAAAACATTCACCCCCTTGAAGAGGCACATATTTAGGAGAGACTATGCACCCCCACCTAGCAAACCATGCGTCAAAAATTAATTCACCCGTAATTAGATTTTAAATCACTTGAACCCCAGAAACTCACCCCATTTGACCCCCACATAACCCTATATTTTCTTTCACAATTTCATAATATCTTGATGGATTCCATGCCTTACCAAACTCTGTTCTTCATAATTGAAATCTCGGATCTAAGATCTACACCTTTCCCGGTAAGATAATTGTATCCCACATGGTTTCACGTTCATCTTTTTATCTTCTCCCATACTAGAATGGGTTTTTCTTCCTATTTTGATTATATCTAGATCTTGGATTGTAGATATATTTCTATAATTGAAGGATAATTATTTTTTAATCTTTATTTAGGGTTTTATATTTTTATTTCATTAAATGTTGTTGTACAACACAAATTTTTTGGAATTCTATTGGGTGGACATTCGTCAACAAATTGGGGTAGGTGGATGAAAATTAAAATCCCAAATTCGTGATTTAAATTACATGAATATAATTATTGAATTTATATATGATGTTTATTATTTGAGTTATTGTTTAAATTAATTAATTGAGTGAATATATTAATTTAGGATATATGGAATTGGGGATCTGGGGAATTAAAGATTAAGATAATTTATTGTGGGATTAATTATGAGGTGTTGAGTTTTTTATTTGAAATAATTAATTGATGAATTAATTTTGAGAATTTGATATTTGAGGATGAGATAATTAATTGTGGAATTAGTTATAGGATTTATTGTTGTGGATATTTATTAATTAATTAATGATATTAGAATTTTTAATTAATTGGTGAATTATTTGAATGGATTTATGTGATAATATAATATTTGAATTAGAAAAGAAATATGTGTGATTAATTAATTGATTATTTCAATAGATGAATCTATTAGTTTAATTAGTTGTCTAATTAATTATTTTTCATGATATAATTAGTTAATTGTTGAGTTAACTAATTGAATTATTCTCTTTAAATAATTTTATAATTAGTAATGAAAATGATGTGGATAATTAACTAATGAATTAATTATGGGTTATGAATGGTAACATGAAATTTAGTTATAAAATAAACAATGGTAAAATGGTCTTTATAATGTGTAAGATATTAATGGTAACATGGTCTTTTATTTGTGAAAAAAATAATGGAAACATGGTCATTATAATGTTTAAGGTATGAATGGTGACATAGATATTTGGTTGTAAAATAAAGAATGTGAATATGGTCATTCGAATTTGTATGGTATGAATGGTGACATAGTAATTTAGTTGTTAATTAAATATTGAGAACATTTTCATTATATTGTGTGATCTATGACTAGTATCCTTGGGCATTTAGTTGTGAATTAAATAATGATAACAATGGAATTATGAGATATGATATCTCTCAGACATACTTTGGGCTCTAACATAAGCTAAAGTAGGGATTCGGTTATGTGTTTTTATGCGATCCTGGTTGTTTATGTGGTTAAATAATGATTAATTGATAATGTTATAATTTTTTACTTGTGAATTATAATTATTTTTTTATACAACTACAAACAATTGTTGTTGAATGGATATTATTTTAGATTCCTTTATTAGTGGCCTACTGAGTTGTACTCTTACCCTACTCGGGCATCCTAATCTATACCTGAATAGACTTTGTTTTTTCAAGACTGTTTAAGGTAAAAGAACCTATGTAAGATTACTGATATGGGATGGAGCGTGGATAAGGGTTCCAGAAATGATTCAGGACCCACTTTGGGTTTCTTCAAAGTCTTTTTATTGGGATTAATTTTAGAAACTTTACACATACATTGCCATGTCATATTTTTTACTTTAGTGTTGACATTTTATTTCCAGTTTTTTATCCTGTGGTACTGGTTCTTTCAGGTTATGATTATATGTTATTCAATTATTGTTTCTTATTTTATGTTTTTGTATTTACTCTGATTAAATAGGTTCAGTCTCCCCATGATGGATATATCATACCCTATCAACTAGTTGGAAACCTCTAACTTATGGGGAGGTGAAAATGAGGTCACATAGCAAACCAGTTTAGGGTACCAGTGCATGAATCATGGGTTGGGACATCACAAAGCTGTATTAGAGACCAAATTTCTTTGATTTTTATTTTTATTACTATTTGGGAAAATTATATAGAAAAATATGAACAGTCAGGCCTTGGTTATTAGCTCATGCATGGGAGTAGATAACCCATGTATGGGGGTGAACCCCAGTACCTAGGGTGGGATTGTTGTTTTTTTTATTGTAACAGTTGAATATTTTTTCTCCTTGGATGATCCACTTGTTGTGTGTTGTAATTGTTGATGTTGAGATTTCATGAGATTTGACTCATGGATTTATATGGTATGAAATTTGAGTTTTAATACATCATTCTAGGAACTGTGGGTAATTATAACTTGCATCATTATAATAACACATGGGAAAATCGGTTATGGGTAATTTTTTGAACTTGAACTGGTTTTACTTGCTTGTGAAATTGAAGCGAAAAATGATCCTAATGTGAAATTGAGAATTTTAAAATGATACAATATGATATTAATTGGGTTTCTAAATGTGAAACATGAATAAATATAATTATTTTACCCTTTTTAAACCAAGACCTAGGTGTAGGATAGTTAAGGGTAGTGATAGTGCCTCAGTTTTAACTGTGAGGTGGGGTTGGGGAAATGACTTGTTGTGGTATATTGTAGTTCTCATAAATGTGATAAAGAGGTGATAGGTGTCCTACAATTTTCATTTGGAATTATAGATATATGCCTCCATTATGACTCTTTTTGATAGGATGATATGAGGATATCGTTGTAGATAATCAACCATAAGTGGAACATGAGGCATCTATAGTGCTGACTGAGTAAATTGGAGAGAAGATTCCAGAGATCTTTTCTCACTTCATGAGATTCATGGGAAGAGACCGAAGATGATTTTGGAAGAGTATTTTTTATCTGATGGGGGAGTTTCGGTTATAGAACCCATTGAATTTTACTAGAGAGGGTCGACCTAAGGAATCTATGTTTTGATTTGATTCCATTGAGTAAATACCTGAACACATGGAGATTAATTTGGATAGTATGGTCAAGTTTGGATGATTATATGCTACAAGGATCAGTGAATTGCTAGTGGGATGTCTAGGCATGGACTGGATAGGATGATGGTATGTTATTGAAGGACTTCTTGGAAAATTTCTTGGAGCACATATACCTATAGATGCGGAGGTAAGAGAGAGCAGTTGCATTCTTGGGGTTGAATTACGCGAGTGTGTTTATAATGGAGTGTAATAGATGATTTACATATTTTCAATTCTTTTCTTCAACATTTTTTTGGGGATGAGACAAATATATTGAGGAATTTTTAGGATGGGATTAACTATGATATTATGTCTGGGGTTAACCACTTCCAGTTAAAGTAGTTTACTGTGGTGGAGGATTAGGCTCACATATCTGAGGCGAACATGAAGAGGGATTATGGTTTATGATAGGTAGTTGCAGCTAGAAAATCAGGAGGTATGACCTCTAAGACCTGTAAGTGTCTCTACGATAGCGTTATTAATAGTATTAGGAAGTAGGATGCTCAGATAGAGGAATTAGTTTCTCAAGACCATACTTGAGTGATCTTTCACTACTGTGATTGGTTGGTAAAATTCTAAATAATGTTTCCATGACCACCAATAGATTTCCAATCTTGTTAATAGATGGGACATCTATAGATGTTCTGCAGGACCCAGTGACTAATGGACAGGGAGGGTGTAGTGAGGTGTAATCAATGTGTAATAAGGGTATTATACACACCCTATTAGTATGGTAGCTATTTTTATACAATCCAAGGAGGTTGAGGCAGTGGAAATATAGATTTAGAGAAAGAGGACCTGTATCAGTACGGTGTTGCAGCTCAGGAGAGTCAGAATGAATCATAGGGAAGTGGAGAAGGAAACTTTCATGGAGTAATGCCTACACCTGAGGATGTAAAGGGTGGGCCGTTGATTGTGAGTGGTAATATTCTTATAGATTCTACAATATCTATTTCATTGTTTTATACGGGTTCCTCTCATTCAATTATTTTGGAAAATCCTATGAATGATTTGAGCCTGGTGATGGAATTCATGATCAGGGTGTTGAAAATAAACACACCACTTGGAGTACGGTCGAGAGACACTTGCTTATACAATGGGTGTTATCTCAAGGTTGGAGAGTATCATTTTTTGTGGGATCTCAATATTCTTGACTTTTCATATTTCAACCTAAGTTGGGTCATGGAATGGTTAGTAGAATTCCTAGCCCACGTAAACTATTATCATAGGAGAGTGAGTTTTACTTCTCTTAAGGGTTATTTTTATGTTCAACATGGATAGTGGGGTATCCTGGAAGGCCGATAAGATCCAATTGCTCAAAAAATGGAAGATTTCATAGCCTTGGTTGCTAGTATCATGCTGGATGATGGATGTGTAGATCAATATTTCCTACCACCTATAGTTGAATAGTTTTCGGATTTCATTCCTAAACACTTTTCTAGAATTCCACCTAATAGGGATGTGGAATTCACCATTTATATCATTCAAATGGATAATCTAGTTTCTACTATACCATCTATAATGGTGTCGATAGAGATTTGAGTGATTAATAAAAAGTTTGAAGAGTTGGAGGATAAGGTGTTCATCTATCTGAGTATGTCACCTTGGGTTTCACTAGTGTTTTTCTAAGAATGAGGAAGGGACTCTCTGTTTATTTATTGATTACTGAAATTTTAACTAGATGTGTGTGAAGAACAAGTATCCTCTTCTGTTTATTGATAATTTGTTTGACCAGTTGAGTAGAGTTTGAGTTTTTTCCAAGATATTCTTGAGATCATGGTATCACTAGTTGATGGTTCAAACTTCTGATATATCGATGAATTATTTTTTGAAGCAGGTATGGCCTATATGATTTCATTTAAATTCTGTTTAGGTTGAAGAACACACCATCAGTATCTATGGCCTTGATGAATATGATCTTCCATCCATACATAGATCAATTTAGTAATAATATTTGTGGATGAAATCCTGGTGTAATGCAAAACTCATGACGATAATGCCCGACATCATAACATTGTCATAAGTATACCGAGATTGCATCGGTTATAATCAAACATATCAAAGTTCTAGTTTTGGATTGATCAGGTACACTTATTGGGTCACATCATCTTCGAGGAAGGTGTGTTGGTAGTCCTAGTGAGAGTACATGTAGTGGTTCTGGAGGCATTCAAAGAATACAGTTGATATTTATAAATTTCTAGGGTTGGATGGATATTTTCAGAGATTCATTCATGATTTTTACCATATGGAAGAACTGTTAATGATCATAACCAAAAATGGGATGAAGATTTATTGGTTAGAATCATCTGATAATTCTTTCTAGGATATGAAGAAGTTTTTAACATCGACAACAACTTCGATCGTACCAAAGAAATTTGAGAAGCATATGGTGAATTGTGACACTTCTAGGATAGGGCTTATAGAATTGTCGATACCAGGATATTGATTGGGGGTGCATAGGTCTCGGTAGTTGAGGGAACATTAATAGAATTAACCTACACATGAACTAGAGTTGGAATATGTGGTTTATGATTTAAAGTGTTGGGAAAATTATATATTGGGTAAAAATATCATGGTGTATACGGATCACAAGAGCATAGATTATATCTTTTTCCAGTGATATTTGAATAATTAGAAGTGTATATGGGTTGAGTATATGCAGGAATTTTATTTTGAACTAGAATATATGTCTACGAAGGGAAAAAATGTGGCTGATACTTTATGAATGAAAACCTTGACTCATGATGTTTAGGATTCTATTGTTGTGTAGAAGATGATGAATTTATTGGATGAGATGCATTTTGTGCTTCCATATAGTCAGGAGAATATGAATCTAATATCAGTTTCAGGAGAGGTTACACTTTTGAGATGTATCAAATACAAACAGTATGAGTATACACAATGTTTTCCTTGATAGAAATCCTTGAATGTGGGGAGGTACCTTTTAATTTAAGCATAGATTAGGATGAGACTGTCTATTTTAGGAATCAAGTTGTTATGCCTACGTGCATACGAGAGGAGATGATGCATGGGTTTCATGCATCTAAGTGAGTTGTATATCCATGTGTGACCAAAATATAACATTACATATGATTATTGTTTTGGAGTTGAACTATGAAAATAGAGATAACAAGGTTTGTTACATAATGCTACACTTTTCAACAAGTGAAGGCCAAACATCAATGACATCAAGGTTTAATACAAACATTACCCAATTCGGAATGTAATTAGGGTAACATGACTATGGATTTTGTGGTGGGTATCCAAAGGAAACCTTGAATATATGATTCTATTTGGGTCATTATAGATATAATGATGATGGTAGTGCATTTCTTGACTATACAGTAGACTTTCTCAGTGGATTTGTTGGGAGGTTTTAATTTTTGAGAGATATTCCATCATTATAGGGTCCCAAAAACAATTGTTTTAGACATGATTCTCATTTTACATCACACTTCTACAAGGATTGCAGATGCTGTTTTGTATGCAGGTTTTTCTGGTACAACATTCCACCCATAGACAAATGGGAAGTCAGAGTGTACAATACAGTTTCTTGATGATATGCTATAAGCTTTTGTTCTGGACTTTGGTGGTTCTTAGGAGAATCACCAGTATGTATTGTAGTTCACCTATAAAATGTTTTATCAGGAATCTATAAATATTTCAACATATGAGGCTCTTTATAGTGGGCTATGTAGATGAACTCTATGATGTATGGAGGCAGGTGAGTATAAGATACTGGGACGAAGTCTTGTCCAAGATACATCAATGTAGGTACAACTAATTCAGAATTAAATGTATTCAAATCATATTTGATAGAATTCGTATACAGATAGACATAGATGACCCATATTGTTTATAGAGGGTTATCGTGCATTATTTCTGGTGTTTCCTAGATTGGGTCACTGTACGATATAGAGACAGGGAAAGTTTGTTTCCAGGTTCGTTAGACCATTTGAGTTTATGGAGAGAATTGGGCCAGTGGCCTACCGATTAGATCTTCCATAGAGATTCAGTGTAATGCATGTTTCTTCCAAGTGTCATGAATATGTAGGTATCACACTTATCCTTCTCTTGTGATCGATGTAGAAGATATTGATCTAGAGATAGTTTCATCCTTTGAGGGGAATCTGAAACATAGGATGGATCACAATGAGAAAGTGTTGTCGAGAAATACAATGTAGATAGTTCGTGCATTATTGAAACATGGTTGTTTTTAGGAGGAAGCATGGGAATGGGCAGTAGATATGAGGTCTCAGTGGCCCAATATTTTTTTACTAAGAATCTTATAGATTCATGGGAGTTTATCTCAAGGGTGATATGTTATAAGTGGTGAGATTGTAGGATCGATAATTTTCTGGAGATTAATTGGTCTTATTTTCCACGTTTTATTTTTCCCTTTGGTTGAGTGATTTTCAATTGGGTTTTACATTAGGGTTTGTATAGGTGATATTTTGAGAAAAATGGATGAAATACGATAGTGCATGGTTAGTGCACGGTTTTCCATATCCGTGCACCCGCGCTCAGCAAACCATGCAACCCTATACAGTGGGGTTTTAGATGGATGGAACACTATTTTTCAAACAATGTGTCTTAAAACGAGAAACTATGCACCACCTTTAATAGGTTCATGGTTATGCACACAGTCATAAGATAACATTGCACCCCTTCCCAGAAAACCATGCCCGGGAATTTAATTCACCTAAAAATCAGATTTTAAATTACTAGTACCCCCGAAACTCACCATATTAGACCCCCCATTAATCCCTAGATGTTAATTAATGATTTAAAATACTCCAGAATGAATTCCATGCCTTCCCAAACTCGGTTCTCTATGATTCAACATCTCAAAACCTCCCAACAAGATAATCTTATCCTGCTTGATTTCGTATTCAACTTTATTTATTATCCCATACTAGAAAGGGTTGTTATTACTATATTTATTTTATATATATCTAAGATTGTATATTTTGATCTATAATTGAATGATATTAATTTCTTCAATCAATATTTGTGGTTACATTCATATCTCATTCAATATCATTGTGCTGTTCTAATTTTTGGGAATTCTGTTAGGCGGTCATTTGTCAAAGAATTTTTCTATGTATTCTATAATTCAAATCCCAAAGTATTGATTCAAATATAATGTATTTAATTTTATAATTTCTGATATATTTTTATCAATTAATCTAATGACTGAATTAATAAATTTTTTGAATTAATTAATTGAGGAGATGTGGAATTCGGGATTTATGGAATTATAAATTGGGATAATTAATTGTAGGATTAATTAGGAGATGTTGAGTAGTAAATTTGAGATAATTAGTTTTTGAATTAATTTTTAGATATTGATTCTTTAGGATGGTATTATTAATTCTGTAATTAACTATGTGATTTGGAGTTATTGATATTGATTAATAAATTGATGAATTACTTAATTATTTTTATATAATTAATTAATTAAGTAAATAATTAAGGTGATTTATGGGATAAAATTATTTTTGAATTAGTAAAGCAATCGATGTGATTTTTTAATTTATGAATTTAATAGAGAAATTTTTGTGATTAATTAATTGTTGAATTAGTTAATGTTATTGATATATTTAGTAAATTTTTGAGTTAACATAAAAAAATTTTATGTTTAAAAAATTGTTGAATTAGTAATGGAATTGATGTGGATAATTAATCATAAAATAAATTGTATATTATAAATGGTAAAATTTTCATTCTAATGTGTAAGGTATTAATGGTAACAAGGTCATTTAATTGAGATATAAAGAATGGTAATATTGTCATTATAATGTTTAAGGGATGAATTGTAAAAATTTTATTTAGTTGTGAAATAAATAATGAGAACATTGTCATTCTAATGTGTAAGGTATGAATGGTATCATGTTCATTTAGTTGTGAATTAATGAATGGGGACACGATTATTCTATTATGTTATGTATGAATTGTATCTTGGGTATTTAGTTGTGAATTAAATAATGGTAACAAATAAATTCATAGATATGATATCCCTTAGACATACTTTGTGACCTAACATGAGTCCAGGAAAATATTAAAGAACTGGTGTTTATGGGAACCTTATGGCCTATGTGGATATATAAATTTTAATTTATTATTTTATAATTGTTTACTTATAAACTGTAATTTTTTATTTATAAAACTGTATACAAATTATATTGACCGGATATTGTTTTATATGTCATTGGTGGTGACCTACTAAATTATACTCACACCCTATTGAAGTTGCTAGATCGGTACTCAAATAAACTCGGTGTTTTGTACACAGGTGAAGGGAAAAGGTCCTGTGTTAGATGGATAATATGGTAAAGATCATGAATGAGGGAACCCAACATGATTCGAGTCCCTCTTAGGGGATTCATCAGTGATTTTATTTTGGATTCCATTTTAGACACTTGATGCATACATTAACATAGCATATTTTCTACTCCAGTTATGAAATTGTATGACCAGTTTTGACCATCTTTTGATACTTGTTCTTTCAGTTTATGATTACATGTTATTTATTTACTATTTATTATTTTATTCTTTTGTATTTACTTTTATAAAAGAGGGTATAGTATCCCCATGATTGATATATCAGAGCCTCACTACTAGTCGACAGCCTCTAGCATAAGTGGAGGTGCGATTGAGGTCATATAGTGAACTGCATCAAGGAATTGTTGCATGGTACCATGGTCAGGTCATTACAATAAGAAATATTTTAAAAATAAAATTCATTGTATTCATTTTATATTATGTTTTATTGAAAAAATAAATTATAGGGTGGTGTTTATATATTATGAAAATAATATCATGATGATAGCCTATGATCACAATAAGACTATATAATTATTCAAGGGATAAGTATTATGGTATATATAATAATATTTCACAATAGAAGATTATATTAAAAAATTAATAAAATTTTCAATGTTTCTATAGTGTATGAAATAAGTTAATGGAAATGATTTTGGTTATTTTTTTCGAAAAATTATGAAATATATCATATTCCATCAGAAAACTAGAATCTATGAAGAGGTATTTTTAATGATAATTATAATATTATTTTAAATGTTTATTAATACTTTGTATATTTATATTTTTATAGTACTTCTAGGACCTTCAATATTCTACATAGTCAAAATCAGATATATATTTATTTATAAATGAATAGAAATAATACATAGTGTCTGAATGTATGCATACATAATGAAGTGCTGACTTAGTACTAGTTATTTAGTTATTTTTATCCTTATTTTTTCTATTTATTTTCGTTAATTTCCATGTCATTTATATCTAATACTTATTTAGTCAATTTTCATAGAGCTCATAAAGAAATGACTTCATCTAGATTTTTTTTTCTAAAACTATTTTGTGTTTTATTAAGAGGAAAAAATGATCAGAGGGGAAATAATTCTAGATGAAGCATTTAATAAAGATTATGTACTTTGGTACAATTTCTTCTCTTTATAGATCATTTTTTTTCTTTTTATTTTCTATAGTGTGTATTTTTAGTTTAAAAATAAATCAAAGATCATGTTTTTAGTTTAAATTTACATTTTGGTTAAGAATATATATCACCCACTAAAAACCATGAAATCAAACATATATTGTCTTGATAGTTTGTGAAAAAAATACATAAGTAATTTGTGATATTTATGAATCCTATACACTTAAATTAAACACATGGTGTGGCTGATATGGCTTGAAGTGCATGTTTTTATTTAAAATTGACATTTCAGTTCAAAAAAAAAAGAAATTTCATACTCAAAACCAAACAAATTTTATTGGATTGTATTGAAAATATAGGAAAATTATCCATAAATAATTTTTATGTCTATGAATCGTCCACACATCAATAGGAAACACGGTGTAGCCGGTATGAGTCAAAGTGTGTGTTTTTATTTAAAATTGACATTTCTGTTCAAAAGACACATGGAATACTCAAAAATGAGAGAGAAATTTCATATTTTCTTGATAATTTATTATAATGATACATAAGTCATTTGTGACATGTAGGAATCTAATTCATGTCACTCTTACACACAGTGTGACTCGTATGACTCAAAGTACATGTTTTTAGTTTAAAATGACACTTTAGTTTGAAAAAAGTATCAATCACTAAAAAAGAGAAAAACACAAATAGATTGACTTTATACTTTAGAAAAATGATTCATAACTCATTTATGATGTGTTGAAATCAACTATACATTAATTTGATATAGGGTGTGATGGGTAGGACTCAATATGTGTGTTTTCAGTTTAAAAATTAAATTTTACTTAAAAACACGTGCCACTCACTAGAAACCAATAGAACACACTTGTAATATCTTTAAAATATTTTTAAATTACATATAAATAATATATGACATGTATAAATCATCCAAAGGTCAATCTGACATAATATATGTCTGATATAACTCAAAGTGCATATTTTTAGTTTAAAAATGACATTTTAGTTAAAAATGTGTGTCACTCATTGAAAATTGAGAAAAAATTTAGAATTATTTAGATACTCTTGTACATAGATCCATAAGTCATTTTTGATTTGTAGAAATTGGTCGCACATCAATAACATAGATGATGTGACCAATATGACTCAAATTTCATTTTTTTAGTATAAAAATCCAATTTTAGTAAAAAAAATGTGTTACTCACTACAAGATAAAAACACTCTCTGCTTGTCTTGATACTTTAGAAAAAATATCTGTATGTTATATTTTATTCTTAATAATATACTGTACCTAAAACACAGTGTAGCTAGTATGACATAACAAGCATGTTTTTATTTAAAATTGGCATTTTAGTTCAAAGCATGCAACATATACTCAAAATCAAAAAAAAATGTTCTTTTATTTTCTTGATACTTTAGGAAAATAATATATTTTCCATTTTTTTATGTATAGAAATCAACCACATTCATTCGGACCAACAATGTGGTCGATATTACCCAAAGTGTGTGTTTTTATTTAAAATTGACATTGTAGTTCAAAAGATGTGGGACATACTCAAAATTGAGAAAAAACATTTATATTGTTTTGTTAATTTAGGAAAATGATTCAGAAGTCATTAATGACCTATAATAATCTTCATCAACTCAATCTAAATCACGATGTGACAAGGATGTCCTGGAATGTGTGTTTTCAGTCTAGAAATGAAATTTTAGTTAATAACATGTATCAAACCATAAAAACCAATAAAAAACAATAATATGATTTTGATACACTATTAAAAAAACTCCTAAGTCATTTTTTACATGCAGGAATTGAACACATATTAATC
Source organism: Viscum album (assembly GCA_963277665.1). Classification (NCBI taxonomy): domain Eukaryota; kingdom Viridiplantae; phylum Streptophyta; class Magnoliopsida; order Santalales; family Viscaceae; genus Viscum; species Viscum album. Next base: position 611,114,561 of record OY728135.1, on the reverse strand, counting down.
TGACAGATGGTGTGACCAGTATGACACAACGTATTTGTTTTCAGTTTTAAAATGATGTTCTAGTTACAAACCTATGTCACTCACGGAAAAAAAACAAACTCATATTTTCTTTATATTTTTTGAATGATCTATAAATAATTTTTGATATTTAGGAATAATCTCTATGACAATATGACACACTATGTGACCGGAATGACCCGATGAGTGTGTTTTCAGATTAAAAATGTCATTTTTGTTAAAAATGTCTGTCGATCAATAAAAATTGAGAAAAAACACTTGGATTTTCTTAACAATTTAGGTAAACAATACATAAGTTATTTTTAATTTTTTTAATCAACTACACAACAATCAAACACATTGTGTGGAAGGTATGACTGTACCTGTCTGTTTTTATTTAAAATTTACATTTTAGTTCAAAACACATGTCACATACTCAAAATTGAGAAAATTATCTCGAGTTGTATTTATAATTTAGTATAATAGTTCATAAGTCATTTTTGATGTTTAGGTATCAACCTCATGTAAATATGACACTTGGTGTGACCGGTATGACTCAAAGTGTGTGTTTTTATTTAAAATTGAAATTTTAGTTCAAAAGACATGTGACATACTCAAAATCAAGAACACATATTCATATAGTTTTTACACTATAGGAAAATGATCCAAAATACATTTGTGATGTGTATGAATAAAATTAACCTTTATTCGATACACGATGTTACCAATATGACCCTAAGTGTGTGTTTTCAGTTTTCAAATGGTATTTTTGTTAAAAAATGTTTGTCTCTCCCTGGAAAATGAAAAACCACACTCATATTGTCTCGATAATTTACGAAAATGATATATATGTCATTTTTTATGATTAGTAATCATTTTCACATCAATCTTATACACAGTCTCATTGATATGACTCAAAGTACATGTTTTCAATATCAAAATGGAATTTTATTTAAAATGATTGCCACTCACTAAAATATAGTAAACATAATCATATTTACTTGATATCTTAGTAAAAACCCAATAAATACTTTTGTTAAATTGGAATCAACTAGACATTAATTTAAAATTCTATGTTTCTAATATGACTGAAAGGGAATGTTTTTATTTAAAATTTATATTTTAGTTCAAAACAGACATCACATACATAAAACCAACAAAATGATTCTGGATTGTCTTGATATGTCAGGAAAATGATACATAAATCTTTTTTTTGTATAGGAATCAGTCACCCCTTAATCTGATACACTGTGTTCCCAATATGACTGGAAGTGTATGTTTTTAGTTTAAAAGTGACATTTTATTAATCCATTGTATCATATTTATGTCTAGTTTATTTCTTGTAGTATTACTAACATACGAGTTATTTGTTTATATAGGTACACTCTTTTACTTGATATTTTAGGGGCTTAGAGCCCCCCGCTGCAGCGGTATTCGTTGCAAAAAACACAAAAGAGAAGATTCATTTGAAGGAAATTTACATCACACGAAGGAATTTTACATAGAACCTGATGGATTGTTAACAACACCCAAAGGATTTTTTCTCTTGAAACTCGAAACCCACGAAAATACCATTCTGATGTACCACTGATCATTACAATTGGGACATGCCTCTTGACATCCGTAACCAATAATACTTTCAATACATGGCACCATCGTCCCCGCACATCATCTTTAATGCTTTTAATCATATCCACTGACACACCATCATTGACGTGATCACTATATTGACTTCGCAATAGTTACTGCAAATGCAGACACCCCTTCACAATTTTCTCTCTTTCCAGCTACATCGTGCTGGCAATCCATTTCCAAATCTATTGTTGCATCCTCTATATATAGACACCATGTCCATGATCACTAATTAATGCAGTCATCATCCATTATTCCATCAATTAATATTTGTTATAACTATTAATTATTGTTGGGATAAAATCCTCTATTAATGTTGAGAAAATTACTCCATTAATGTTTTTCTCTCTCTTCATTATTTAAAATTTAAATAAAAAATTCCCAACAGATATGTGGTGGTTTGTTTGATAACTGGTATCATGATCAGACTCTTTTGAGAGGGGGTCGAAGTTCAAATACAATGAGACATTAATCTATTTGATTTTTGATATTTGTGATAAATCACACATACTAATGTACTTGTATAAACAAATGTTTGAAATTTTTTTAATATAGTGTTTATTTCTTGTATTTGAGGTCAAAATTTAATTGAAATTAAATTTTAAATTCACTGATGCATTTTGTTTTAATTTTAGTAACACACTGGTATAACATGACTTTTAGCAGTACTAGGAATAGCATAGATAAAATGACTCTTTATCTGTGTTAAGAACACGATGATAAAGTGTCCCCTTCACCAGAGATAAAAAAAGAACTAATAAATTGCATCCTTATCAATGATGATAAAAAACCCCTTTATGAACATGCTGATAAATTGTCCACTATAGGCACCCTTAGGCTGGCATACAAAAAGCTCCAAATGGAAGTTACTATAGGCAATAATGATAGGGCAAAATCGACCATCATTTGGTAGTTTTTGGGCAGCCACTATAAGTCTTTAGTGACTGCTTTTGGTAGTTGCTAATGGCCTTTTTTGTAATAGTATTATTTGGTCATATTTTTATTAACCAATATTATTAATGAATTATTATTATTTTTCATGTCGATTACTCAATAACCAACATGAAAAACCATTTTTGTTTTTTCTATTGAGGCAATTTATATGCCATTTTTTAATTAACCAATGTTAAATATACTCTTTGATGTTGGTCAAACAAAACCGATGTACAAAATCATATTTATTATGCCTCGTACAAAATCATTAAAACATTGATGTTAAAAACCCCATTTTTACTGGTGAAATATATTATATATATTAATATAAATATATTTATATAATAAAATATTATTTATTACTATAAGTATTTTTTTTGTATTAAGGCCATATTTTATCAGAGCTAAAACCAAGTGTTTTAGCATTGATGATGTCACACCTTTATCAATTTTCATGTTTTTATTTCAGAATAATAAAGAATATGAATGTTGGTGTGGTAGTTCAGTGGTTAAAAAAACTCCATAATCTTGCAAGAAACCTTGGATAAAATCATGGTGGAGGAGTGTTTTTGAGTTACTACAACAACACTATAGCATTACTATATCATCAAAACTATTCATTCGATTTGGTCCTTCAGATCACTAGTTTGGGCCTACGTGTTATAGGGCCTTCAGGTCAATATATTATTTCACTCCGTAGGGCCCCTAGTTCACTTCATCTTTTCAGTTCCTGGCCTATTAGGGCACATGGCCTCTTATCCATGAAGCATTTAGGTTAGACCGCAAAGGTGATTATTCCAAAAGAGTAATAAAATCATTTAAAAGGCACCAAAACATAGCTAATTAACCAGCTTGTGAATGATGAGAGGGTATGAAAATTTTCATCAGAACCAATACTATGATACTCTTCATGAAAGCAGGTTAGGAATGTAAGGTGGGCTACATGGAGCCATCGATGAAGTTGATTTTGGGGATGTATAGTTCCAGTTTAGTCGGGTTATTGGGTCTTTAGGAATTTTACTGGGCCCTGTGCCTCTAGAATTATGGTTCATGCAAGTTTTCTCTCTCAATTAAGTTAAAAATTGGTATAATTTAAAAAAAATAAAAAATTGAGTCCTTCGGGACATTTAAACCAGACCAAATAGTAATTCTGATGTATTATGTATTCAAAATACAATAATTTTGGAATTGGTTAATTTATTTAGTTTTATGTAGGTGGTGTTTTATGTTGGACTTGTTTGTGATATATAGAATTATATTACCAAAACTATAGATATGGTTTTTAAATGATCTAGAAATTTTTTTTATCAGTGCTGAAAAAGATTTGTTAAACTAAGCGTTGTCAAAAGGAGTCACTTTTATGACAGCAAAAAGAATTAATAAAGGACCCTTTTATCAGAGATGTTAAATTGAGAATTGTTAAAAGGTGGTCCTTTTTATCAACACAAAAAAAGTTCTGATAAAAGGGGTCATTTATCTGTGCTAAAATAAATTTGCTGATAAAAGTCAAAAATATTTAAAAATAAAAAAAACAACCAATTAAAAAGAAAATTCAGATAACACCCTTTTTGACAATGCTAGGGCCAACACCTCCCCACCTTTAAAAATTATGGTACCCACACCCCACATTTAATAATGATAGTAGACCCATCACCCACCCACACACCCTTGCCACCTCAAGGATTCGAACCCAATACCTCTCCCTTGCACGCCTGCACCTTTACCACTCATCCATCTTGTTTATTATCTTTTTCATGATATCTCTTTTTATTTATATATATAATTAATTATATTTATTTAAATATTAGTATATATTTATGTTAATATATATAGTTATATTAATATATATATGTAGTTATATTTAGATATTTATATAATATGTTTTAAATGCATTTATAAATTATGTTTTTTGTATGTATAAATAAATAAATAAATACATGCATGCATACCTATGTACAACACACATACACACACATATATATATTATGTGTGTCTATAAATATAATTATATATATTATATATTTTTATCTATAAATATAATTATACATATTTATATGCATTTACATATATTATATATAAATATTTATATACGTATATTAGAATATATAGATAATATATATTATTTTGTTGATACAAACACACACCATCACACATTATATAGGTATATAAATATTCATATGTTTTTAATTTAAATAAAATCGATATTATTTTTAATTAAGATAAGGTTAATATATTTATAATGACATTTTATATGTAAATATGTTTACATATTTATTTATAAAATTTTCTTTTTATGTGTAAATATATAAAATTATGTGTATATGTGTATATAAAAAATAATAGATAATAGTAAATTATGAAAAATGAAAAATTTGGAACATCATAAAATCATTCTGAGTATAATACAAGAAAATAAATTGAGTCTCCACCTACAAAAGATAAGAAAACCCCCTAAATGAGGATAGAAATCCTTCAAAAGATAAAAAATTAGGGTACCCCAAAAAAATCATAGTTTTTGAGGCCTTCATGACCTGTTTTGAGAACCAAAAAATAAATATTGAGGTGTTCATTAGCTAACATGGTGTAGAGATCACTACAAGCTTTTATTTGATATGTGGAAGAGTCCAAACAGACACCGAGATCAAAAGATATGGTCGTTTGAATATCGAGTTATGTTTTCAACTTATTTTAGATCTTTTATTAATTTTTTAAATTTTTTAATTTTCAAATTGATATAAAATGACTATTACTTGATAATAATTAAGAAAATATTAAATAAATTTTTTTTAATTATTTTATAATTAATTTTCACTAAATATATTACATAATTATTGTAAATGATTATTTATCATTATTCAAAACATATTTAAAAGTTACATATTATATTTATATATATATAAAAATATTTATATATAAATTGAATATTTTTTTTTTGAAATATAAATTGTATCAGTGCTAATAAAAAATTACAGATAAAGGGGGTCTATATCAGTGCTTCGAAAAAATCACAGATATATGGGGTACGTTTAACAATGCTAAGAAAGTGATTATAAATGAGTTATCTTTATCAGTGTTAAGAAATAGCGCTAATAAAGGGGTACGTTTAACAATGTTTTTTTAAAGATGTTAAAAGTACATTTTATCAACAATTTTTTAGCACTTATCAACAATTTTTTAGCGATGTCAAATAGTTTTGTTGTGTAAACCTATTTATGTGGTAGTGTGTGACCGTGAAATTTGTTGTGAGTTTTGGTTATTTAGATTAACTGGGTGTCTGGTGTCCAAAAATGTCAGGTTTGACAACCAAAAAATCAAGATTCATTACAAATTTCAATATATACAAAAAAAATTATGGTGCAGGTTGAAAAATTTAGAAATGAACACATCCAAAAATTCATGACTGAAAACATGTGATTAATACATCATGAAGTGAATAGACCCTTAAAACCCCATGATAAGTTGTAAACGCTTTGATTTATAAAAACCCTACAGAGTTTGATCAACAAAATATTTTATAGGTAGACTTCTACAACCCAAAAAAACATTTAATTTTGGTCTCCAATAGTTGGATAGGATACCTACAAAAAATTAAGAGGCATAAAAAGAGAATATGGAAGCAAAAAATGATCCAAATGTGGCATTGTAGGGATCCCACATTCGAACATAGGGATTTACTTGGACAAGGTAGGGGAATGGATTTAAAACAATGCACCATTTCCCTTGAAAATTGATTCATCTGAATAGAACCTCTTTTTAATTCTCCTCAAAATTGATGCAATTCAACTTGAGATTCTCCAAATATCATGTCCTCCATGATCCTTTGGCCTAACGGGATTGGCCCTTACAACATCTGACTGGATCTTCCTCAACATCCCCTCATAGAATTGGCCTGACACAACATCAGGTATTCCTGCCCAAGGTTGTAGAATCCCAGAGAAGCTCACATGTGGGATCAGGGATGAGATGGTGTAGCTTGCTATGATGATATGACTATTTATATTTTTTTCTGGGGGTGTTAATTTTTTTAGGATTCTATATAATCTGGTTCTATTCCTGCATGGTGACTTGTGAAATTCGCCACACTGAGTCTCAAGCATGGGTCTCTGGTATGCAGAGGATGCATCTGAGTGGTAGTTAGATGCAACACAGACAACAAATAATATGTAATATTATAATTAAAAAAAGTAATATTATAGTTATTATAAATAATTTATTTAATATTATTATAACATGTAATATATTAATGATGATTAACTATAACTAAAAAAGAATTGGGCATTGGGAACGCTTATTTATTGAATTGGTGGTGTTTTAAACCGTAGCCTAATAATATAGTAGTGGTTACCAAAAATGCCACATATTGCACATTTAGTAGTCATTTAGAAGATATTTCCATAATTATATGAAGATTTAATATCTGTGGTTTTTGGAACATTTAATAGTAGTTTTTTTAAAATTACCAGGGGAAAAAATAAATCACATGAAACTAATCACTGAAAAATATATTCGCGGGAATTATGTATAACAGAGTTAATGTGAAACCGCCGCTAGAAATAATTTTAATTAATATACATACTAGTAGTTACTAAAAACAATCGCCAAATATTACATTGAGTTATTTTTTCTATAATATTTTTAAAAAACTATAAATATGAAAAACCTGACTTATAATAAACTATATAATAAATTTATGATAAACCCATCATACATACATCATACATCCACAGTAATATATACAAACATCCACAGTACACATATAACATCATTCAATAGATACCTCAGTCAACCCATATCTGAGTCAATAATATATACAATTAAAATATGTCCAACAACAACCTATGCCAAATATACTTCCACGCCATGAACTCCACTGCATCTGTTTACCTCCACATCATCTCATCAACTTAAATCGACCACATCATCACATCAACCATATTAAAAAGAAAACCAAAAATTAAAAATAAACATAATAAATCAAAATTAATGTATAATAAATGATAAAATTTTAATATACCATGGAAATAGAGAATCAGAATGATTGCCTTATGAATAATGTCATGGATTAGATTGACCAACCTTCGGCTTACTGCCAGCACCTGTAAACTACAATGAAATCCATAACATTTATGAAAAAAGGATAAAAAGAATTGACACAAAATATATTCATAATACTGAATATATTTTTTTTATTTTTTTAATCAACTAGAATAAATTGTAACTGAAAATAAAAAATATATCCTGAAATACACTCTAAAAACATAAACATACCTATTTAAGGTAAGATTCAAAACATGAAATCAGAATGGATTATGTAAATATTCTAATTAATTTTTAAATTGATGTTGGATGTGCTTGAAATTTTATTAATAATAAAATTTTAATGACATTGATATCACAACATATCCTATATTTCAAAAATAACACAACGATGGTTTTATCATGATTCAATATCAATTTGAAGTCATTTTCTGTGGTTTTGACCGCTTCATAAACGTTTTAGTGTTTTAAAATAGTAAAAACATGTTTGTGACCATCTCGGGAAAACCATAACTCACAATGATTCAGTATTGGTTCTTACATTTTACAATTCAATCTATGGTCATTTTCCTTTGATTTCGACATAATTTAACTTCGTTAGCCTAGTTTTGACCCCCCCCCCCAAACACATGTTTTAAAAGACTTTGGTACCTTTATGAAGTGTTTAGTGAGACATTCTGAACACACCACCTGTTGAATGTGTGTGTAGTCTTTGGGTAAACATAAAAAATAACTAAAAAAGGGTTGTCCTATGATTCAACATCTATCTGGGGCTGTTTGATATGATTTAAAAATTCCACACACCTTTACATATTTTAATACACTAAAAACACGCTTTCGACCATCCTAGATAAACTGTAACTGGGAATGACAGGACATTGGTTCCTATATTTTAAAAGTCAATCAACGGTCATTATCCTTTAATTTCTGAACAATGTGATATTTATGGCCTAGTTTTGACCCCTCAGCACATGGTTTTTAGGGATTTTGTACCTTTAAGAAGTCTTTATCGAGTCATTTCAACCACACTGCAAGTCAGATTGACGTGTTGTCTAGGCGTACACATAAAAAATACCACAAAAGTGGTTTCTCCTTGATTTCAAGTCAATGTGATGTCATTTTATATGGTTTTGACCATTCCACAAACATTTTAGTGTTTTCAAACACAAAAAACAAGTTTACAAGAATACATAAAAAACCATAACGTGGATTGACATGTTCTCAGTTCCTAAATTTTAAAATTCAATATATATCCATTTTCCTTTGATTTAAGGGCAATATAAGGACATTTTCATTGTTTTGACCCACCTAACACATGTCTTTAAAGGCATTGTTACCCTTTAAAAAGTGTTTACTGAGTCATTATGACCACAACACTCATCAGATTGACTTGTTGTCTATATGTACACATAAAAAATAAATCAATGGTGGTTGAACAATTTTTTCACAATAATCCAAGGGTTTTTTCTATGGTTCTTACAACTCCAAAAATGTTTTAGGAGTTTTAGATACTAAAAACACTTTTAAAGCCATACCAAAAAAAACATTTACTTAGAATGATGTGTCGTCAGTGCCTTGACTTCAAAATTCAATCTACAATCATTTTCCTTTTATTTATGGGAAATCTGACATTTTTTCCCAATTTTGACCCCCGACACATGTTTCACCACTCCAGATAGCACATTAAAAGCATTGTTACTCTCAGTGAAGACAAATGGGGATTTTACAGTGATAAAAAGTCCCTGTTAAAGGGTGTCCTTTATCAGTGCCCAAAATAGCTCTGATAAAGACCCCCTATCAGTGCTATTTTAGCATGAAAAGGTACCCTTTTTATCGGCACAATTTTCATCACTGATAAAAGACCACTTTATCAATTCTTTAATTAATGTTGATAAAGGGGTCCTTTATCAGCGCTCGAAATAATATTGAGAAAGGGGGACATTATCTGGGCTCTAAATAGCACTGATATAGGGGGGGCCTTTGTCAGCACTCGATATAGCACTGATAAAGGCATAACTACATGGGATGTGCAATTTATATAACAACACACCCACCAGCACCTCCACACTAAACACACACACCAACTGCACAGCGCACACAAGAACAAAAAAGCACACATAAGGGTTTGGAAGGTAATTCTATATATAATTCAACCAATGTTTAATATAATTAAATTTAAAATTATCCAATAAACAATTAAAAACATTAATGTTTCGTCCTTGGACATCTGTGATCCCCTCTCAAAAATGCCCGCCCATTATATTAGTTTCTGGAAAAATCATCCCAACTCAAGAAAAAGGTTCCACCTATATAGGTTAATAAATATTATGTTATTAATACTATAATGAAATTAATTAAACATTAATATGAAAGAATTCATTAATAAAACGTCAAATTTTAATAAAAAGACACATTTGGAGTTATACAGGTCACACCGTGAATCCTATTGTGGTGGGAATGATTCTTACACGTTACAAATGAGTTATGGATCATTGTCTTAAAATATAAAAACAATCCAAATAGGTTTTCATTGTTTTGAGCATTTTCCTTGTTTTTTACTAAATTTAATATTAAATTTAAATGAAATATTTAGATTTATACCAATCACTTCATTATTTGGATTGAGGTATGGTTGATTCATACACATCACAAATGACTCATGGAACATTCTTTTAATGTATCAACACAATCCGAATGGGTTTTCACAGATTTCATTATGATAGTTGTATTTTTTTACTAAAATATCATTTCAAACTGGAAACACCCATTTTGAGTCATACCAGTCACATCATGCATTAGTTTGAGGTGAGGCTACTTAATACAACTCACAATGTAATTAAGAATCTCTCTCCTATATTATAAAGACAATTGGATGGTGTTTTCTTAGTTTTCAGTGAGTCAAACCTTTTGAGCTAAAATGTCAATTTTAAAATGATAATGGACCCTTTTAGTCATACCAGTCACAACATGCTTAATATTGAGGTGTAGTTGATTCATAAACATCATTAATGACTCATGGATCATTTTCTTAAATTATCAAAACAATCCAAATGTGTTTTCTCAATTTCAGTATGTCACCAATTCTTTTTTTCTTAAATTAATGTCAATTTTAAATAAAAACACATTTGGATTTATACCAGTCACATCGTTCATCATATTTAGGTGTGTTTGATTCTTACATGTCCAAAACGACTCATGGATCATTTTTCTAAGGTATTAAAAAAGGAAAATGTGTTTTCTTGGTTTTCATAATGCGAGCTGCACTTTTTTACTAAAATATCATTTCAAACTGGAAACACGCTTTTTGAGTCATAATGGTAACATCGTGCATCGATTTGTTGTGAGATAGCTTCATACACATCATAATGGAAATAATAATAACTGTACGAAATTATGAAGACAATAAGAAAGTGTTTTCTATGTTTTTAGTGACTGACATGTTTTGAGCTAAAATGTAAATTTTAAACTGAAAATAGACACTTTTAGTCATACCAGTCACACCGTGCATCATATTGAGGATTTGTTGATTTCTACAGGTCAACAATGACTCAAGGATATTTTTACTAAAGTATCAAAACAGTCTAAATACATTTTCATGGGTTTCAGTATGTTAGTTGTTCTTTTAACATAAATTAATTTCAATTTTAAATAAAAATACACATTTGGTTTTATATCGGTCACATAGTTCATTGTATTGAGGTGGGGATTATTCTAAAATGTTAGAAATGACTCGTGGATCTTTTTCCTAATTTATAAAAAAATATTCATGCGTTTTTTCAGTTTATATAATTCTAGTTGTGTTTTTTTACTAAAATTAATGTCAATTTTAAATAAAAAAAAGACACTTTGAGTCATATCGGTCTCATCGTGCATTGGATAGAGGTTTGGTAGATTCCTACACATCAAAAATGATTTATAGATCGTTTTCCTAAAGTATCAGAATAGTCTAAATGATTTTTCTCTATTTGTAGTATGTCTATTGTGATTTTCTTCTAAAATATCATTTAAAACTGGAAACACTCTTTATGAGTCATGTCGGTCGCATCATGTGGCGGTTTGACATGAGATTACATCATACACCTCACAAATTACATTTGAATAGTTATCCTAAATTTGTAAGACAATCAGCGTGAGTTTTCTTGGTTTTTAGTGAGTGGCACACTTTTAACTAAATATTCAAATTTAAATTGAAAAACGAATCTTTTAGTCATATCAATCACACTATTCTATAGATTGAGTTGTGGTTTATTACTATTGGTCACAAATGACTAATGCACCATCGTCCTAAAGTAACAAATAATCTGAATTCATTTTCTTGGTTTTCAGTATGTCACTTGTTCTTTTTGCTAAATTTATTGTTAATTTAATATAATAATACACACTTAAAGTCATAACATTCACAAGATGTGTCATATTTATGTGCAGTTGATTCCTATATGTTACAAGTGAAATATGAATCAGTTTCCTAAATTATCATGTCAGTCATAATGTGTTTTATCATTTTTCAGTATCTCACTTGTTATATTTACAAAAATAATGACAATTTGAGAAAAAAATAGGCACTTCGAGTCATACCGGTCACATCTTCATGAAATTTTTGTAAATTTTTTGCATCAATTATGCTGCCCATTAGTTTATAAACAAATAAATATCATCTTGTGAATATGAATATTTTTTAGAATCAAGGTACTACCGAAAAAATATAAATACAAAAAATATTAAAAAATATTATAAATTAAATAGTAATTATATTTAAAAATACCTTTTTAAGGATGCTGGTTTGTTCATGGAATATGATCACTTTCATATATTTACAAACATAATAAGAAAAGTCTTTTTTTTGTTTGTTTCGGACACGATGGAAATATTGAGAATAATAATTGATTTTTTTATATGTGTTTGGCTAGTAAAATCTTACTATATAAACCATGATACTTATCTAGTCGTATTACTTGTGATGCTCCATGTCATTTTCCCTTGGGCTCATTCCATGATGTAAATGATATTCATGGACCACCCTATTATAAAATAATCCTCATTAAAATATTCTATAAATTATAAAACTAGAGTGTTAGTTCTAATATGTTGGATGTAGTGTATTACATGTTTAAAAAACCATCATTTGTGGATGGATTGTTAGATATCCATGCATTGATTCTAATAAATCATTGATGTATCCAAATTTTTTTAAATGATCATCCAATGCTTCCTAAAGACATAAAAAGGAATAAGTAATGAAAGAAGTTAAAACTTATTTTATATGATTAAATTTTAGAGTTTTACCCCTACATAGTTTGTACTAAAAAGAGTTTTATTCGTATTTTTTCTAATAAATGATTTTAGGAGGCCTCCCAGTATTTCACCCTCTTTCTGAGATTCTATTTTTTGTTGTACTGTAGATGTGTCATGAGGACTAACAAGTCATAATTTTTCTTTCATGGGAAAATACCTTAAATTATTTTTTATTTATATGCCTGTAAAAAATATGAAAATTATTTAGTCCTAATTACCATAATATATCAGGTTTTGGAAAGTCAAATCATTAAAATATACCTCATGTATACATTTATAATTGATCTTCCTAGCCAATCATACATCATGATTTCACTTACATTATCAACACTAATGAAAACCAGGTCTTCCACTCTGTATATATTTTCATAAAAAACAATTGTGTTAGTACTACCGTCTTTAAACACTGTATCCACATGATCCTGCAATGATAATAAACGCTGATACAGAATGAGCAGGTTTAAGGTGCTTTCAGTAGAATGTCTCGATCAATTCTTTAACCCATGATATGGTTTTGAGCCATTATTTATTTTCACCCCCTTCCCTATGCCTGTATGTAATAAAATTCATCAGTTGACACCTTTTTTCATTAAATGTTATAGGCTTACCTTGAAAAATAAATTTGATATGAATACCTCCAAGTCGATATTATTTTTACATGCTGTGATGGCCATGCAATGAATGTTCCCAGAGCTTGTTCGACCTTATGAATATCTTCATAATCAATTGGAATTGGTAGCTCAACACTCAGATCATGGGTTACGTTAATAAACACATTAAAATGACATGTTGGAAGTGGTCTTTTGTATAGTATGACATTCTAGATATTGAACATCATATCCCTCACTATAATAAGATGTGTGGGTGTATGTAGATATAAATCACAGTCATTTTCACCATATACAATATCAGTAAAGGAATGGTATCAGTGTCAATATGATTCACAATTCACATAAACAATTATTAATTCATTTATTACCTCAATTGAGATAGGTTTTTGAGGGGAATGGCTTGCTTCAAATTAAGTGGGGGGATCTTCACGCGTTGGTTGTTCTTACGTTGTTTCTTATATTTTCCCCCTTAACCAAAAAACTTTCCAGGAACACTCTATATGAAATTTCATATGTTCTTAAATGATATATATTATTTCTCTCCACATTTTTATTTATTCACGTTGATCATCTTCTTGTTATTTTTTCTCAAAAAATGTTCGGTGTGTCACCCCAAAACCCGAACCTCTGATGTGGCCATACTTTTCTGGCTACTTCAGAGCCACCGAAAGTATGCTTGTATCCATTTTGGATGTTTTTAATTCATGTGACTATGTCAAATAGAAAATATAGAAAAATAAGTAATCTTTATTTTGTAATGTTTATTTAAAGAAAAATAAATATTTATTATATAATACTTAAACATGTTTCCCACACTTTTTTTTGTGATTTCACATATTATTATCCCATTTTTCATTATATATGCCTCCTTAAATAGCACATGGTGTGAGATGGAAGTGACTTTGAATTTTGATTCATCAATATGTATAAAAATAGTGGAACATAGTTATGATGTTCTTTTATGTCACATTTAAGTATTATGGTATATTTAAAATACATACCAATTTTTTTCAAGTGAATCTTAACTCATTATTTCTTTATGGTAGGGGTATGTTTGTTTTTCTACTAGTTCCATATTTTTATCACTCAGTTTCAATTTCATAATTGAAAAACATTCAATAAAAGTGATGAATACATGTATCATTAAATAATGTATTACCAAATACAATATACATTAAAATATCACTTCCCACGATGACTAGTAAATTCATCCCACACTCCATGTGTTATCATGTGTTCCTAAATAAGAGGTGGGTGAGGGTTTATTTTCCCTTAAATATATTTAAGATAACACCTCTTTATAATTGTGGGAAATCTTCCGTGAATCCGACCAGCAGCCCTTAATACATAGTCCATGTGCGAGACATCCACTATAAATGCACTATATAATGGATCATTCAGAGTAATTCAATGTTTGTTTATTTTATTTTATAGTAAATTAAAGAAATGATATCATAATGTTACGATAATATCTCCCTGCATTAGTATATTAATCCCAATGACAACATGGTTCCATGACTGTACATCAATCAGCATGCGTTTCCGAGTGATGATTCCCATGTAACTACTGAACATGGACTTATTGGGGTAAACATGTTATCCCCACATATTCCATCCGAACTCTTATTTTATTCCTTTATATTTCTTATTAATGATTTTTTCTAACACCGTCAAACTACGATGCTACTATTTTTTTAGTTCCTCCATTGTTTCATTGCATACCATTTCCTCGATTTCATCATCATAAATTTGTTCCCTCGGAGTCCTAACATCATCATGGGAATATTGTGGTTGTACCTATATTGTTGGATAAACAACAACAATAGGTTGGTAAACCTATTCGTCCACTACACTGTGAGCAACTGTAGGTTGAAATACCTGTTGTTCCTCTGTACTATAAGAAGGAGCAGGTTGAGAGACGTATTGTGCCTCAAAATTGGGAACATAATAATATATAGGAAGTCATTATCTATATACGTGGTTTAACATTTAATGTAGATTACATAAAAATAAAACCAAAAAAAGATAATAACATAAGGAAAAATGATGCATATTACAAAAAATATATAACCTTTTTATTGAACACTCTTATTTATATGCTGAAGGGATTTTACCCCACTATAGTCTTTCCAAATTCATTCGTTGTGGTCTTCTCTAGAATAAAAAACATTGTATACATTAGGACCACTATGAAATTATTACGATGTACCAATTAAAGGGTAATCCTCCGTTGAATTTTCACCTAACGCTTCATTGGTTTTGGTTGATAAAAGAACAATTGACCACCTTCGGTTTGCTGGATATATAATATAAAAAAAATTTACTACATATGATTCCATTATAAAAGGTTCATCTCTATATCCTTCCTTACTAAAATAAACTTTCTAAAATACAAACTCATCTATTTTAATAGCACTCTTGTTATGAACCCACTTTCATTGAAAAATAGACATTTGGATGTTCGTATAATCTAACTCCCATATTTGTTTGATGATGCCAAAGTATCACATATATGCATAAATCAGATGTCTATCCTTAGCACCAGAAACATGCATCACTTCATCCACAAGTTTTACTCCACTATTATACATGGTACCATCATCATCTTGATCATTAGTATAGAATTTATAACAATTAATTAGATAAGAATTATATGATAATACATTCACACTTGGTCCTCCAACTGACCATTGAAGTCGTTCTGAAATTGAGTCTAGATTATCATCTGACTCCTTAAATATATGGTCTGAAATCCATCCTATAAATTATTTATTATGTGTATTTTTCTCCATTTTCATCCCTTTATGGATTCAAATACATAATAATTTCTGTGTAGGTTTGGACATATGGGTTAACCTCTAAACTGTATGCAAAACATAAAAGGTGTGAATGCTCTCGATCTACAATATTAATTGTGAAAACCTCTATTCTAGAAATTATTTCACTCAAAAGACACCTAGTGTGATGAGATTTTGGTATACCAATTATTTCCACACCGGACAGTTATTGAGTAAATAATTCAACATATTTATCAACAATATATCACTCTACAATACAACCCTCTAGGCAACTTCGATTTTTGACATACCCTTTCAGAATATTCATATACCATTCAATGGGGTACGTCCATATTTAGTGTATAAGAAAACATATTAAAATATCTCTCACCAAGTGAACCATCATATCAATGAATGTTGGGGGGAAGAACATTTAAAATTCACATAATATGACGGCAATTTCTCTTTCCATACTCGACAATTTCATCAGGTCTGTAACATTGATTCATATATATTTGGAGAAGAAACAAAGATTCATTAATTTATAACAGACATTATATTGGAAAATGCAATGTAAATATATAAGAATTATTTCTTTCATCAAAATGTTTCAATCATGTGATTTCAGACCCTTTAACATTAAATCGGCCATTGACACGATGTTCTTGATATTCATTAAAAACCCCCTGAAACCATTATTTCATTCAAGAAGTTGAAAATTTTATATCTCTCCTACCTGGATTGAGTGTTATATATTGGAGGAAGAAAAGTTCATTTTTCACCCTTCACTAGTGTCAACTCTTCTCATATTCCAATGTCAACCATGTCCAAACTAGCCTTAATTCCATCTTTTTTTTCAAGTAAATTTTACAAATTGCCAAAGTCACTATCACATATTTTTTTCAATATATATAACATCAATAAATTGTCTAACGTACAAACAATTATACTATGGTAATTAAATAAAACAGATCTCTTCTTCAAATCGGTTTTTATAAGGTTTTTTTAAAACAGTTTAACAAAAGCAGTGTCTGTATCCTTTCCTTTGTCAAACAATTGATCACCTTTTAGTGTAAACATTGTTGTATGTTCTTCTAAACAACCATTTAATTATGTCATCAATGATTGGAACTTATTTCTTTGGTGTAGAAATCTATGATGACCTAGAAACACAGTTTTTGATGATTGATTCAACCTAATTGACTATGTACCCTTTTCGAAGATGGGACACCCATGAATTCCTTTAATGTTTTATCCTGATAAATTTCTACAATAAGGAATTTCATTTATCGTCTCGTACAACATGGATCTCAACTTGAACTCTTCCTTTATATATCCATCATGCAATGTAACACCAGAATCCCTCAATAATTTCAAATCATCAATCAATGGAGCCAAATAAATATCAATATCATTGACCATTTGTTTTGGTCCTAATATAATCAAAAAATATAACACCCTAAGATTTCATAGTACATTGTTTCTTCAATGTAATTCAATAACTTACGCTACACGCAACACCGAGTTCGAGCACACCACAACTTACCAAACTAGATGTTAAAAAAGAGGTTGTGAATTGTATGAAATAAATTTTGAATTTTATATACTCTATATAATTTTAGAATCCATATTATGTGTTTCATAGTCATCATATAAGAACAAATTCATTTTTTTCAGATAAAAGAAGTATTTTTCAAAGAATATAATTTTTAATCATTTTAATGGAGAACCCTTTTTAAAACCAATATTGGAAACTTTTATATATTAAATATAATAAAATTAAATTATAATTTAGAAGCGGGACATAAAAATTTAGATTGGATTAATTTTTGGTACTTTTCTTATAACTTTCATATTTTGATGAATAGTGAAAAATACTAATTTCTAATTGAAAACTTCTTTTTTAATCAAAATAATTTATAGTGTTAAATTATACATTGGAATGGTTTTTATGTATAATTAGATTATATTTTTATATTTTAATACAATTTAGGTCATTATAAATAATTTCACATTTAAATTTTACATAAACATATGTCATTCTTTTGATAGTTTTTAATTTTTAAAAACCTGTTTTTTTTGTTTTTGACAACAAAAATTAATTTTAAGTTAATAAATCAAACTTATATATTTTAAATTTGGTAAAATAGAATTATTTTTTTTTAATTCAGAATATCCAAATTATCTTAGGCTTCATTTTTGGTATTTTTCTGAAATTTTCAATTCTTGATGAATAGTGAAAACACTATGTTATTGTTTAAAACCGACTTTTTATTTAAGTAATTAGTTATTTTATTTTATTTTATTTTTTTTAAAAATAGATACATAATACCTATATATGTTCATTGTAATTAATTAGAGTCATTTTATAACAAGTCTAGATATATAAAATTTTATTGAACTTTTTACCGTCTTTTAACAACATTCTAGGAGAATTTGAAAATTGGCAGAAAACATAATTTTACTACTTTTGTGAGTTGAATTTCAAAAATTTGAGATACACGAAAAACATGAGTATGTAAAATGTGGTTCAATAAGATGAAAATAAATTTTGGTGAATACTAAAATTTGACTTTTATTTACCACAGTTAAAAGTAAATAGGGTAATTAAGGGTAAACATGATATTATAATTAACCTAACACATGTTTTAATTCTATTGGATAAGTTTAATTCGTCCCAAATCAACCTTTGGAATAAAGTATGATCATTTAGGTCCACTTGGATTAGATTAGGACATTTATTATTATTTAATTTAAAGAAGAGTTAAAAGTGTTAAATTCGTGTTTTCATAACTAAAACATTTAAAATATAGCATTATACCATAAGTTAAATTCGACTATAAATATTCATTAGAAATATGAAAATATTTCCTACATAATGGTATTTTATTTATAATTTTTAGACTGTAAATAATTAAATTAATTTATGAGAAAATGATGATGTAGCAATTACCTTTTAATGAAATGTTAAAATAATTGATATTATAAATATTAAAATAATTAAAATTTTAAAGTTTTCATGCCATAAACGTATTTTATAGGTGAATATGACATGTTATGGTTGATTAAATGTATTTGGTATTACGTAATCAAGATGTGTTTACTTTTACAAAAACAAAATACTAAATATTGTCAAAATTGAAATAAATTAGTTTTAAAAATTAATATAATATTATTAAATGGTATAATTTTCTTAAAGATATAAGGTTCTAAAAAAGGGATTATATAATATTATATATTTCACTAATGAACCACTTGATTTTCTCTTGAATGTTTATAGTAAGTTTATTTACTATATAGTGTAAGAATAAAAGAAGGCATAGTAAAAAGTAAACTATTTAACTAATACTAAAATCTAAAAGATATGGTTAATATGGTGACCTAAACATGTCTAAAACCTATTGGTTGAAAGGATATATACTCATACACACCTTATCATTGAAACAAAATCAATTTTGATCCATTATGAACATAAATTGAGTTTATTATAAAATAATATTTCAATCTTTTCTTAAGGTACCTCTCACCTCTCATATAAAAGGGTACATACCCTTCTCTTAATTTCACACCTCCAAAGCCATTTGTCACGGCCAAAACCTGCCCCAATATTCTCCCAACTTTCCTAAATTCAACCTAGAGGACTTCCCTTGGGTATGAAGCCATCCTATAGATCCATTTTGATCATCTCAAAAGGAAACACCCAAAGAAGAGGTAATAATTTTACCACCCTCTTTCAAGCTCTTTTCTTCTTCCACTTCCTATTTTTTTGTTGTTTCTATACCCAAATAATAACTCCAGTACCTTATAAATACTATGATGGTATTATAAATATGGAACAACCATATTAATTATTCTATCCATCCTATTAACGACAAATTCACCATACGTGCGTACGTATGCCTTACTGTCTCCACGTCGTGGTGTAGTTTGTTATTCAAACACTTCATTATTTTTATGGGTAATATAATGATTAAAAATGATGTAAATAATAAAAAAACATCTTAATGATTCTTAATATATGATATAACATCCAATTATATATGATTTTACCATCAAAATAATGATATTTTCCGTCGTGCATACGTACGGATTGCCGTCTCCATGACGCGATGAGATTCATTTCCACATTCACCATTGAACCGTGATTATAAAAATATATATTATTACTAATTATGTAATATATCAAATTATAATTATAATGGATATTTATATATATATTCATGTATGTACTTAAATTTTTCTTATTCACTTACTTCCATTCAATACGATATGAAAACGGAAACAACATTTATAGTACGTACGGCCTACAGTTTCTATAAATGGTGGCATCCATTTTATATATATATCTATTATAAGTATTTGTATTCTAAATATATAAGATATAAAAAATTATATTCTGGATGTATTTAAATCTTGATATAAGTGACACGATCAAGATCAATAAGTTAAAATACATACGATAAAGAAAATGATTATTACCCGAAATGTGAAGTTAACATGGAAATCATTATTAAATGGGTAGTATAAATTCATAAATGAATCATGTTTGACATATTAAATATGAATATGGATATGGTATAATTTAGTAACATTCTATGGTCATTATATATGAGGTTAACTATACCCTCGACCAATAGAAAGTGCAAGGTAAGTGTTAATTCATCAGTCTCATTATTTTCTGAGATTTTTTATATATATGTATTTAACAGGACATATTTATCATCCATGTACATGTTTCATAAAAATGTTTTCAAAAGTAATATTCTGTGGTTTCATGGAAGGGACACTTTAACTATATCATCATTTTAAATTGTTTAATTATTTATTCTTCTAAATCATTCCAATTAATGTCCATTTTTTTAAAATGGTTTTTAAATATTTGTTTATATGTAAATGAATTTTTTACAAAGTTAATTCCTTTAAAAAGTTTCAAAAAGATATAGGACCCCTTGATTCAAAAAAAAATTTAAATTTATTCCTTCCAAATTGTGTTACTATTAGATGTTTTCAGGAGAAATGGATATTTCTCTCAATGAGTTTTACTAATCATTTTCAACTATGTCAAAATCCTTTTTGGATATTATTCACGATTGATAATGATTTATTATAAATAAAATCATTAATATTTTATTGAATGAGTTATGATATATTTGAATGTGAATGTGTTATTTTTTATACCATTCCTGGTTTATGGTTAATGTATTGAAATTTTGTATGCTGGTTTTGATACGAATGTTTATGTTATGTTTCAACATTTTCATATGAGGAATGTATTGGACTTAGTAAGTGACGGGTGGATCCCATTATACCTCTTCAGTTCATCGTTAGGTCTCATGAGACAATTAGACATGGAATTGGCTGAGGAGTTTCCCAATTTCATATATGGTTTTGGCCGAGGCCTAAATAATTTTTAGACGCCTTGGTCGTGGCCTTAACAAGATGGTTCATAATGTCATACATTATGCATTACCTCATTAGGAAATTAATTATTATAGGTGATTATTCGACTATTAGAATATCTATGTGAATGTTTATATGGAAGTGTATTATTTATTTTTTCCATATTATGTTCTATTTTATATTTAAAAGGCTATGGTTTTTATTACGCATCTTACCTAAAATGTTTATAGATTCTGCTAAATTATTTACCCTTACTAGGCATCTGAGCTCACCACATTCTTATGTTTTATTTTTCTTGGATCCCAAGTAGTGTTTTACGATTGAGATGTAGGGTTAAGATATGGGAATAATGGCGTCCTCGAAGGATTATTTATTATGTGTTGTATGTTTGAAATTGTAATGTAATGTTCATGTACGTAATCTATTCTCCATGAATGCTAAACTAATCGATCATTTGGGACATTATTTCCGTGTATCATACAAATGTATTATAGTAATGCACCAAATCTGGGTAAATAGGGTCAAGTCATTACAGTTGGTATCATAGGATGTTTTTAAACTACCTTGAAATCTATATTTAGAAAAACTCTTATTATAGAACATTACCCTAAGATAGAATTTGAGGATTAGTATATAAGAACTTTCTAGAATTTTGGGAATGTTGAGATTTTGTTTATTTTCCAAGAAATACATCCCTGTCTAGATACATTAGGTAGATGCGTCTCTGGAACAGATGTACCTATGAGTGAAAACTCTGACAACGATTTTTGGGCTTGACCCAAGGTAGCCTAGTACACGACAACGGGTCTTGCTGCACTCTTGGTTACGACACTCCTAGAGGATATTCTTACGCTAATTCTCATTTTAATTACAAGAAATTATGAAGGATTTAGATGTAAATTGTTCCTCAAAGAAAACACATTATGATTATAGATTATATAAATAATATTTTCAATTTACCTTAGGTATTTTAAAAGTTTGGAATTATGCATTGCAATTAATAAACTAAGCTAGTGTATACCATTGTTTCAAAATGGTGCCTAGTATAAATAATGAGAATTCCAGCAATACTCATGATCTAAAGACTACAAAGGATCATAGCTTTCATGGTATTAAGCCAACATTAAAAAGTGAAATAGTTTCCCACGTATTCGCATCATATGAATACATAATATCATGTGTTAATTAGAAAATTAAATAATTCTCTGACTCCTATGGCATTGAAGGGAAGCAAGAGGATAAAATGATGGAAGTGAGAAAGATGGATAAAGGGAATAATGGAATGAAGGATTTTCTCATATGTGATAACTATAGAAATAATAACCTTGTAAAATGCTTGAAGGGAATGGGAGATTTTTATATGTGTGGAGAAAAAGGACACCATGTACGTGATTGCAAGGGTAAGAAAAAAATTTCAATGGTTCAATGCTTCATTTGAAAGGAGTTGGGATGCTACGTGAATCAATGTCAAAATCATTAGAGTATACCCTAAATGATACTATTGGATAGTAAACCTGTTATGATACTACCATATAAGAAGAGGAATTACTAGTGTTCTTATGTTGTTATTATAGAATTTTTTTCATTTGAGTGTTGTGTATCAAATGTACTGGTTATATGAATTATGGAAATAAATAAGGATTGTAATGAAGTACTGTTTCATTAAGGATTTGATATTATATGGTACAAAGAAAATTGACACAATAGAAAGATAAATTTTTTGTAAAATACATGTTTGAATGAATTATAAACATAATATGGTCCGGATATTGAGGTAGTTATTTTGGAATAAGAGATGGTTTATTTGGATAAATTATATTGGATATTCTTGACGACCTTGGAACTAATTAATGGGTTTTTTATTCCGTCATTGTTGGAGTATTAAAAAAAATTATATAAGGACTATATCCAATATTTTATAAAGAATAAGGGAGCATAAATATAATCAATAACGTTTTATGGTAATTTAGGGTGTTACATTGTTTTAAAAGAATACACGATGATGGCATTCACATTTTATTACACGGTGAAAAATATCTTCATTGTTTTTACCTTCCTTATAAATTTTGGAATGTGAGTTTGGAAAAAATTATTTTGGATAAGTCTAAAGGTTGGAATGGATTATGTTTGACATTGGATACTATTTTTAAGGTTAATCCATTTTTAAATATTATTTTTTTTATTGTTATAAAAATAACAACCTGGAGGTCGGGAGATAACCTATCGCATCCGGCAAAGCGCTGAGACTTGAACCCGCAACCGAAGGGTGACAAGGGTGAATCACCTATCACTGGCCTACGCGATGTCCTGGTTTGTATAATGTAGTTATTTATAAATATTCTGACAAATGAATTAAAAATTTATTATTTTTAGAGCAGCATACGATTAGGATAAATAGAATATTTTGGAATTTTATTAACTTTTGGAGTGAAATAATAGTTTGTGTTAGGAATTAGTTGAATGAATAAAATCTACTATGTATATTTTTTCCTATTATTCTATGAATAAATTTATTCTAAAAAATTAGGGATGGGCTCTTAAAACCAGAAATGGGTTATCCTAATACATTATGTTTTTCCGAACCGATGATATTCTAAATCATCAAAGATTGATGGATTTGAGGCCCTCATTTTTAAACATGTTTCTGATTGATGATCTCAATCACTCACTATAAATATATAATTTTTCCTACAGTTATGTTTCTATAATTTAAACCAATGTTATCCTATTTGAAACCCTAATTTGGTGGTGACCTTTTCATTTCCATTCCGGTCTTATTAAGACTCATTTATATTAACCCAATTTCTGATGTGGGTTTTCCACAAAAGTAATTTTCTATTTTTACATTTTATTTTCCAATAACAATTCTAAATTGTGAGTATGAAATTTGTTGAAGGAGGAGAGAATGTAACACCCTATGATTTCGTAGTACATTATTTCTTTAATGTAATTCAATAACTTTTACTACACGCAACACCGAGTTCGAGCGCACCACAACCTACAAAGCTAGCAGTTCAAAAAGCATCATTGAATAGTATTAACTGAATTTTGAATTTTATATACTCTATAAAATTTTAGAATCCATATATTGTGTTTCTTATACATAATATAAAAACAAATTCATTATTTTTCAGATAAAAGAAGTATTTTTCAAAAAAAGCTATTTTACCACCTTTTAATTGCGAACCATTTTTAAAATCAATTTTTAACTCTCTTATATATTAAAATTAATAAAATTAAATTCTTATTTACAATACGGACTTAAAAAATTTGTTTGGAATAATTTTTTTAACTTTTCTAATAACTTTCATATTTTTATGAATAGTGAAAAATAGTAAATTTTAATTGAAAACAACTTTATTAATCAAAATAATTTATAGTGTTAAATTAAACATTTTATGGTTTTGATGTATAATTATATTATATTTTTATTATTTAATACAATGTAAGTCATTATAAGTAATTTCAAATTTAAATTTGACATAAACATATGTCAGTCTTTTGATAGTTTTTATTTTTTTAAAACCCGCATTCTTGGTTTTGACAACATGAATTTATTTCAAATTAATAAATGAAACTTATATGTTTTTAATTTAGTAAAATAGATTTAATTTTTTAATTCATAATATCCAAATTATATTAGGGTGAGTTTTTGGTATTTTTCTAAATTTTTTAATTTTTGATGAATAGCGAAAAACACTAGGTTATTGTTTAAAACCGACTTTTTATTTAAGTAATTAGTTATTTTATTTCAATTTATTTTAGGTCAAAATATATACATTATACCTATATATTTTAAATGAAATTAATTGGTTTCATTTTATAATAAATTTAGATATATAAAATTTTATTGAATTTTTTAACGTTTTTACCCACCTTCTAGAGGCATTTGAAAATTTGCATTAAACATAATTTTACCCCGTTTTTGAGTTTAATTTAAAATATTCAAGAGACATGGTTAACATCAATAAGTAAAATTTGGTTCAATAAGATGAAAATAATTTTTTCTGATTAGTAACTTTTGACAATTATTTACCACAGTTAAAAGTAAATATAGTAATTAAGGGTAAAAATGATATTATAATTACCCTAACACAAATCCTAATTCTATTGGATAAGTTCAATTAAACCCAAAAAACCTTAGGAATAAAATATGATCCTTTATGTCCACTTGGATATGATTAGGACATTTATTATTATTTAATTTAAAGAAGAGTTAAAAGTGTTAAATTCATGTTTTAATAACTAATACATTTTTAATATGGGGTTAAACATAAGATAAATTTGACTATAAATATAAGTTAGAAAGATGAAAATATTTTATACAAAAATGGTAGTTTATTTATAATTTTTAGACATTAAATGTTTAAATTTATTTATGACACAATGATGATGCAGTAATTTTTTTCTTAATAAAATATTAATATAATTATTATTATAAATATTAAAATAATTATAATTTGAATGTTCTAATGCCATAAAATAATTTTATAGGTGAATATGAAATGTTAGGGTTAATTAAATGTATTTTAATCGAAGTAATCAAGTTGTGATGACTTTCCCAAAAACAAAAAACTAAATACTTTCAAAAATGAAATAAATTTGTTTTTTTAAAAAATAATATATTATTAAAAGATATCATATTCCTAAAAATCAATGGTTCAGAAAAAGGACATAAAGAATAGTATATATGTCATTATTGAAACACTTGGTGTTCTCTTTGAAGTTTAGAGTAATCTTATTAACCATATAGTGTATGAAGACAAGAAGACAGGGTAAAAGTTAGACTATTTAACTAATAGTTAAATCTAAAATTTAATGATAATATGGTAAACTAAATTTGCCTAAAACCTATTTTTTGAGAGGATTCCTAAGCATACCCACCATAGCTTCGAGATAAATCAATTTGGATCCATTATAAACACAAGATTATTTTATTTTAAAATAATATTTCAATCTATTCCTAAGGTTCCCCTCAACTCTCTTATAAAAGGGCACTTCCCCTTTTCATAATTTCACACCTCCAAATGCATTTGGATTGGCCGAACCCTTCCCAAATATCCTCCCAATTTTTCTCAAATCAACCTAGAGGCCTTACCATTATTATAAATCCAACATATGGTGCCCTTTTGATCAACTGAAAAGGAAACACTCGAAGAAGAGATAACAATTTCACCACCCTCCTTCAAGTTATTTTCTTCTTCCACTTCCTCTTTATTTGTTGTTTCTATACCAAAATAATAACAATAGTACCTTATACATATTGGGATATTATTATAAATATTTTACAACCATATTTAATATTTTTTCCCTCCTATAAATGACAAAGACACCATATGTGTGTACGTACGGCTTACCGTCTCCACGTTGTGGTGTAGTTTGTTATTCAAACATTTCACTATTTTGAGTGGAATAATATTGTGTGTAACTGATGTAAATAATAAATATAACATGTCAATTATTCTATAAATATTATATACCATCCAATTATATATTATTTTACCATAAAAATAATAATATTTTCGATTGTGCGTACGTACGGATTTCCGTCTCCATGACGTGATGAGATTCATTTCTACGTTCACTAATAAACAATGATTATAAAAAAATATATTATTAATAAGTATGTAATATATGACATAATAATGATACTAGAGATTTATATATATATATATATGTACGTATGTATGTACTTACATATATCTTATTCACATACTTGCGTTCAATACGATATGGAAACGGAAACAACGTTTATGCGTACGTACGGCCTACCGTCTCCATAAACGGTGCCTTCCATTTCATATATCTTTTTATTATAAATATTTATATTCAAAATATATATTATATATAAATAATTTTATTATATTCTGTATGTATTTAAATTATTATCTAAATGATACGATCCAGAACAACAAGTTAAAACAAGCACGATAAAGAAAGCGATTATTACCCAAAATGTGAATTTAACATGGAAATCATTATTAAATGGGTTGTATAAAGTCGTAAATGAATCATGTATGATATAATAAATATGAATATGGTTCTGGTATAATTTAATTACATACTATGACAATTACATAAGAGTTTAAACTTACCCTCATCCAAAGGAAATTGCAAGGTAAGGGTTAATTCCTCAATCTCATTATTATACGAGATTGTTTATATATATTTATTTATTGGGACATATTTTTCATCCTTGTACATGTTTCATAAAAATGATTTCAAAAAAAATATTTTAAGTTTTTATTAAAGGTACCCTTTAACTATATCATTATTTTAAATGGATTAAATATTTATTCTTCTTAATCATTCTCATTAATGTCCATGTTTTCAAAATGGGTTTTAATGATTTATTTATATAGACATGAATGTTTTAAAAGGTTAATTCCTCTCAAAAGTTTCAACATTGTATGGGACACATTGATTTAAAGAAGTATTTAAATTTATTCCTTTCTAAATTGTGTTACTTTTAGATGTTTTCAAGAAAAATGGATATTTCTCTCAAAGAGTTTCACAACTAGAAATGTGGTTTATCACAACACATATATTACCATGGTTTAAAGAACTGTGGGGATAGATGGTTTTTAATTGTCTATACCATGTTTTTATTTCAACCATGGGTATTAAAACCCAAATTATCGGTCTCCTCATCACTCTTCTATCTTCCTCCCCCACTTTAACCCTACCTCCCCGACCTCCGACTCCCGACCCTATCCTCCACTCCCCGACAACCGCCTCCTGGCCATCCGACCTCCACCTCGTATCCCTCTCCTCCAGTCTCCGACCTCCTCCTCCCAGCCATCCGACCTCCGCCTCCCAGCCGTCTCATCTCCTCCCCGGCGTCCGCCTCCTGACTCCACCTCCGCTCCCGACCTGGACCTCTCGACCTTCAACTCCACCTCAATATCTCATCCTTCGCCATGCCGCCTCTAATCCCCCCACTCGTATCCCTCTCCTCTGAGTATCATCAAATTCAACTCTTTCAACTTGCTAATAGCCTTTACACATTATTATTGATTTATTTTTCACTAATTCTTATTATTCATTCATTTTTTATCAAAACACCCACACTATCCAGATGAAATTCTTCTCTTTAAGATTGGGTACCAACTCCCAAGTCTTATTATTCTCCATATTTTATAATTAATCCTTCATATAATTAAAACAATCCTGATTTTTTAATGATTCTCCACTATTTTTAGGTTCTACATAAGAAAATAATGATGTATGATTTTTTTATCCTTAATGTTCACCTACAATGTACTTACTATATTTGGTCTTTAATGATATTTTGGAGCTTCACATATATTCTCTACCTTGTATAAGATGAATGATATTGGTTATCATCACTTGAAATTTATGAATCTTCTTATCCAACATGTATAATCTCAACACCTTCATCTCATCAGATGATTTTTATGATCATGTATCACTTCTAAATGTTCTTCTTGTAATCGTCAAAGTAAAACCCCATTTATGAAACATCACTCCCAAGTTCAGATTACTATGTTTCAAAAATATTATTTCCTACTAGTTAATTCCATCATTAACCTATATATATAAATTATCTCTCATCATTACCCTTAATATGTAACAATTATAATTATAGCATTCTAACAACTACATCTTTAATGTCTATAATGTCCAATGATCATATTATGGGAATTTAATGTCCTAAATTTCAAATAATCTTTTGTGTATTTTTTATGAAGTATCAGACATATAATTTATTCTTTGGTAAATTCCCATATTAAAAGTAGGGGTCATTACAACAATGATGTAGACATGGAATTTGATGGATTTTCTTTATTAATTTTTCTTAAACTTATCTCGAAATCACTTATTAACCATCAATGAGTATGATTCCAGTAAATAAAACATAAAAATTTAGTTCAATATCCCTGAATGGATTTTATTCATTAACAATTTCATAGTAATCAACCACTAATTTTTTTTAAACACTGAACATTTATAACGAATAATGGTTTTCTTAATTATCTAACCCTCAGAGTAAAGATCAAAATTATACTAAGAATGTCTTTATTAAGATCTAATAACCACACCCTTAATCAATAAACATAATGAGGGATCTTAGAATCTAAAACATGTTACGTTTTCTGATCATCAATGGATCTTCAATTTCCTCCTTTTTATTTTCCAAAAACATGGGTAACAACACATAAAATCTTCTTTATGTTTCAAATACCAACTCCCTAAGTCTCCCCAATAAGGAACAATATCAATATATTCTCCATTTATCATCTCCTATAAAAATAATAAAATTCCATATCCTATTTAAAAAATACAACATTTATATTCTCCATCTTCATCAAAAAATAATGGTGAATAAAATAATGAAAATAAATATGAAAACCTATATAATTTTTGGGAGAGAATAAACTCGCAACAACACTCTCATGTTCCTGAAAGAATGCATTACTATTAGATTTTAGTATCTTTATTGGGGTTATTTTTTATGTCCACAGAGTTATTTGTTCACCATAAAAACACAATTTTCATAGTTTTATAGTATAAATGATTTTGGTTTTTTAATGTATGCGTCTTTATCAAGAGAAACCATTCAAGAATACTATCAATATGCCTATTTAAATCACACTATAATTTCTTAATAAATATATTATAATAAGTGTTTGGATTATTTATAGACATTAGACTAGATAAAAAGTCCCATCCTAGTCTATATAGTCAATTTTAGAGTAACATTATAGAATTAGATGATATTTTATTTACGATACTTCTCATCTCTTAATGTTTTTGTTTCAAAAAAAACAACTTTTTATACATAACATTCATGCAATTGGGACATGAAAATAACTCCAAAGTGGAATTTATCACAATCAAATTCATCTCTTCATCAATGATTTTAATCTAATAATTACATTATAATTCTTATCCAATAATAATTGATCCAACTTGTGAATGAAATATGATATCCTTCAAACTTATAAAATATATCTATCTCAGAACACACCCATTAAAACATCACAATATTTTTACCTTTTACTTTGATAATATAAGTGATTAAAAATAAATAAAGATATTTTAAACATCATGGTTTCTTATAATACATATCATAATGTGATATATTTTCATCTAGACTATTTAAACTGTAGTTTTTAATGAGAACCACTGTGCCAATAGCTTTCCTAGAAAAATATCGAGCCATGATCAACTTATGTTTCTCAAGACATCTCCATAAAACATATATTATTTCATTTAATCAAACCAAAAAAAATTTTCTGTATGGTGCGCTGATTTCATGTCATATTACATACTTTTCTTGATAATTTTCAAACATACCATTTTTAAACTCAGTTACAGTATCTTTATGAATCTTCTTGATTGAAAAATCACACTCTTTTTCATAACTTTTTTGAAAACATTTAAACATTTTTAAGGACTCAAACTCATTTTTTATAAAAATAACACAACTACTGTGATTTAATTCATTGATAAAACTAATAAAGTAGTTATATCTATTTGTTAAATTTTTTTCATGGTCCCACACACATATAAATGAATGATCTTTGAGTGTTGAGTAGATTAAATCACCACTTACGTATATGAAGAGATAAAAATATTACCATATTGAAATTTTGACAACATCCAGTATCTTTCTTTTTTTAGGAATGTATAAAAAAAAATATTGTCACCTTGGCTGATCATGTTCATATTTTTTTCCAGTCCTCCATTACTACAATTCATTCTCTTCATTCATGCTTAAATAACATGAATTTTCAACATCACCCATTTATGAATTTTTTTTTCTTCTTTGGCTTATTTGATGTATGTATAATGATGGTGGTATATTAATACCCTCCATTTTTTACTTAGAATTGTGACTTGTGTTGGAGTTTCACTTCTTTTTATATTGGCGGACTTCTTGTATGTGAATTTCAGTATACAACGAAATGATTTTTGGATTATGTTTTCATCATGGATGTTTTTTGAGAATTAATTATTTAATTTTCATAGGCCATATATTTTTTTAATTTATGGTTTCTTTATTATTATCTCTCTATCTAATCATATCCTTAGCAGTGGAGGGGAGGCCTGGGATGGGGGGCTGAAGTGGAGTGCTGGGGGGGATACAGTGGATGGATGGGAGGGGGTGGGTGGGGAAGGTTGGAGGGGGTGTAGTGGAGGGATGGGAGGGGGCTGTATTGACATAATATCTCTTTAATATACTTGGCATGCAGAATATGTTCATCAGGTGAGTATGATTGTTTGCTCCACTTTCAAGAAGAAGAGCTCATCTATTGAAGGCGTTGAGAATGTTTAGTTGATTCTGATATTTTTATTTAAACATAACGGAACTGATTTATAGTTCTTGGATTGATTAATATTATTTGGTTTTGGTTTTTTTTCTAAAAAGTGGCCTTATGAAGCTGCTGCTGTTGCTTTTGAGGCAATACCTCAAACCTTGGCACAAAATTGTGGTGTTAATTTGATCAGGACTGTGATTTCTCTACATTTAAAGGCAAGTAACCAGAGCTTATTTCCCCTTTCCCCTTTCGGTCATCAATTTATGATTATATTATTATACAGTTCAGTCATGACACTAAAAACTAAAACACTTTCCCAGTGTATTTTATTTTCTGAAAAAAAACTATATTCCTTGGGATGTAAATGAATCTCATATTTGAGAGGTATACAAGAAATATGGGGGAGGATGAGGTACTGGGCAGGGGTGAGGGGAGGAGGAGGGGGTGGGCAGGGGGAGCTAGGCATGAGGGAGGGGGAGGGGGAGGGGCTGTCCAGCGGGGAGATGGGCATGAGGGAGGAGGGGGAGGGGCTGGGCATGAGGGATGGGGAGGGGTTGGTCATGAGGGGGAGCTGGGCATGTGGGAGGATGGGGAGGGGTTGGGAAGGGGGAGTTGGGCATGAGGGAGAGGGAGGGGGAGGGGCTGGGCATAAGGGAGGAGTTGTGAAGGGGGAGCTAGGCATGAGGGAGGGGCTGGGTTGAGGGGAGGGGGAGGGGGAAGGGAATTTTTTGTGCAGGGGTGAGATGAGGAGCTGATTTTTTAATCATGA
This sequence comes from Viscum album, assembly GCA_963277665.1. NCBI lineage: Eukaryota > Viridiplantae > Streptophyta > Magnoliopsida > Santalales > Viscaceae > Viscum > Viscum album. The sequence continues at coordinate 611,081,827 of OY728135.1, read as the reverse complement.
TAACGTGAAAAATCCTTGAATATTGATAACATTTTCTGGGTATGGTGGATACTTTGTATTTATATCAACTGTTGCATGACATTGATATATATGTTTCTATATTTTATAACATGTGTTTTTATCCAAAATGTTCTCTAAATATGTCATTGAACATGACTGATTGGTATGTGATCTGACAGTTATATGAATATTCAGATTTGACTAACTGATTTAGATGTTGCATATGCTATTTTTGGTTTTTATCTTTCCATTATATAATTTTTTAATGTGGTTTTTATGTTTTAGGAAGGCTCCAAACACAAAAAATCGTGTTCAGTGGAATCCTGATTCAGGTTTTACTCCAACTTATTAATTTTAATATTCAGCTGTAGATTTGTGTATGCTTTGGATACATTGAACTGTCATCGCATTTGAAAACACTCAGGATGTTATTCAGAAACCAGGGATCATGACTTACTTTCAAAAGGTATTCACCATTATTATTTTTCATGAAGTTTTTATTCTTTAAACATGATCAAGTCATGAATATTGATAACATTTTCAGTTTATGGTGAAACATTTGTATATATATCATTAATTGAATGACATTACAATACATGTTTTTGTATTTTATTTCATGTCTTTTTATACACAATTTTCTCTAATTATACCATTTTACCTGACTGATCAGGGGGGCATGGGTTGGGTAGGGGGGAGGGGGAGGGGGAGGGGGATGGCGAGGTGGAATCTCTGGGTAGTGGGTAGGGAGGGGGAGGGGCTGGGCAGGTGGGGAGGGTGAGGGGCTGGGCAGTGGGGAGGGAAGGGGAGGGGCTGGGCAGGGGTACGGTGAGGGGCTAGGTAGTGGGGAGGGGGGGGAGGTGGAGGGGGATGTGGAGGTGCTGGGAAGTGTGGAGGGAGGGGGGCTAGGCAGGGACAGTTCACACAATTTATATGGGACCCTCATTGGGTTACCCACTATGTACGAGGAGTACACACAGTTTACTCGGGTGTCATACACTTTAATGGTGTTGGGTATATGGGATGGTTTCCATGAAAGGGTTCACACTGTATACCAGGAGGAACATGCCATGTAATTTGGAAAAGTTCAAACCAAGTGGACCAAGGAACATTTTCTATGAGGGTCATTCAGGTTAAAATTCATTAACCCCATTGTACACATTGTGTACAATTTCTCCCTAAATCTCTATTACCTATTTTCAACCTAGTTTCAAAATTGGACTTTTGAGTACCACATTCTGAGAATTTTTACACAACGATCATATTTGTTGGATCTTATCGCTTTTAGAGTCCATTTAAATGGATTTTTTATTTTTGAATGTTTAGTAGGATGATTTTTTTTATGGTTTGATTTTAGATTGTTCATGGGGATGGTTTGTGAGCTGCAAAGCCTATGGGAGCTCATTATTTAAAAATAGATTGTGGATGAGAACTAGTGTTTATTAATGTTAAATTGGATGGATCATTGTAAAATAGATCAAGTAGTTTCTATAAGGAGATCATTGTTTTACTTTTTGTATTGGGACGGTTTTCTCATGATTAGAGCAGTGCAGAATGGTAGCTATGTCTCTCAGTTTTATCCCTGAGGTGGGTCATTTAGTTCCCATGGTGGATTCTTTATTGAATTCTATGATCAATGGTTCTAATAGAGGCCCCATGATTTATTAGAAAATATTGGATTGAAACTTATAGTTTAGTTGTATAGATGTTTGGGATTAGGTTGGATTATCAAGCATCCAGTTTGAAATGCCGTGTATATGTGCTAATACAGGTGAAGAATGGTCGGGAGGTGCAGCTTCATGGCCTGGGGAACCTGTCTATACCCACGATTTGGTAAACCGTGGGTAAATATGGGATGATGTAAATCAGTATACCCACGGTTTGAAAATCGTTGGTATACATCTATACCCACAGTTTAACAAACCGTGTCTAATATCAATTTTCCTTTGTCTATATGCATAGTTTTCATAAAACCGTGGGTATAGAACTATTGCGACGGCACCGAAGTGCACGATTTCTGAAACTGTGGGTATAAGTGATATTTCCAGTAGTGATATACTAATCATTTTCTACTATGTCAACATCCTTTTTTATATTATTCTTGATTTAGGTACATTTATTATAAATACAATCTTTAATTTTGTATTTAATGAGTTATGATATGTATGAATGTGAATGTGTTGTTTTTTATACCATTCATGGTTTATTGTTAATGTATTGAAATTTCGTATGCTAGTTTCAATACGAATGTTTATGTTATGTTTCAACCCTTTCATATGAGGAATGTATTGGACATAGTTAGTGATGGGTGGAGCTCACTATAGCTCCTCGGTGCATCGGTAGCTCTCACGAGACAATTAGATATGGAATTGTACAAGGCCTTTCCCAATTTTCTATATGGTTTTGGCCGAGGCCTAAATCATTTTTAGAACTCTTGGTCAAGTCTATGGCAAGATGTTTCCAAATTTCTGGAATTATGTATTCCCTCATTATGAAATTAGATATTACATGTGATTATTCAGCTATAAGAATATCCTCGTGTATGTTTATATGGTAATGTTTTATTTATTTTTTCCATATTAGGTTCATGTTTATGTTTAAAAGGATGTCATTTTTATTACACATATTTCCTTAATTGTTTATATATTTTGCTAAATTATTTACTCTTACTGAGCATCTATGATAACCCCTTTCTTATGATTTATTTTCCAAGGATCCCAAAAAAAATTATGAATGAGATGTAGGGTTATGCAAAGGGAATAATGGCATTCTCAAAGAATTATTTATTATGTGTAGTATGATAGAAAGTGTAATGTGATTTTCATTTATGTAATCTATTTTAAGATAATGCTAAACTGATCAGTCTTTCGGGACATGATCTCCTTTTAACATTCCAATTTTTTCAAATAACGCACCGACTCTAGGTAACTGGGGTCGGGGCATTACAGTTGGTATCAAAGGAATTTTAGAAATAGCCTTGGAAACTAGATTTAGAAAAACACTGATTAGATAACATTACCCTAATATAGACATTGTGGATTATTATAGAATAACTTGCATGAATTTTTGTAATGTTGAGATTTTATTTATATTCTATGAAATACATCCATGTCTGGATACGAGTAGGTAGAGGCTGCTCTGGTGTAGATGTACCAAGGAATGAAAACTCTGACAAAGAGTTTTGAGCTTGACCCGAGGTATCCTGGTACATGAAAATGGGCCTTTCTGCACTCTTGGTTACAACACTCTTGGGGGATATGCTTAGGATAATTTACATTTTCATTACATTCCCTTTTGAAGGATTTAGGAGTAAATAATTCCTCAAATGAAAACATTCTATGATATCAGATTATCTGTCAAATATTTTTTATTTACATTATGTATTTTACAAGTTTGGAGTTATGCATTGTGATTCGTCAACTTACCTAGTGTATTCCATTGTTTATAAATGAAACCTAGAATATGGGATGAGAATTCCAACAATACACATGATTGAAAGATTAAGAAGGATTATATCATTCAAGGTATTAATACAACATTTAAAAGGGAAATAGTCTCCGATGTATTCTCATCATATGAATACATAGTATCATTTGTTAATAAGACAAGTAAATAATTCTTTGAGTCTTATGGATTTGAAGGGAATCAAGAAAAGAAAAGGATGGAAGAGAGAAGGATGGATAAATAGAATAGGGGAAAGACAGATTTTACCATATGTGATAAATGTGGAAAGAATCACCTTCGTAAATGTTTGAAGGGAATGGGATTTTGTTATAAGTGTGAATAAAAAGGACACCTAGTACGTGATTTCAAGGGTATGAAAATGTTTTAAAATGTAAAATGCTTCATCTTCAAGGATTTGGGACACTACGTGAATCAATGTCCAAATCATCAGAGTATACCCCAAATGTTGTTATTGGATAATAATCAAGTTATGATACTACCATAGATGAAGAGGAATGACTGGTGTTCTTATGTTGTTAGTAAATAATTATTTCATTTGAGTTTTATTTCATGGATGTACTTGTTTTTTGAATTATAAAAATAAATAAGGATTGTATTGTAGTACTATTATATAAAGGATTTGATGATTATATGGTACCAAAAAAATTGAATCAACAGCAAGTTAATTTTTTTTTGAAAACACATGGTATAAGGAAAGATAATCCTTCATATGGTCCTTAAAATAAGGTAATGATTTTGGAATAAGAGATGGTTGATTTGGATAAATTATATTGGATATTATTGACTACAATAGAACTGATTAATGGTTTGTTTATTCCATTATTATTGGAGTATTAAAAAATTTTGGATATAAGGAGTATATCCAGTACTTTATAATGATATAGAGGATAATGAATGTAATCAAAAAGGATTTAAAGTATTTCAGGGTGTTACTGTGTTTTAAAAGAATACACGATAAAGGTATTCACATGTTATTACGTGGAAAAAATATCATCATTGTGTTTACCTTCCTTATGAATTTTGGACTGTGAGTTTGAAAAAAAGTATTTTGAATAAGTATAGAGGTTGGAATGGATTCAGTTTGACATTAGATACTATTTTTATGGTTAAACCATTTCTTAATATTATTTTTGGATTATTATAAAAATAACAACCCGGAGGTTGGGCGACAACCTGTCGCGTTTGGAAAAGTCATGTGACTTGAACCTGCAACTGAAGGGAGACAAGGGTGAATCACATACCTATGGACTACATAATGTCCTGGTTTGTATAATGTTGTTTTTTAAAATAGTCTGAAAAATGAATTATAAATTTATTATTTTTAGAACCCTGTACCATTAGGATAAATAGAATATTTTTTATTTCTATTATCTTTTAGAGTGAAATAAGTGTTTGTGATAGTAATTAGTTGAAGAATGAAAATCTACTAAGTAATTTTTTTCTTATTATTCTATGAATAAAATAATTCATAATCATTAGGGAAGAGGGCTTAAAACAAAAAATGTGTTATCCTAATACCTTATGTTTTGTTGAACTGATGATATTTTAAATCATCATGGATTGATGGATTTGAGGCCCTCAATTTTAAACATGCTTATGATTGATAATATAAATCACTCCCTATAAATATTTATGTTTTCCTCCAATTATGTGTCTATAATTTCCACCAATGTTCTCTTATTCAAAACCCTAATTTGGTGGTGATTTTTTCATTTCCATTTCCCACTTCTTAAGTCTAAATTTAATTAACCAAATTTCATATGTGGGATTTCCACAAAACTATTTTTCTATTTTTACCTTTTATATTTGAAGTACAATTTCAAATTGAGAGGACACAATTTATTTATGTATGGGAGAATGTAACCCCCTATGATTTTATAGTATGTTATTTCTTTAATGTAATTCAATAACTTGCACTAAACTCAACATCGAGTTCGAGCGCACCACGACTTACCAAACTAGCAGTTCAAAAAGCGGTAATGAATAATATTAACTGAATTTTGAATTTCATACTCTATAAAATTTTAGAATCCATATTATGTGTTTCTTAGAAAAAATATACGAACCAATTCACTCTTTTTTAGATAAAATGAGTATTTTCCAAAAAATAAAAATTTACCACCTTTTAATGGCGATCCCTTTTTAAAAACAGTATTTTACACTTTTATATAATCAATTTAATGAAAAAAAATTATTCTTTAGAATAAAGACATAAAAATTTAATTCGGACTAATTTTTGGTACTTTTATGATAATTTTCATATTTTGATGAATATTGAAAAATATTAAATTTTAAATGAAAATAACTTTTTTAATCAAAATAATTTAGAGTGTTAAATTATGAATATTAATGTTTTTAATTATAATTAGATTATATTTTTATCATTTAATACAATTTAAGTTGTTATAAGTAATTTCAGATTAAAATTTGACATAAACATATGTCAATCTTTTGATAGTTTTTACTTTTTAGAAACCCGCTTTTTGTGTTTTAACAACGGGAATTAATTTTAAATTAACAAATGAAAATTCTATATTCTGAATTTGAAAAAATATAATTCATTTTTTAATTCATAAAATCAAAATTATCTTTAGGTGAATTTTTGGTATTTTTCTGAAATTTTCAATTTTTTATGAATAGTGAAAAACACTATGTTATTGTTTAAAACTGACTTTTTATTTAAGTAATAAGTTATTTTATTTTAATTTATTTTAGGTCAAAATAGATATATAATACCTATATTTTTTCAATTTAATTCATTAGGGTCATTTTATAATATGTTTACACATATAAAATTTTATTGAACCTTTTACCGTCTTTTACCCACCTCAAAGGTCCATTTGAAAATATGAATAAAAAATAATTATACCACTTTTGTGATTTAAATTTCAAAAATATGAGAGAAACTGTTAACATCAGTCATTAAAATTTGGTTTAATAAAATGAATATAATTTTTGGTAAATTGTAACTGTTGACTTTTATTTACCCTAGTTAAAAGTAAGTAGGGTAATTAAGGGTAAAAATGATATTATAATTACCTTAACATATGTACTAATTCTTTTTGATAAGTTTAATTCGACCCAAAACAACCTTATGAATAAAATAAAATCCTTTAGGTCCACTTCAATTGCATTACGACATTTATTATTATTTAATTTAAAGAAGAATTAAAAGAGTTAAATTCATGTTTTCATAACTAAAACATTTTTAATATGGGGTATACGTAAGATAAATTCAACTATAAATATTCATTAGAAAGATAAAAATATTTCATACATAATTTATTTTTATTTATAACTTTTAGACTTTATATTATTAAATTTATGTTGACACAATGATGATACAATAATTACTCTCTTAATGAAATATTAAGATAATCAATATTATAAATATTAAAATAATTATGATTTAAAAGTTTTGATGTCATCCACTAATTTCTAAGTGAATATGTCATGTTAAGGTTGATTATATGTATTTTTTCGAAGTAATCGAGTCGTGATGACTTTCAAAAAACCCAAATACTAAATAGTGTCATAATTGAAATAAATTAGTTTTAAAAAAAATACTATATTATTAAATGATATAATTTTTGTTAAAATATAAGGTTTGGTAAAAGAGCTTAAATAATATTATATATATCATTAATGAACCACATGAGGTTCCCTTGAAATTTTAGTGTATGTTTATTAACCATATAGTATAAGAATACAAGAAGATAGAGTAAAAGGTAAACTATTTAACTAATATTTAAATATAAAAGATAAGATTATTATGGTGACCTAACCTTGTCTAAAACCTTTTAGTTGAGAGTATTTCGGCCCATACATACCTTATATTAGATATAAATCAATTTGGATCCATTATAAACCGAAAATTATTTTATTATAAAATAATATTTCAATCTTTTCCAAAGGTTCCCCTCACCTCTCTTATAAAAGAGAAAATTTCCTTTTCTTAATTTCACACCTCCAATGCCATTTGTCATGGCACAAACCTGCCCAAAAATCCTCCAAAAATTCCTAAATTCACCCTAATGTCCTTCCCTTGAGCATAAATCCATCTTACGAAGCCATTTTGATCAAATCAAAAGGAAACACCCGAAGAAGAGGTAATAATTTCACCACCATATTTCAAGTTCTTTTCTTCTTACACTTCTTCTTTCATTGTTGTTTCCATTAAAAAATAATAACTCCAGTACCTCCAACATAATGTGATGTTATTATAAATATGGTACAACCATATTCGTTATTCTATCCATCATATAAATGAAAAACTCACTATATGTGTGTATGTACGGCTTACCGTCTCCATGTCGTGGTGTAGTTTGTTATTAAACACTTCATTATTTGGATGGGTATAATAATGAGAATAACTGATATAAATAAAAAATTTATCATGTTAATTATTCTATATATATGATATACCATCCAATTATATACTTTATTACCATCAAATGAATTATATTGTCACTCGTGCGTACATACGGATTATTGTCTCCACGATGTGATGAGATTCATTTCCACATTAACCATTCAATGATGATTATAAAAATATATATTATTAATAAGTATGTAATATATTACATAATAATTCTACTGAATATTTATATATATGTTTATGTATGTACTTACATATATCTTATTCACTTACTTTCATTCAATAAGATTTGGAAATGGAAACAACGTTTATGCATACGTACGACCTACCACCTCCATAAATAGTGCCTTCCATTTCATATATCTATCTATTATATATATTTATATTATAAATATAAATGATATATAAATAATGTTTTATATTATGGATGTATTTAAATTATTTTCTAAATGATGTGATCAAGAATGACAAGTTATAACATGTACGATAAAGAAATCGATTATTACCCAAAATGTGAATTTAACATGGAAATCATTATTAAATGGGTAGTATAAAGTCATAAATGAATCATGTATGATATAATAAATATTAATATGGTTCCTTTATAACTTAATAACATACTATGGTCATTATAAAAGAGTTTAAATGTACCCTCATCCAAATGAATGTGCAAGGTAAGGGTTAATTCCTCATCTCATTATTCTCTAAGATTGTTTAAATATATATGTATTTACTCGAACATATTTATCATTCATGTCCATGTTTCATAAAAATGTTTTCAAAAGGATTATTTTAAGGTTTTATGGAAGGAATCTTTAACTAGATCATCATTTTAAATTGTTTAAATATTTATTATTATTAATCATTCTCATTAATGTTCATGTTTTCAAAATGGTTTTTAAAGATTTATTTATATTTGTTCTGAATGTTTTTAAATTTTAATTCCTTTAAAAAGTTTCAAAGATGTATGGGACACTTTTATTCAAAAAAGTATTTAAATGTCTTACTTTATATATTGTGTGACTCATAGATGTTTTCAAAAAAATGGATATTTCTCTCACTATGTTTTACTAGTCATTTTTAACTATTTCAACATCCATTTTGGATATTATTCTTGATTGAGGTTGATTTATTATAAATACAATCTTAAATATTGTATTGAATGAGTTATGATATGTTTGACTGTGAATGTGATATTTTTCTACCATTTATGGTTTATGGCTAAGGTATTTACATTTTGTATTCTAGTTTTAATACGAATGTTTATGTTATGTTTCAAACTTTTCATAAGAAGATTGTATTGTACTTAGTAAGTGATGGGTGGAGCCCGCTATAGCTTCTCGGTACATCGGTAGGTCTCATGAGACAATTGGACATGGAATTTGTTGAGGCCTTTCCAAATTTGATATATGGTTTGGCGAGGACTAAATCATTTTTAGAGGTCTTGGCCAAGGCCTTGACAAGATGATTCAGAATGTCTGGTACTATGCATTCCCTCAATATGAAATTAGTTATTAAATATAATTATTCGACTAGTATAATATCCATTTGCATGTTTATATGGTAATGTTTTATTTATTTCATCCTATTATGTTCAATTTATTTTTAAAAATATTTTTTTATTACACATCTTTCCTTAACAGTTTATAGCTTCTGCTAAATTATTTACCCTTAATGACCATTTGAGCTCACCCTTTTCTTGTGTTTTCTTTTACCAGGATCCCAAGATGTGTTTTATGATTGAGATTTAGGTTTAATGGAATAATGTAATTCTCAAAGGATTGTTTATTATGTGTTGTATGTTAGAAAGTGTAATGTAACCTTCATGTATGTAATCTATTTTCCAAGTATGCTAAACGGATCGGTCTAGTGGGACAAGATTTCCTTTTATTATGACAATGTATCAAAATAATGTATCAAATCTGGGTAACTGGGGTCGTGGAATTACATAGATAGGTTGATGTGTTTTCATTTCATGCATAACCATGATGGTAAGTTATAATTTACCAACACAACCGACTATGTATAGTGAGATCTTATTTGAAAACCAAAAAGCTTCACTCTATCTATATATAATGCAAGATGAAGGCTTCCCAGCTCAACTCCATAATCAAGATACTCATGATCGATTATATTCCACTAAGGAGATTCAATCAGTTGATGTATTTTCCCATCTTTATTTATTCTATATTTTTTTCCACGTCAATTTCCTACGGTCTCATCACTTCTAAATATGAACCCAAACTTTTAAGTGATTGGAAAGTACCATAAAACATTCTTAGGATGGGACTAATTTTTCTTGTATTCATAATCACCCTTATTTTGGAATTCTCTAAGTGATTTATGTTCCTTTAGAAATATTATAAATTCATCTAGGAAGGTGTGTGTTTGATTTGAGACCATACCTCTTCAAAGGTGGAAATCATTTGGTGTCGTATGTTCGGATTGGGATCACATTATTTTCTAGGAACATGTAATTAAAGATATTAAGTAATTATTTAAAACTGGAACAACTCCATCTATTTCCTTTTTTCAAATTATTCAGCTTTAGTATGGGAAAAAATATTTTATATTTATTAAAACCACCATGAAAAGGCATCATTGCAAAACTCTTTAACTAATAAAACAATTTTTTGAAATAACAAAGTTCATCTTAAACCTTACTTGTCATTTACTCAACAATATCTTCACCATCATTCATAACTATAATCAAATCCTCTATATGATATTCTTCATTTTACAAACTTGTAATCATATTAGATGATCCATAAAATTTAGTGTTATCTGATATACTAGCTATATTACCTTTATTTCCGTGTTTATTCCATCATTTATAAGTTTGATCTATTCCGTGATAGATCAAGTGTTCTTCCAACTCCTCTGGACTAACTTTTATTGAATAATAAATACGTAAATAGGGAAAAAGGATTTGAGAAGGGTCATATGCATGATCCTTTTCAAACATGATGAACTCTTCCTCTCCGTCTTCATACTCTCTCCTCAAATGATTGGAATCCATCCATTATTTATTCATATCAATACTATTTGATTCAGTGATATTAGTATTTAAAAAATTAAATACAAAAAAAATATTGATATAAAGTAATGGTTTATCTTATTCTATAAAAAGATAAACTTATAATAATGTGAAAAAACTATAGTTAAATTGTCCTTTGAAAACTATTTAAAAAATCACACTTGAAATCATATTAAAAAACATCAATTTAAAGAAATTCCTCTTTAAAATAACATACCCTATTTAAAATAAACCCATCAGTTCCAAACACTCTTTCAGAAAACCACAATTCCTTTATTAAAACATTCAAGGTAGGTTCATGAAAGAATAATCTTAATAATTTAAAATGAGATATAAACCTCTAAGATTCATTTTAGAACACATGAATCTATTTAAAAGTGTGACTGAGTCATTTTCACAAATAAATAGATCCTAGGAGAGACACTTGATAAAAGATACATATAAAACATCTTAATTAATTGCAAATCATTCAATGTTTTATTCTTACATCACATTATTTCAAATGTTGGTGTAATAATACAAATTTCTATAATCTTTTGATATTGAGAACACCACCATTTAATATCCCTTATCCATGCTTATATTGTCACTGATCACTAAAAGAAGCATTTTTTACATGTTTCGCACTCAAAACCTCCTATTGTTAATTGATCAGTTCACCCTTCATAGGGGTGAAATTAATACACATTATAGGTTTTAATGGTACATGTTTTTTTGACCTCCTATGCCCATATATTACCCCCATGTGCCTATTTAATATTATAGATCTCTCTCCTAGCCTATAAAGTTCTCCCATCCATCTTCTCTTGATCTATAAACATTTGACTGATCTGGTGGAATTTACCTAATATGTTCTTCTTAGATATATGTTATTTCACAATTCTTCATTTTTAAATTAATATAGATATATATTGGATATATGTTTTCCTTGATGATCTGATGATGAATTCCTCCTTTTTTATATAACAGTGTAGAATCTAGCATGTTGTCATAATTTCTTGATAAAATAATGATCTACCATTAACAACGAGCATTCGATGGATATGTTTTATTGACTCATCTTACTATACCTTTCATAATTAGAGTAGTGATGATATAACATTAATCCATTGATGACATAACCTTAATCCATTGATGGGGAAGTCCACATGTGGTCTTCTGTATCTTCAAATCGAACCTGATGGTTTGAGATGAGCCTTTATGGGTAACATAATACTTAATATCCTTGAAAAATAAGAAAAATACTGAGACATCCACAAGTTAAAAAAAATATAATTTTCAAAACCCCTAAATCAATAGAAATTTTTATCTACCACTGTGAAAGTACAACGAAATAGATAACCACCAATCCAAGATCAATTAAGATAATAATCAAAACCTAGAACCCAAATTTTTTTATCAACATCTCATCCAAATATTACTAGAACCAACTAATTTCATTGCTTATGCCTTCTCCAGTTGATGAACATAGAGGAAACCAAGGAGAAAAGAAGATAAACTTTTCATGGATCACCATCGATTGATCTCTTGATGCCAATAGATAAATCAAACTTATAAGGGATAAAGGGTCTCCTAAAATGAAACAAATATAAACAAATTATTTGGGGAAATAAAGAAATAATGAAGGATTCATAATTGATTTTCAGTTAATAATTGAACTGGAATTTAAAGGCGTCATAGTGTGATAAGTCATGGTCGTGTCATGAGGGAGCTATCTACAGATAATTTATGAGATCCACATTATGATCTCATTTATATCTCCCCATTTAAATTTCTTTCAATATTATAATATAATATGACCATAGTTGTGTTATAGGGAAATAGGTGTCTCTCACCAAGAGTATCTAATGTGGCACGGTAGATAATATGATCGTTACATAATAAAATAGGTTTATATCAAGAATTGTTTCTCATTTCAGGACCTCTAACAACATTTAATTCATTTTTCTTGGTAGGAATAGTTTCCTTAATGTCTTCAATAGGATATTCACATCCAACAAAAACTATAGAAGACAACAAATATATCAAGGGAAAATAATTATTTACATGTAATGTTTTTTCCAATAAAGAATTCTATAACCATACAAGATATTATTGGAAGGAAATAGTGAAACATGCCAATAGAGTATATCTAGAAACCCTTTTCAAATGGAAATGTTAGGATGGTTTTACTTGAATGAGTTAATATACATATAAATGGGAACATTTCAAACTAGAATATATTTTTTTCAATTGGGGGAGGGATAAGACTGTTAGAATATTTTACTTACATCAATTCCTATGAAATTCCTCTAAGTAATCTAGGAAACTAAGGAAACAATGAATTATTTTTAAAAAAATAACAAAGGCATTCATTTAGGATGCTGACTGGGGCATATTAAACAATGATTCTTAAAATAGAATTATGAATGCGATAAAGTATGGAGAATTAATTTAAAGAGTGTTTTGGAAGACATAAATAGAATGCATGGGAGGCTATAAAGGGACATTAAAAATGTTAACTCTTTATTTGTGACATTTATAAATAATAAATATAGAGATTAATAGAGTTTATTAGTTGGTCAAACCAAGATAATGTCTATACTTTCATGTATTATGATCAAGAAGAAGATTTTTCTGAAGGTGAAGGTGCATTGTGTGATAAGATAAGACAATATCTGTTAATGGAATCATAAATATGCTGGTGATGACCTCTCATTTTTAGGGTTCCAAGTTAATAATATATCCTCACTAGAATCCAACATGCATCCCAGATTCATAAACACGACACATAGTTAATATGATAAGATCATTCAGCACAACATCAATTAAGGGGATGCACATGACACCTATTTTTTTAAGACATGACCCAAACACTTAAGTGGGAAGGATTACTAGTTTATAATTAATTATAACCATGAATATGATGATTGGATGCAAAAGATATAATGAATATATATACATAAAAAGAAGAACTTGTTGGATTGGTGGTTTAGGAACATGATGATACCAAATAAGTGATAATGATTAGATGAAGGTTATTTTTTAGGAGTTACATTGTATGAGTTATTACTTCCCTAGATATCAATCATCTTGTAATCTCCACATTAAAGGATTATGGAACAAGACCATTCTTGGAAGTGTTGGGCAGAGCATAGATAATATATTAAATGCAGACCCACATTAAGATTTTATTATGACCATATTTTTGGTGGATGGGCAGCATGGTACTAAGATAAAAATATGTGAAAAGGTTTATGCTATGGTGTGTTGGGTTATTTGGGAGGAAAGGAACAATGAGATAAAATGAGGTCCTATCTCTCAAAAACATTTTTAGGTTTTCCTAATATCAATTATGGGAAACCATGGTGTTGTTACCCCAAGAAGGGTGTCATCAGCCTCATTTAGAAGGATGCTCTTGAAGATTGAACATGACCCCTGGGGAGGAGGTAAGACTAACCAAGGGTGATGGGTTTGATATAGAACACCTAGTATAGGTCTGAAACTAAATGAAGAAGGAACTTATATTCTTTGAATGATGGTGGTATTTGAGTGTGATGAAAGGGGCTAGGCGATCATTGGATTCCAATATTCCATTGAGGGGATTCTATCACCCTATGGGATCTTGAATAATACACCATGAAGTGTAGGATAATAATTTTTTAGTACATCATGGGTTTCACACTTGGACGGAGGGAAATTTGACAATATGCATCTTAATAAAAAAAGTGAGGTAGAGTGAAATTATCGTTCTTTACCAAGGTACTAGTTCGTTTCTATATGATTTTTACCTCTTCATAAGTGGTTATTTCCAAGGCCTCCACCACATTCACCCCTAACATCCATGGTTTTTGAATAAAAATACAATATTGAATGAGTGAATTAATATATGTTATTAGAAAATATGATTAGTTCCACAATTTTTATAATAGTAAATGTTAAATATTAGTGGAATTTAGTTTCAATGAAAAGTGAGTATTTACATAGAAATCTTTTATACGATATAATAAAATTTATTCTCTCACTGATATTGTTTTAAATTATTTATAATGGAGTTTTAACAATTGTATGATGGTTGTTCCTTCATTAATGAGTTTAGATTTTTTACTATGGGAAACAAAATGTTTTAATCTTGGGGGGATTTAATAGATATAATTCATGCATTAATGTTTTTAGATTTCATTCATTGATTATATTATTCAAGAATTTTTTTCGTTCCTAATTTAAAATTTTTCTTGTGTATTTCATGAAAAGGAACACTTTGTAGGAATTCAGAGAAAATAGATGAAAATATGAAGGAGTAATCCGGATAAGTCAAAATTTTGTAAATGGGAAATTCATTCATTTATTGAAACAAATATTCCAACCCTCATAATAAAATAGTATGAGATAAAAACTTCATGAGGTATCTAGATGCTAAACTACAGCACAAACGGGGGTTATGAGGGATGAAGAGTGCATTGATGTCACAATAAGGGTTAGAAATACTAAGTGGGACAAATTAAAGATAGACTAGGATATTGTGGCATAGTACTAGGAAGGGTGATTTATGTGGGTGGGAAATAATATTTCTCATTTGGTGTGTTCGTGGAATATATTGTTTTATAAAGTATAGGCCATAAAAATCGATTTGGGGTCAAGAATATGTGTAAAATTTATTTTTTTTTGGAATCCCATGTGTTTACCTTTTATGATATCAATCAAAAAATTTTCACATCGGGATTCTAGGGATTGTTTTCACCTCTATAATAGCCCACTTGACTGTCCTATGGAATTCCAGGGATATTGGTGTATCTTGAGCTAACTCATCAACACGAAGGACTCCAACTTCACTATAAATTAGAATATTTTTCCATATCAGCAACATCATATCCCAACAAGTGGAATCTGGTAACCAAAGAAGAATTGATAAAATTTGTGTTTGAACCATAATTTGTTTACCTAACATATCAGCTAATCTGGAATGAGACAAACCCCCTAGAAATAAGTAAAAATAATATGAAATTCATTTAGTATGAAAATAAGGACCACCAACTGCCATGATTTTCAGTTGGGCATTTAGCCCGTACAATTCAAAAAATCACCATGAATATCATACAATAATAAAATGCCAAATAGATGAGAAAAAGGATAAAAATCGTTGTGGAGGTGTGCTTCAGTGCGTGGATGAGGTGAGTTCGTGATGGAGGAGAGGTGCATGATGGAGGATTCCTCTAATGGAGGAGAGACGTGCGATAGAGGAGTCAGCAACATAGAAGAGTCACGCATGTAAGAGAGGAACGGGATAGAGGTACTCACAATGGTTAAGGAGAGGTGCATGGCATTGGGAATCAGAACAGAGGAGAAGAGGTGCACAAAAAAGGAGAGGCGTGCGGGGAAAGCGGGTCCATGGTGGAGGAGTCGACTTTAAAGGTGGAGCAGGAGGAGGAGGCAATAGTGGCAGCGATCGGCTTCTACGAGAGCTTGAGGGGTGCGAGGAAGGAGGAGAACTTTAAGGTTTCTCTACAAAACATGGCGAACCTTTTATCAGCGCTAGCAAAAAAACACTGATAATGGTATGTTTCATCAGCGCTAAAATAGAAAGCGCTGATAAAACATGTCTTTATCAGTTATTTTTTTACTATTGATAAAGATAGACCTTTATTATCACTAAAAAGAACTGATAAAGGATGTCTTTTTGAGCGCAAATAATATAGCACTGAAAAATAAATAATTTATCAGCGCTTTTTTAACGCTGATAAAGATAGGCCTTTATTGGCGCAAAAAAGGAACCGATAAAGATACAATGTTAACAATTTATTTATATTATTATATATATTTATAAAATTATATACATGATAAATATATATTTATATTTATAAAATTATATTTTAAATTCTTATAAAATTATAAGAAATATAATTATTATTTTCATAATCTTATAAATATATATAATAAATATATTAATTATATATATTTATAAGATTATAGATGTATATAACTATATTTCTTCAAATTTTATAATTATTTGTATGAAGATATATTTATTTATAATTATATTTACAAATGAATATATATTTTTTATTGCAATAATTATAAAATTAAAACAAATTAATATTTCTAATATTTATAATATTAATAATATCAATATTTAATATATTTATTATAAATTTATAATTATTTAAATATATTTGTATTTATTTCTCTATAATTAAATATATTTATTTAATTATATATAACATTATATATGAAAATATTTAAAATATTTTTTATGAATTAATAATTATTTTAATAAACATATATTGATGTATATATATAACTAATTTCTAAATATATATTTATTTGTAATTAAAAATTATAATGACAAAATTATTTATAATCTGAATTATATATATATAATTATATAATTATAACAAATATATTTATAATTTTATAAATATATATGATAAATATATTTTTTACAATTTATTAATTATTTAAATATATCTATATTTATTTGGAACTATATTTATAACTATTTTTATTTAATTATAGATATTTGTATATAAATATATATAAATAAAATATTTATTATAATATTTTAGTTATTTAAATGTATCTATATTTATTTAAGAATTATAATTATAAATCTTTGTTTTGATTTATAAATATTAGTATATATTTATAAATATTTGAATATATTTATAAATGTATTTATTTAATTATATTTTTATAACTTTAAAAGTAGTATAATTAATATATTTACTATATTTTATAATTTTTTACATACATATATATTTATTTATTTATAGTAATAATTATAACTATAAATAAATATATTTATAAATTTTTGTATATTTTTATATATATATTTATAAATTTATAATATATGTATTTACTTTAATTTTATAATTATTTAAATATATATAGTTATTATTATAATTACAAATATAGATATTTAAAAAGTATTAATATATACTTAAAATTTAATAATTATAAATATAATAAATATACATATTTTTTAAATATATTTAATGGAGTTTTAAAAGTATTGAGAACATAATATAGTATATATATGGGTTATGTGAATTAATCATATAAACCATGTAATATATATATAATAAATATTGAGCCATTAATGGACAACATGAATAATAATAAGAGTGTAATGTATAAATGAGAATTCATGATGATACATAACATATATGCACGTATGAGCAATATATTAATTGATCAAATTCATTCGAAAGAAATATATATTTAATTATAATCTTATACTTTTTTAAAACATTATATATATGTATATATATATTTGAATTATTATTAAATATATATTAATTATAAACAATCAATTTTTATTTAATATATATAAATAATAATTATTTTTTAATATAAATAAAATAATTGTATATAAATTTTTCTTACAAACTTTTATCAGCGCTAAGACTGGCACTGGTAAAGGGTAAATTTGTCATCACTTTTAGCTAGAGTTGATAAAGGACCACCCCTATCAGTGCTTTCTGCTTAACACTGATAAAACGATGTGCTTCCCTTGCCCCGTTTTGTGGTAGTGTTTTTAATGGATTTCGTACCCTATAAGAAGTGTTTAGTATGTAATTTCGACCACAACACACGTCATATTGATGTGTTTTCTTAAATTACACATCAAAAATAACTCAATGGTGGTTGACACGTGATTTCACATCAATCCAAGGACTTTTTCTATGGTTTTGACTGTTCCAAACATGTTTTAGTGTTTTAAGACACTAAAAATTCATTTACAACCATCCCTAAAAAACCATAACTCAGAATTGTATTCCATTAGTTACTACATTTAATAATTTAATCTACGATTGTTGCCCTCTGATTTAAGGGAAATATGATGTCTTTTTTCCAGTTTTGACCCATCGTCACATGTTTTTAAAGGCTTTTATACATTTAAAAAGTGTTTATCAAGTCATTACAACTACACCACAAGTCGGATTGATGTGTTATTTGTGCATACATGTCAAAAATAACACACTAGTGGGTTTATCATTATTCCATGTTAGTATTAGGTTGTTTTCTATGGTTTTTACCATTCAACACATGTTTTAGTGTTTTAAAACACTAAAAACACGGTTACTGCCATCCTAGAAAAATCAAAACTCCAAATGACGTTCGGTTGATTTCTAAATTTCAAAAATTAATCTACAATAATTTTACTCTTATTTTAGTTTAATTCGACAACAATGTTCTGGTTTTGACCCCCCAGTACATGTTTTTAAAGGCTTTTGTATTTTTAAGAATTGATTATTGAGTCATTCCAACCACATCACATGTCAGATTGATATGTTGTCTATGATTACAAGCCAGAAATTTCTCATTGGTATTTTACCATGATTTCACATCAGTATGAGGTTTTTCCTACGGTTTTGATCATTCCATCAACGTTTTAGTGTTTTAAAATACAAAAAAAAAATTTACTGCCATTCTAGAAAACTGTAACTTAGAATGACTTTTTGTGAATTCATAAACTTCAAAATTAAATATGTGGTATTTACCGTATAAGTTTAGAGAAATAAAACATCATTTTATTAGTTTTTACCCCCCCAACACATATTTTTAAAGGCTTTGGTACCATTTTTAAAGTGTTTACTAAGTCTTTCTGA
Source organism: Viscum album (assembly GCA_963277665.1). Classification (NCBI taxonomy): domain Eukaryota; kingdom Viridiplantae; phylum Streptophyta; class Magnoliopsida; order Santalales; family Viscaceae; genus Viscum; species Viscum album. Next base: position 611,062,362 of record OY728135.1, on the reverse strand, counting down.
CCACACCGCACGTCATATTGACATGAAGTCTATGAATATAAATAAAAAATAACACAACAATAGTTCTCCCATGATTCTACGTCAATATGAGGTCGTTCTCTATGATTTCGATTATTCCAGTCATGTTTTAGTGTTTCAAAATATTAGAAACACATTTACGTCCATACAAAAAACCATAACTCGAATTGATGTTTCATCAGCTCCAACATTTCAATATTCAATCTACAGTCATTTTCTTATGATTTCAAAGAAATATGATTTTTATTTCTTGGATTGGACCTTCAGGTATTTTATACCTATAAGAAATGCTTAAAAAGTCATTCCAACCACACCACATGTTGTATTGATGTGTTTTATGTGGGTACACATCAAAAATAACTCAAAAATAATTTTCCATTTATTTTATACCAACATGAGCTAGTCTGATATGTTTTGACTTTTCCAAAAATGTTTATTGTTTTAAAACACTACAAACATTTACGTCAATACCAGGAAAATCACACCTAAAAATGATGTGCCTCCAGTTATTAAAATTTACAATTTACATTATAGTGTTTTTCCTCCAATTTCAAGGAAATCCAACATCATTTTCCTAGTTTTGACCCCCCTGAGACATTTTTCTAAATGATTTTGTACAGTTAAGATGTTTTTACAGAGTCAAGACCTATCAAAGAAGTTCATAATATTTTCAAACATATGGATAATGATCTATAATTTAGTTTTTATGAGTAAGAATCAATCACACATTAATATGGAACAATATTTGGTTTATATGACTCGAATCGCATGGTTTATATATAAAAGTATTATTTTAGATTTAATAATGGAATTTATATGTGTTTTTTTTGTAAATGTTTGAATGATCTATGGAATTTAAAACTCACATTGGTAAGATGATTTATAAGGATGGAAATTTAATCTCAGTTAATTCCGATCATATGATTAAATACCAAAACTATTTATTTTCTATTTTAGACCCCCATTGATCATATGATTTTCTATAAGAGTATTGTCCACGCACTTTGTCATTCAATTTTTCAATTTTTTCATTGCAATTCTAAATCAACATAACTACTCAAACACCGAGTTGGTGTATCAGTAACAGATGTTGACACCCTACCAAATACAATTTATGGAGTTGTCCTAGAACCCATCCCTCGTACACATCTGGGATTCTCTTTCCCTAAAAAGATTGTAACTACATCTTTTTTAGAAACCATTGATGATTTTGAAGGCTTCACACCCCATGCATCTTTAATTTTAACACGTTAAAAAATATAATAAAATAGAATATTTAAATATATGAACATCATAGTATTATATCATTAATATATTTTTCATTATTATATTTTTAAAGTAATCAAATAACAAGAAATGGTAATGAAATTTACTTACTCCAACGTGTTTTGTAGGATTATTTACAAAACATCCATCGGGTTTCCTATGCCCCTTAAACCACACCTTTTTCTGTCTAATAGAGTGACCTAATTCATTTTCCTTTATAAAAAAATTTAAAAAGTTATAATAAAACATTTATCTATAGTAAAAATATATAAATTATAAAGAATAAACTATAACCATAATTTTTCATTTTCACAAAATACTATGAGACCTAGCGACGTGGGGAATGTATTTCTTTCCATGGTTCATAGAATTTTTTAGATAATTCCATATAAATAAAAATATTAACAAAAATGAAAATTTTATTGTGTTTATGTTATTAAGATACTATACAATATGAAATTACCTAGTTAGATGCATCTCTATTAATACTCACAAAGATATTACATTATTCATGAGAAATTACTTCAGGAACAGTCTCAAACTTTTTTCGTTAGATTAGAGATGTGTTAATAAACTAATGTTGTAGTCTCCATTTAAAATATTTCCATTTATTTCCCAAAAATTTTTACAGTCCATGGGTGTGAAAGGGAGTTTGGGAAATTAAAATGAAAATACATCTAGAAATAAAAAATCATAACACTTTATAAATATATTATAAAATTTTACTCATTCCTTTTAAATTAGTTATCAAGTAATATTAATTAAATATTACCTTTACATGAGTATCAAAGAACTCATTTTTCCATGTTGTAGAAATATAACTCCAAAATTAATGGGAATGTTCACTGTATCTCAAGTAATATTCCTATTAATCTACCCGTTGATTCCGCTAGTGTTATCAGTAGGAACATGGAACTCATTAAATAGAATGATAATCTTGAAGTCCTTAATGTCCCATAATAATGTTGTGTTTATATTTGTGTCCCTTTATGGTTGTCTTTATATATTTGATGAATCCATTGAAAATTAATAAAATATATAGTTTGTTTACAATAATATATGTACTGATGACGTTAACTCCCCAATATTTTGTAGATAGAGGGGTGACCAAATGGTCTATCACTAGCGGAGAATTAGTCATTTTTATACCAAGTACATCTAGGGAAATAGATGTTGCAGTAGTAGTCTTGGTTAAAATAGAATCACTCATATCAACAGAAGAAGCCATAATTGGTGACTTTCTCAAAAAAGCTGTTATTCAAGGATCCTGATTTTTTTAGCATTATGGAAAATCAAATTTTTTAGGGATATTAAATGTATAAAAAATTTAAAAATAAAATATTTTTTGAAAAATGAAAATAAATAAAGATCAATGTTTATAATTATAAAACATTAATTAATGAGAAATTGTGATATATTTCTATTACTAATTTATACATTCAATTATCTTAATCTTCATTATTTTCCTTGTTATCAACCTCTATTGTGACAAAAACTTAATTTTAAACCACTTATTAAAGTCTACTATTTTTATATTTTTAAGAAAAAACATTTCAATATTTTTTGGCTGATGTGGTTCACTGTCACAAAGTACCAATTGATCTCCATCACCCATATAATTTTAGTCTATCTGCTTTAAGTGTACCAAAACACACCAACATTATTGTATTTCAACATACACAAAGTAGACAATATTTTTTTATGAATCTAAGATAAATAGATCATGATCACAATTCTCACTAGTACGGATCAAGTGAGAGAAGTTGACAGAAGTAAAATGGAACGAACCTTTCATTATACCCCTATCAATGTTATCCCACTTTAATTTGAATAAGACAACGAAAAACTAAACAATATTGTTGAATTGAATTATATCATTCATATTTCCAATGTATCCAACCTATTCAACTATAAATACAAATCTATTTTTAGTATTGAAGTCTTCTTCATGATAAATTGTAGGAAACCCAAATCCATGAATATTATATGAATAAAATCTCTTCGCATACCTTAGAGGGATTTTGTCATGACCTGTCCTCAGGGCCCATGCTGTGACTACACCATGCCCACCTTTTATAGGCCAGGGGATGGCGACTAGCACCAAAGGAGTAAATCCCTAAGATGGGATGAAATTTCCGTTATAAAAGTAAACAAACGCAACAGAGTACGCAACAAGAAGTAAAAAATAAGTAAAACTGAATAAAAAAGAGTGTGCTCGAATGTAAATGGGCCAGTATACAAGCCCAATTAAATAGCAAGTACATGTAAAAACGGACAACAACTGATAGTAATGAGCAGATCCTGGATCGTCCTATGGGGTTCCAACCTAAAAGGTACATACAGATGGCCACCTTATCACTCAAGTCCATCAGTCTCTTCCATGTGTTGACTCGTCGTAAGGTACACCTCTGGGTACCGTCTAGTCGTGGCACTCTCGGCCTCTGTCAGCGTTGTCTTTCATCTCCATCCAACAAAACAAGGTGCGGGCATAGCCCGTGCAGGGCTGTGTATAACCATACTAAATAGGGACCCTGAGGTCCGAAAGGTCTCACAAAATCCACTAAGGATAAACAGAAGAAGAAAGATACACTCATGAAGTATCAACCAACCCTACTTAGATATATGCCCATACATATACCTAAGTTACCAATCTAAGTTCGGCTCCAACTCTTGCGCCCAAGAACAAACCAATTCCACAAAGGAAGTAAAGTCAATCACCACATTGATAGTGGTTGAAATACAAGACTCATCTCACATAGGTATGCCACAATAGAATAGTGATATAGATGATCAGATGTAGCCACTGGATCATCAATTCCATTAGACCCACACATGATACAGAACCATGTACGCTGCCAGAACCACACAGGATACATGACCAACTATCTCGTCAATGCTGTCGGACCCACACAGGATACAGGACCAGTTATATTTCATTTGAGCTGTTTGACCCACATAGGATACATGACCAGCTATTCAGTCGCACCCACACAGTATACAAGATTAGAAGTCAGAACTGTCGAACCCTCACAGGATTATGGTATAGTAGTAGTCGTCGTCGAACCCAAAGAGAATTCAAGTACAGTAGTCGTTGTAGTCGTAGCCAGCTCTAGATTTCTTTCACACAACATGCTCAATTCAGGGAGGGTCCACTCCTCGAGCAAAGGGGTCGATAAATCAAATATAAAAAATTATTGAGTTGATGTATCCCGATGTTTCGTCTCATCAATAGAAACCCAATGCGATAGACTACGCATCAAACAGATGGCCGGTCTGAGAGTTATTGGCTTTTCCATTCCAGGGGCCCGATTGGATTTACGCTCGATCCAAACCCGTCCATTTTCCAAGGTCATCCAAAACTCACTTAGAGTATCTCAAAATGAATGCCTAATCGCAAGGGTCCAACTGTCGTAGACGACACGTCGTTTAGACCCATGACCGTGAAGATATTCACTTTTAAGCGAAGTCGGGCCCGGCTCGTCAATCCCAGCTGGCGGTGGTGGGTCGGCCAGACCTAGTTCGGCAGGTCTTCCAAGCTGGGGGTCGGTCCAGCCCAGTGGAGCGCGACCCACCTGCAGACCCATCCCGGCGGGTCTGACCCGATTGGGGGGTCGTCTCATCAGGGTGGGGCGCGGCCCACCCACGGACCCCGCCCGCATTGCATGCCGGGTCGGCTCACCCGGCAGTTCCAAGCGACGCCACCCCACCAGCGCTACCGGTCATAGTCAGCCAGTTCTACCAGGCGTGGACGGCCCGTATAGTAGGCTGCAGTTCTCTTCTGTGTGGCGGTAGTGTCCTTCAGGCCGACCGGCAGGCGGCCGGCCGGTTCACCTGCTGAGCGGCCCATAGTTGAGGGTTGCGTCTCCTCTTCGCGGCACCTACGGGTGTTGATGTCTTCCAGCCCAGCTGACAGGCAGCTGGCCGGTTCATCCAGTAAGCGGCCCATAGTTGCAGGTCGCGGTTCCCTCTACGCGGCACCTGCGGGTGCCACGGTTGCTAGTGGGTCGGCCGGTCATCCCGCGGACCGGGCGGCCTGAGCGGCTGCCAGTCTCTTCACACGGTGGGCATGCTACCGCCGCTACCTCTGGTTGATGATGCCTCTTCTGATACTTCCTTCATTTCTAAAACAATCAAAAATTAACGGAGGGTCATCGGGTCATTTTTTATTGTCATGCGCCCTCCGTGTTACGCCATAACAAATGGAAAAAGATGAACCAAAGCATTCATCAAGGATGAGGGTATAATTTTATTCATTTAAAAATTATTCAAAACCCCCTACCTCGTATTCAGCGTTGTACGTTTACAGGTTGTGGAAGATAGGCATCACGAAAGATGAACATCGTTCTGCCAACGTCAGAGAAGAAGGTCATTATCGTTGGCAACATTATTTGGGGGATACCTCTTCTCCCTTGACACTGAGGAAGAAGAAGGAAGGCGGGAACTCATTGTGGGTGTCTCCTCCCTTTCTTGCCCCGGTTGAAGAAGTGGAGGAGATGTTCTTAATTTTCTTCTTGGGAAGAAGGCTCTCCCACTTCTCCATAGCTCTCCAAAATGTTAAGCCCAAAATAATAGAGATTGTTCTCTATTATTTTTATGGCACAAGAAATCAAGAGTTGTCTCTCATTAAATGTGACAACACATTAGATTAAATGTAGAGGGATGGATTCCAAAATATTTGAATTAAAAATTTAATTAATTCTCTTCATTAATGGTGGGGTGTTGGCAGGAATTAAACCTTGGAACTCCATGAGTTTAAGGGGGTTCAAGGGAGTTTAAAAGGGAGGTGAAGAGTTTGAACCCATGTGGGACCAACCACATAATATCCTCCCATAGGTGGTTATGTGTGGGCTACACCCCACCTCTAAATTCCCTTTGGAGATAAAGTCCACCAACTAAATAAAATTATGTAACACATATATTTTATTTAATTTATTTAGAATCCCCAAAATTAACTTCTGCTCACCACCAAATGCAACTGTGCTAGAGGTCTACTTAGGCGAATATTGGCGTTGTGAGTTCATTGGTGTCATATGATTTTAATTCCGAGCAATGTTTCAAAAGATAGAAAAACTGGCATGTACGTTTACTGAACATACCCAATCAAAACTTCAGAAATTGATTCTGAGGAAACCGGGCCTCGGAATCAGGCGTCGTCAGAAACTACAGACTCGTAAAATTCAAAACATTTATGAAAAAACAATCCTTGAAATTTCCAGGTCATTCCATTACCCCCACCTTAAGGATTTACATCCTTATAAAGTTATAACACACACTTGGGAAACAAATCGGGGTACCTAGCAGGCATCTGAGCCTCCCGCTCTCATGGGATCTTCTGGAGGTTCTCGTGCTGCCAGCGAAGGCGCACCAAAGGAATCGACTGTCCATGCAGGACCCACTCCTACCGATCTTCAATCTCCAATGGAGCCTCCGTGAATGTCGCCCCATCATCGATGTATAACTCCATGTAGTCGATGATGTGGGATGGGTCATGCACGTATCTCCTCAGCTGAGATACGTGGAAGACGTCGTGAACCTGATGCAACTAAGGTGGAAGGGTCAGGTGTTAATCCACCTCACCTACTCTACTGAAGAACTGGAAAGGTCTGATGAATTGCAGAGATAACTTTCCACCATGGCCAAATCTCTGTAGACCTCGTTGAGGTGAGACCCATAAGAAAACGCGGTCGCCATCCTCGAACTCCAGTGGTCTCTATCTACTATCAACATAGTACTTCTGTCTACTATGTGCAGTCTTCATCCGCTCCGGGATGATCTGCACCTTCTCCGTCATAGCCTGTACCATCTCTAGTCCTCCAAGTGATGACTTCCCTGGGTTAGTCCACCATAGTGGTGATCTGCAAGGTCGTCCGTAAAGTACCTCATAAGTGGCCATACCGATGGTAGAGTGGTAGTTGTTGTTATACGCAAACACTACCAAGGGTATGTGGTCCTACCAACTATGACAAAAGTCAAGGAAATAGGAATTGAGTATGTCCTCAAGTGTCTGGATGGTATGCTTGGTATGGCCATCTATCTAAGGATGGAAGGTGCTGCTCAAGTGAAGCTGCATCCTTAAAGCCTCCTGCAACCCATTCCATAGTCAGGAAGTGAATCGAGAATCTTGACCGGAGATGATCATTTATGGAACACTATGAATCCGTATGATCTCATGTAAGTAGAGGCGTCCCAAGCTCCCTACTAAGCCCTTCTCTCTGGTCGGTAGGATGTGGGTTGACTTAGTGACTCGGTCTACAATCACTCAGATAGAGTCGCGTCATCTGGATGTACGTGGAATCCCCGTCATGAATTCCATGGATATCCCATCCCACTTCCACTCTAATACCTCTAAGGGCTGATCCAAGCCTGCTGGAACCTGGTGCTCCGCATTAACTTGCCAGAAAGGGAGGCATCTTGAGACAAACTCTGCTACTGCCTTCTTCATACCCATCCACCAATGCTATCGTCTGAGTTCCTGATACATCTTCACCTATCCTAGATGTACTTCTAGAGGGGAAGCATGAAACTCTCTCAACACCTCCTTCTGTAGTGAAACTGGTACCATGGTACACCCCCTGAAGAGGATGATGTGCTCCCCACCTTTAGAAAATCTATTAGGTGTCTTCCCTATAGATATCTGATCACGTTGCATCTCACAGTCAATGACCCCACACTGAGCCTCCCTGACTCACTGAAGAAGTAAAGGAGTGACTGTGAGAGACTGAAGAAAGGTTGCTCCATCTCAATCCAAAAAAGATATCTGCAACACGGCCAGCTGCTATGTCTCTTCTCATAGTAGATGAATGCCTGATCTACTGCTGAGAGGATATGCTAAAACGTTCCACTTCATAGAAGTATAGACTATCTCTAAGTCATAGTCATGGATGAACATGATCCATCCTTGCTATCACAGGTTCAGGTCCTTCTACGATAAGATGTATCTGAGACTCTGGTGGTCAGAGTAGACTATAAAACGTTCACCCATCATATAGTGCTGCCACATCTTCAAGGCGAAGACCACTGCTGATAACTCCAGGTCATGGGTAGCATAGTTCTGCTTGTGTTGCCTGAACTGCTGTGAAGCATACATGATCACTGCCCACCCCTGCATTAGGACACACCCGAGTCTCATCCCTGATGCATCGTAGTAATCTATGTACCCTACGCCCTACTCTGGTAGCCTCAAGATTGGCGCACTGGTCCACATCTTCCTCAGCTTCTGAAAGCTCTGCATGCATCTCTCTTACAAAACAAAGGGTTTCCCTTCTTGGTTAATGCTAAAAGCAGTGCTTCTACTCTACAGATGTCTGGAAAAATCTTTGATAGTACCCAGCCATACCCAGGAAACTATGCACCTCAGTCACACTCCTGGGTGTCTCCCAAGAAATCATTGCCTCGATCATCACTAGATGCACTGCAACTCCATCCTCTGAGATGACATTACCCAAGAAGTGATCCTCTAAAATCTAGAACTGACACTTAGGGAGTTTACCATATAGCTAGTGCTTTTATTTTGTATCCAATACTACCCGTAAATGGTAGTCGTGCTCCTCCTCAGTAGTCAAGTAAATCAGTATGTCATCGATGAAGACTATGATATGGAGATTGAGGTATGGCATGAAGATCATGTTCATGAACACTTAAAGAGCGTTGTTTACTCTGAAAGGAATAACCAAGAACTTGTAATGGCTATACTGACACTTGAAGGTCGTCTTCTACACATCCTCGTCTCAAAATCTTAGCTGGTGATAGCCTGACCTAAGGTCTATCTTCGAAAACCATCGTGCTCCCTTGAGCTGATCAAAGAGGTCATCAATCCTTGGGAGTGGGTACTTGTTCTTCACGGTCACCTAATTTAGGCGACGCTAGTCGAAACACAGTCGCAAGATCCCATCCACCTTATTGGTGAACTAAATCAGTGCTGCCCATGGTGAAACAGTGGGTCGGATAAATCCCTTCCCCTATAAATCCTCCAGTTTTACCCGCAGCTCACGAAGCTCAGTGGGAGCCATCCGATATATTAGAGTAGATATCGGTGTTTTCCTGGTGTATAGGTCAATGTAGAAGTATACCACTTTGTGAGGAGGTAGTCCTGGAAAGTCGTCAGAAAAATCATTCACGTACTGATCCACTACAATAAGAAAAATCAGACTCCTCACATCAACCGCTCTAAGGATGAGACTAGCCAACTGATGTGTGATCGGTTGCCCCCTCCTCTGCATAAGTTCATCCTATGCTGCAAAGGCTCCCTTCTCGCCGGTGAAGGTAAACCTAGTCCCATCCATGCAGATACACTGCACTTTGTGCCTAATATAGTCAATCTAAGCATGAACATTGGATAACCAGCCCATACCCAGGATGACGTTGTAAGGCCTCAACGCCCCTATAAGAAAATCACAGTAGAATCTCTCAACTCCTAGACTAATCTCACACTACCGGCACCAGTGCGCAATTGTCATGTTTTCTCCCCTGGGAGTCTGTTGCCATAAGGATCGATCCAACGGCTTCATCTGAATCTCCGAGATCTGAACGAGGGAAGTGGTAATAAAATAATGACTTTCACTTGTGTCTATAAGTACTACATCAAGGGTGGAGTGGACACAAATAGTTCCTAAAATCATCTTAGGTGTGCCATGGTCGTAGGCCTCGACTGCCTAGAGTTGAGCCCGCCTCTGTCTGCCAACTCTCTATGGTCGGGGTGGAAGTCCTGGTGGTGGTGGTGGTAGATCCTCAAAACGTCATCCACCACCCGTAGCTTGGGCATATCCTCTTCCACATTCTCTTGCTCCCTGTAGACCTCCACGGTCGAACTTGTGCCTCTGCCTAAGAGGTCCCTCCACTATCTACTGCTCATCTTCATGGCGGTTTGGGTAGTCCCGAGCCATGTGGCCCTGCCCACCGCATGCATAGCACTGCTATCTCCTCGTATAGCTGACTCGGTATCGCATGCCCCGCACAACTGAATCTGTATCATGGGATCGTTGTAACACCCGATATTTTTTTATGAGAAATATTTTGTTTTTATTTTATATACATCATCGAAGGAATATTTCACTACACACAAAACTATCTTAGCATGCTTTACACGCAATCATGACCTTCCTCGATAGCTTGCATTGTACGCAATACCTAGTTTCACTAAACAACAATATGCTATTAAAATATTATTAAAACTAGTCGTTATGAATAGTAATACCCACTTTTTGAAATTTTATAAATGGTATCTTTAAAAATGGAGTTTATATTTGGAATCGGAATATCAAAATTAGCCTAGGGTGAAATTTTGGTATTTTTCTGAAAACATTATATTTTTGATGAATAGTGAAAACACTAGGTTACTATTTGAAAACCGACTTTTTATTTAAATAATTATTTATTTTATTTAAATTTATTTTAGGTCAAAATTGATGCATAATACCTATATAAGTTCAAAGTAATTCATTGGAGTCCTTTTATAATAATTTTAGATATATAAATTTTTTTTTTGAACTTTTCACCGTCTTTTATCCTTCTCTTAGGAGAGTCTGAAAATTTAAATAAAACATAATTTTACCACTTCTGTGAATGGAATTTCAAAAATACAAGATACACGGTTGATGTTAGTAATTAAACTATGGTTTAATAAGATGAAAATAATATTTGGTGAATCGTAACTTTTTACTTTTATTTACCATGGTTAAAAGTTAATATGGTAATTAAGGGTACAAATGGTATTATTATTACCATAAAACATGTCCTAATTCTATTAGATAAGTTTAATTTGACCAAAAACAACATTAGGAATAAAATATGACCATTTAGGCCGCCTTCGATTAGATTATGACATTTAATATTACTTTATTTAATGAATAGTTAAAATAGTTAAAATCAATGTTTAATAATTAAACATTTTTAATATATGGTTATACATAATATAAATTCGACTATAAATATTTATTAGATATAAAAAAATATTTCCTATATAATTGTATTTTATTTATAATTTTTATACATTATATAATTTAATTTATTAATGACACAATGATGATGCAGTAATTATCTTATTAATGAGATATTGACAGAATTGATGTTATAAATACCCAAATAAATGTAATTTGAGACTATTTATGAATTAAACTAATTTTATAGTATAATATGACATATTTTTATTGATTTAATTAACTATTTTAGAACTAATCATGTTGTTATTATTTTCACAAACATCAATTACCAAAGAGTGTCAAAATTGACATAAAATAGTTTATAAAACAAATATTATATTATTAATTTTAATTTTATTCCTAAAAATCTAAGGTTAGTCCAAATGACCTAGATAAGTTTATATAAATTATTAATAAACAACGTGAGGTTCGTTTGTCTTGTTATAGTAAGTTTATTAACCATAGAGTATAAGAAAACAAGAAGACACAGTACAAGTTAAATTATTTAACATAGAGTTAAATCTAAATGATAAGGTTAAAATAGTAACCTAAACATGTCAAAATTCTAATGGATGAGATTATTTATACCCATACCCACCTTATATTGGAAATAAATTAATTTGGAGCTATTAAAAATAGATTATGACTTTATACTAAAATAATATTTTTAGTTTTTCTAAAGGTGCCCATCTCCTACCTTATAAAAGGGCACCTCCTCCTTCTCCTCCTCACACCACATTGAGCCATCAAGCTCATGAAAACCCAGATAAATTCTCTTCTCCACTTCTCTAGAAACATCCTAGAGGTCTTGGTCTTCTTATGAGACCAACCGTAGTTCCCTAAGAGGAGTTTAAGAAGAGGTGCGTTAAAGAAGAGGTAATATGCATTACCGATCATTTCCAATTTCTTTCTTCTTCAAATTTATCCTATCTAGTTTTTTTATTATTAAGTAATAACATCAGTATCACTAATATACTGATATGTTATTATAAAAATGAAACAACCCTATTGCACTTTCTATCCATCCTATGGAAAATGAAATTACCACGCGTGCGTACGTACGGAATATCGTCTCCACATCGTGGTGTAATCTGTTTTCCATCACCACCTTACATGGATGGGTATAATGGTGTAAAGAATAACTATATATTATTATTTTAATGTGATAATGATCCTGAAATAGTATACATACACATAAATACAATTCCACGATCATGGGAATGATATCATCGCTCGTGCGTACGTACGGCCTACCATCTCCACGATGTGATGTGTCTCGTTCTACATGATCTTACTTGCATAATGATTATATAAATGAATTGAATGAATAAATATGATATATATTACACTAATAAAATTCTGGAAATTAGGTATCTATTAACTAAAAATAATAATAAAAATTTATTCAACAAAACACGCATAAGAACAAAAAAAAGCAATAATCACCCGAATAACATGTAGCAGTGAAATTATACTAATAAGAAGATAATAATATGACCATATATGATATCATAATAATGATTAAGATTATGGAATAATTAAATGACATTATTTAAATCATTATACAGGAGGTTTGGACACTTACGAAGAAAATCGGACCTAAGGTAAGGGAAAATCTCGCAATCTCAACTTTTATCCGAGATTGTTTATACTTCAGAATTTACTGGGGAATATTTATCATCTGCATCCATGTTTCCTCAACATGTAATATTATTTATATCCTCCAAAATTGTGTAAATCCAATTTTACCCTTTGCTATGTATTTAGTAAAAGATATGAAAGGAATCTTTTGTTGTTTTTCATACGAGATATTTTTTGTATTTTCCGGCCAAAGTATGGGAAGAATGTTTTTTTAACTTATACGGAATGAATAGATTTTAGAACATTATTTTCATGAAGCATACTTCACAAGTATTCAAGTTTATTTTTAATCAACTTCTTTTTGTTTAAAATTACATGACATGTTATAAAATGAAAATGTTTTTGAAGTATAAAGGATATTTTACTCATGAATGGATTTCAAGTGTTATATCAAAATTATTTTCCATCTAAGATAATATAGGGTTCTGTTTCTATCCCTATTTTTACATTGTTTTGATTATGTTATGATTGAATTATTTTTATGATGTCCTTTTATCTTATATGTATTGTGTTATGATGGCATGATGATTAAGAATCCCATTTTTAGTACATGGGTTATGCTATGATGTATGATTTATGTTTTTGTGGCACACATAAGAATGGTTTCATTATGAGATGGGTGGGACCTATATCTCCCTCTAATGCATTGGGTAAAGATTTATATCTCATCATATAGACATGGCTGGAACAATAGGTTAATTCGGTTTAGTGAAATAGGACTGGAACGAGGAGTGAACTCGAATCAAAAATGGACTTTTTCTGCTAAGATAGTCTTGGAATTGAGTCTTGACTACTAAGAAATGATTCATTATTATTATTTGTGTATGGTTTCAGGTTTTATGTTAGATTATTGGGATTATATTTCACTACTATGATTTATCCCATGATATGATATTATGATCTCTTTTGCAGGTTAAGATTTCCAAAATTTTATGTTCTGATGATTGATATTTCTTTTGATTAACATTACTGAGCATTTGAACTCACCCTTTTGTATGTTTTATTTTCCCCATGTCAAGAAGAAAGGTATTAAGTATGATATGCCAAATGGGACTCTAGATATGATGATATAAATGGGAGACAATGCAGATGATTTATGAAGAAGTTTTTTATGTTTCCTAGTTTCTAAACACACTATACCTACACGGTCCTTTCATGGTTTTGTTATATGTTCAAATAAGTATGCTTCAATTTTTAAGTAATAACATTGTATATAAAGTATGTGTCGTTATATTTGGTATTAGAGGAATGGTATAATCAACCTTTGGAAACTAGGATGTGAAAGCCTTAGTAAGAACCCTTAGGATATTTCTAAGCATAGAACACAATCATAGTGTTTTAGAAATAGCCATGAGTAACCTAGGATAGGACCTTAAGTGTAAAATTTTATTCTTGATCATATGGGTTTCCTATTATAATTAGTGTTCCTCACACTATTCTTCTTGGTTTTAGTCAATGGTTGTAACCCGAAGGAACCATGTTAACGCAAAATGCGACGGGCAATGCAATGATTGTCCTCCTGAGCAACCAAATGTTATGGGAGATAGAATTTAAAATCTTATAGCCATTCTCACACAACATTCTCAAGCTATGAATCATGCAGGTCTTCCAAACAAGCAAAGGAATGTGCAATATTCTGTTGAATCCTTCATGAGGAAGCATCCACCTTAATTCAGCAGGTCTACTGATCCATTAGTTGCTGAACAATGGATCATTACTACTGGAAAGATATTTTCAGTTCTTCAATGTTCTGAGCATGATAAAGTCATCTTTGCAGTATATTGTTTGGAAGGTGAAGCTGATCAATGGTGGAATCATATCAAGAATACGAGGCAAGGGGATGAAATTGAATCCATGGAATAGAAAGAGTTCAAGAACTTATTTTTCAATAAGTACTTCCCTCATATTTTTCGAACAAAGATGGAGAAGGAGTTTCGTGAACTGAAGCAAAAGGATGACGAATCTGTTGGTACCTACAAAGAATATTTTACAAGACTTGCAAGGTACGTTTCTGGGATTATTATCCAACCTGAGAGTAAGATTGATTGATTCTTTAGTGGCTTAAAACAGTGTCTTCTAAGGTCATTATCCATAAGGGACTTCAATAGCTATGAGGAAATCGTTCGATGTGCTCTGAAGGTTGATATGGAGATTGTAGTAACCCATCAGTCATATGGGTTTGATAAGAAGAGGAAAATGGAATTAAAAGGAAAATCTAAAGAGCACACTGAAAAGAAGATGAGTTTTCCCTTACGCACAATGTGTGGAAAGAAACATGGAGGGAGTTGTCTTAATGGGAAAATTAAATGTCTCAAATGTGGAAAGGAAGGTCATCAGGCATTTGAATGCTGCAATGATGGGAAGAAGATGTCTAATGATGCGAACAAGGAAAAGGCTACACAGAGTGAACCTCCTACACTTCAATGTTACAAGTGCAAGGAAATGGGGAATTACACCAATCAAATCCCTAATACAAGGGTTGTTGATGATGAGTGACGTCAACAAACACTTAAGGATAAAGACAAAGGAAATTCACATGCAATTTCTACCAGGGATGTGGAGTACAATAACGAAGTGGTGAAAGGTACACTTTCTATCCACTCTAAAGTAGAAAATATTTTATTTGATTATGGATCCACCCACTCTTTTATTTATGAAGAATTTTCTAAGGGTATCTCCATATTACCTAAACAATTAGATGTTGAGTTAGCTATGGCAACAGCTAATGGAACAATAGTCGCATCAATAGTTTATAATTCTTCTCTGATTGAAGTTTGTTGGAAAGTGTTTCCTGCAAATCTTGTGATCATTCCTATATTGGAATTTGATGTGATTATTGGAAAGGATTGGCTTTCTTTATATGGATCTCATGTCAATTTCCAAAGAAGGGAAGTCGCATTTCATATTCCAGATCAATCTAAGATCGTCTATTGATGCAAGGATGAGAATAACCTTCCAGTGGAAATTTCTTCCATCTTATGGGTCTTGATTCCACTAAATGAAGGTTATTTATCTCAAATGGTTTGACAGAAATTCGTGATTAAAAATATGTCCATTGTACGGGAGTTTGATGATGTCTCTCTAGAGGAATTTCCACGTCTTCCACCAAATCATGGAGTTGAGTTTTCAATAGAACTCGTACCAGGTTCTTTGCTTATTTCAAAGAAACCTTATAGAATGGCCCCAATTGAGTTGTAGGAATTGAAGAAGCAACTCCAAGAGAATCTTGATAAGGGATTCATACGCCATAGTGAGTCACCTTGGGGAGAACCAGTTCTATTTGTTAAGAAGAAATATGGATCAATGAGACTCTGTATTGATTATCGAGAACTTAACAAGATCACTATCAAGAACAAATATCCTCTCCCACACATTGATAACTTATTTGACCAACTACGCAGAGCTCAATACTATTCAAAGATTGATCTTCATTTTGGGTATGATCAATTAAGGGTCAAAAGGGATGATATACCAAATACGGAATTCTGTACAATGTATGGACACTATGAATTTATAGTGATGTCATTTGGTCTTACTAATGCCCTTGCTATCTTCATGGATCTAATGAATAGAGTCTTTAGAGACTATCATGATCAGTTTGTGGTAGTCTTTATAGACGATATTCTTTTATATTCAAGGAGAAAGGAAGAACAAGAAGATCACATGAGAATTGTATTGAAGACCCTGAGAAAGGATAATATTTATGCCAAATTTACCAAGTGTGAATTTTGGCTTCAAAAAGAATCATTTTTGGGTCACATAATCTCAAAATAGGGGATATATGTGGATCCAACAAAAATAGAGGTTATAGAAATATGGTCAAGACCAATAACAGTAAGTAAGATCCGAAGATTTCTTGGTTTGGCTAGATATTATCGACATTTTGCGAGTGATTTTTCATGATTATCTAATCCACTCACTAGGTTGACTTGAAAAGCAGATATGTTCGTGCGGATGGAGGAATGTGAATAGAATTTAAAGGAGTTAAAAAGAAGGATATTCAGTGCAGCTGTACTCACAC
The DNA here is from genome assembly GCA_963277665.1 of Viscum album. NCBI lineage: Eukaryota > Viridiplantae > Streptophyta > Magnoliopsida > Santalales > Viscaceae > Viscum > Viscum album. The sequence continues at coordinate 611,045,499 of OY728135.1, read as the reverse complement.
TGCCCTATAGTGGAGAAAGTTTTGTGATCTATAGTGATGCATCCAATAAGGGATTGGGGTATGTTCTCAGGAAAAATGATATGGTGATAGCTTATGCCTCACGGGAGTTTAAAATACATGAGAAAAATTACCCAACTCATGATTTGGAGTTACCTGCGGTAATCTTTACATTAATTATTTGGAGGAATTATCTTTATGGTGAAATATGTGATATTTATACTGATCATAAAATTTTAAAATATATTTTCACACAAAAGGAGCTGAATATGTTCCAAAGAAGATGGTTGGAGCTGATTAAGGATTACGACTGCTCAATTCATTATCACCCTGGGAAAGAAAACAAGGTGGCAGATGCCTTATGTCGACAAGACCATGCCAGCTTATCCATGATGAGGATCACAAAAGATCGAATATTTATGGTTTTACAAAGGATGGATCTTGGAACTATAATGGAAGGGGAAAATATTATAATTCTCAAATGAATTTTCATCCATCTATACATTTGAAGATTAAAGAGGCCCAGAAAGAAGATGGAGAGTTAAAAAAGAAGATGAGAAATGTTCCTGAATTCAACCTTGATTGTGATGGGATAATAAGGTTCATGAATCGGGTTTGTGTTCCTCTCATCCCAGAATTAAAGAAGGAGCTGTTGGATGAGGCTCATAGTTCTTCATTCTCTATTCATCCTGGAAGCACGAAGATGTATAGGGTCCTGAAAGAGAACTTCTAGTTGGATGGCATGAAAAGAGATGTTGCTGAATATGTCTCTCGATGCTTGGTTTTTCAACAAGTTAAAGCTGAGAGACAGAAGTCTAAGGGGATGTTACAACCATTACCCATACCTGAATGGAAATGGGAAAACATCACTATAGACTTTGTCATGAGACTTCATAAAACATCCAAAGGAAATAATGATATCTGGGTTATAGTTGATCATCTTACAAAGTTAGCACACTTCATTGCTATTAGAGAGGATTTCTCTCTACATCAGCTTTCCAAGATATATGTAAAGGAAGTGGTAAGATTGCAGGAGTACCACCTTCCATTATATCTTATCAGGATCCGAGGTTTACCTCAAAGTTTTGGTGAATTCTTCATCATACTATTGATACAGAGTTGATTTTCAGCACTGCTTATCATCCTTAGACAGATGGTCAGTCTGAGAGAACAATTCAAACTCGAGAATATATTTTAAGAGATTGCCCTATGGATTTCAAAGGTGGATGGGATCAACACCTACCATTGGTGGAATTTTCTTATAATAATGGCTTTCACTCCAGTATTTAGATGGCTCCTTATGAAGATCTCTATGGAATGAAATTCTGAACTCCAACATACTGGGATGAAGTTGGGGAAAGAAATCTATTAGGACCTGATCTTGTTGATGAGATGGCAGAAAAGGTCAGACCTATTCAACAACAGATAAGAGCAGATCAGAGTCGACAAAAATGTTATGCCGACAACTGAAGAAAAGACCTAGAGTTTGAAGTGGGTGATAAAGTGTTCTTACGAATATCTCCTTGGAAGAGAGTAATGAGATTTGGAAAGAAGGGAAAGCTGAGCCCTAGGTATATCGGTTCTTTCGAAATAATGGATCATGTTGGGAAGTTAGATTACTGATTGGCGTTTCCACGAAATCTCTCTCAAGTTCACAATGTGTTCGATGTATCTCTCCTGAGAAAGTACATACCTGATCCTTCACATGAACTCAGCTCAGAAGTTGTACCGTTGGAGCAAGATCTTTCTTATGAAGGACAGCCGATAGAGATTCTGGATCATGGCGAAAAAGTTCTACGAAACAAGACCGCTCACTTGGTGAATATTTTATGGAGGAACCACCACTTATAAGAAGCTACATGGTAGCTTGAGGATATGATGAGGGATTGGTATCGTCATCTGTTTGTTACAAGGTGACGAGTTTCGAGGGTGAAATTAATTTTAAGGGGGGTAGAATGTAACACCCGAGATTTTTTATGAGAAATATTTTATTTATGTTATATAAATCATCAAAGGAATCTTTCACTACACAAAACACTATATTGGCTTGCTTTTCACGCAATCATGACCTTCGTCGATAGCTTGCGTTGTACGCAATACCGAGTTTCACTAAATAACCATATGCTATTAAAATATTATTAAAACTAGCCATTATGAATAGTAATACCCACTTTTTGAAATTTTATAAATTTTATCTTTCAAAATGGACTTCATTTTTGGATTCGTTATATCGAAATTAGCCTAGGGTGAAATATTGGTATTTTTCTGAAAACATTCATTTTTTGATGAATAGTGAAAACCCTGGGTTCCTATTTGAAAACCGACATTTAATTTAAATAATTATTTATTTTATTTAAATTTATTTTAGGTCAAAATTGATGAAAAATACCTATATAAGTTCAATGTAATTCATTGGATTCATTTTATAATAATTTTAGATATATACAAATTTTATTGAACTTTTCACCGTCTTTTACCCACCTCCTAGGAAAGTTTGAAAATTTACATCAAACATAGTTTTACCACTTCTGTGAATGGAATTTCCAAAATCTGAGAGACACAGTTGATTTCAGTAAGTAAAATGTGGTTCAATGAGATGAAAATATTTTTTTGGTGAATAGTAAATTTTTACTTTTATTTACCACGGTTAAAAGTAAATTGGGTAATTAAGGGTACAAATGGTATTATTATTACCATAACACATGTCCTAATTCTATTGGATAAGTTTAATTCGACCAAAAACAACCTTAAAAATAAAATATGACCATTTATGCCGCCTTGGATTAGATTAGGACATTTAATATTATTTTATATAAAGAATAGTTAAAATAGTTAAAATCATTGTTTAATAACTAAACCTTTTTTAATATAGGGTTATAAATAAGATAAATTCAACTATAAATATTAATTAGAAAGATAAAAATATTTCCTACATAATGGTATTTTATTTATAATTTTATTCATTAAATAATTTAATTTATTTAGGACACAATAATGATGTAGTAATTATCTTATTAATGAATTAATGAAATAATTACTTTTATAAATACCAAAATAAATGCAATTTGAGAGTTTTTAGGAATTACAATAATTTTATAGGTTAATATGACATGTTAGTATTGATTTAATTAAATTTTTTATAAATAATCATGTTGTTATGATTTTCACAAAAATCAATTACCAAATAATGTCAAAATTGACATAAAATAGTTTTTAAAACAAATATAATATTATTCATTGTTATTTTATTCCTAAAAATCTAAGGTTTGGAAACATGACATACATAAGGTTATATATATTAATAATAAACAACTTGGGGTTCGTTTGTCTTGTTATATTATGTTTATTAACCATAGAGTATAAGAAAACAAGAAGACATGGTAAAAGTTAAATTATTTAACTTAGAGTTAAATCTAAATGATAAGGTTAAAATAGTAACTCAATCTTGTCCAAATTGTTTTGTAAGATAGTATTTCGACACATAACTACCTTAGATTGTAAATAAATCAATTTTGAGCTATTAAAAACCGAATATGACTTTACAATAAAATAATATTTTTTGTTTTTCCAAAGGTGCCCCACTCCTCCCTTATAAAAGGGCACCTCCTCCCTCTCCTCCTTACTCCACATTGAGACATCAAGCTCAGAAAAAACCTTCCAAATTCTCTTATCCACTTCCCTAGAAACATCCTAGAGGTCATGGTCTTCGTAAAAGTCCAACCCGAGTGCCATAAGAGGAGTTTAAGAAGAGGCAAGTCAAATAAGAGGTAATATCCATTACCGATCCTTTCCAATTTCTTTCTTCTTCAACTTCTTATTCTTTAGTTTTTTCATTATAAAGTAATAAAATATGTATCACTCATATACTTATATCTAATTATAAATATTAACCAACCCTATTTCACCTTCTATCCATCCTACGGAATACGAAATCACCGCGCGTGCGTACGTACGGAATACCATCTCCACGCCTTGGTGTAATCTATTTTCCACCACCACCTTAATTGGATGGTTATAATGGTGTAAAGAATAACTATATATGATAATTGTAAAGTTATAGTTATTCTAAAATAGTATACATACACTTCAATACAATTACATAATCATGGGAACGATATCATCGCTCGTGCGTTCGTACGACCTACCATCTCCACGATGTGATGCGACTCGTTCTACATGATCTTCACTGAATAATGATTATATAAATGAATTTAATGAATAAATATGATATATATTACACTAATAACATTATGTAAATGAGGTGTATATATCCTAAAAATAAGAATAAGAATTTATTTGACAAAACACGAATAAGAACAAAAAAAAAGCAATAAACACCCGAATAACAAGTTGCAATGAAATATTACTAATAAGAAGCTAAGAATATGATCATATATGATATCATAACAATGAGTACGATTCTGGAATAAGTCAATGACAATATTTATATCATTATACAGTTGTTTCAGACACTTACGAAGCAAATCAGACCTAAGGTAATGGAAAATATTGCAATCTCAATTTTTATCCGAGATTTTTTATACTTCAGAATTTACTGGGGAATATTTATCACCCACATCCATGTTTCCTAAATATTTAATATTAATTATATCCTACTACAATTTTTTAAATCCAATTTTACCCTTCGGTGAGTTTTTAGTAAATTATATGAAAGGAATCTTTTGTCATTTCTCGTACGAGGTACTTTTTGACTTTTCCAACCAAAGTACGAGAAGAATGTTTTTTTAACTTATATGACATGAATGGATTTTTAGAACATTATATCCATGAAGCTTCCTTCAAAATTTTTCATGTTTATTTTTAATCAACTTCTTTTAGTATAAAATTACATGAGATGTTAAGAAAGGAAAATTTTTTTGAAGTAGAAATGATATTTTCCTCAAGAATGGAGTTCAAGTGTTTTATCAATATTATTTTCCATATAAGATAATATAGGGTTCTATTTCTATCCCTATTTTTACATTGTTTAGATTATTTTATGATGGAATTATTTTTTTTATGTCCTTTTATCTTATATGGAATTTGTTATGATGGCATGATGATTAAGAATCCCATTTTTATTACATGGGTTATGCTATGATGTATGATTTATGAATTTGTGGAACACATATAAATGGTTTCATTATGAGATGGGTGGGACCTATATCTCCCTCCAATGAATTGGGTAATGATTTATATCTCATGAGATAGACATGTCTAGAACAACAGGTTAATCTGGTTCAGTGAAACAGGACTGATACGGGGAGTGAACTTGGTTCATAAATAGACTTTGTCTGCTAAGATAGTCTTGGAATTGAGTATTGACTAATAAGAAATTATTCTCTATGATTATGTGTGTATTCCACAAAGTTTAATGTTTTATGTTAGGATTATTGGAATTACATTTCACTACTTTGATTTATCCCATGATATGATTTTATGATCACTTTAGCAGGTTAAGATTTCAAAAATGTTATGATCTTATGATTGATATTTCTTTTGTTTACCCTTACAAGGAATTTGAGCTCACCCTTTTGTATGTTTTATTTTCCCCGGGTCAAGAAGAAGGGTATTAAGTAGGATATTTCAAGGGACTCTAGATATGATGAAATAAATGGGAGACAATGTAGATGATTCTTGAACTAGTTGTTTATGTTTCCCAGTTTCTAAAGAAACTATACCTATATGGTCCATTCATGGTTTTTTGATATGTTGTAATAAGTGTGATTCAATTTTGAAGTAATAACAATGTATGTAAAGTATGGGTCATTATAATCACCCACCTGATGGCCTGGTCCGCTTGGACCTCTGCCTCATCTTCCTACTACCGGGTGCAGAAGACTGCTACATGTCGCCATGTGGTGGGTCTCGCCGCCGGTGAATGTTTGGCGAGGAAACTCTCCACTAGAAGGGCACGCTCCAGCACCCCCGCCTACGTTGGAATTCTGAAGGGAATCTTTGAAGCCCTGATCTCATGCCTGAGTCCCAGCTCGAAGGTCCAGACCCTGAAGAATGGGTCACGCACCATATTCGTGGAGTAGCGTGAGAGGTCGTTGAACCTCGCTAAGTACTGATCTACTATCAGGCTGCCCTGCTGCAGATGTAGAAACTCCTGAATCTGCACTGCACGAAGGGTGGATAGAACAAAATCCACTCAAAACAGGCTCTCGAAGTCTACCTAGAGTAGTGATGCCTCGTCATGCACCTAGGGCATCAGGCTCCACCATCTACCATCTGCTGCGTATAGGAGACTCGCGGAAAGGATCACCATAAGTTCAGTTGGTGTCCCTACCAATATGGAAAATCTCATGATAGCCTACAACCAATCCTCAGCTTCCTGTGGGTTCATCTATCCCCATAACCTGGGCGGCCTCTAGTGCTGGAAATTGTGCAATGCACTCAGGAGGCATGCACTCTCTGCTGCATGAGCTGGTGGTATTGCTAGCCCAACGGGTTGTGGTACCGCTAGTACCTCCACTATGATGGGGCCCTGCACCGAGGCCTCGTCGCCCGGTTGGCTACCATCTCATACGTAACTCGGAACCGTAGTTGGCTACCTTAATAGGGCCACCATGAAAAGAAACAGGTGCACCATGGTCAAATCAGTATACCTGGTGAGATGACACAAAGTAATCACAAAGAAAACTTTTTCAAACGAAACCCACACACAATCATTGTTTTTGTGCACTGAATCGGTAATCAGAAGTTCATGCCATAGTGTATGGATACATCAGTCTCCAAACCTTCACCGAATTCCCTAAAATTATAACCACACCCAAATAACTTAACAATATTATCTTTTATAGAATTAGATTCTATGTTCTTCGGTAGAACCATCTCCTCTAATACCAATTTGTCACGAACCTTCCTCGGGGACGATGTTGTGACTACCCCAAGCCCACCTTCTATAGGCCAGGGGATGGTGACTAGCCCCAAAGGCATAAATCCCAAAGCCGGGAAGGCATTGCCTTTATAAAAGTAAAAAAACAAAAAAGAGTATTCAACAGGAAGTAAACACTATGTAAAATGGAATAAATAGAGTGTGCTAGAAAGTAAATGGGCTAGTATACATTCCCAACTGAACATCAAGTACAAGTAAAAAGGGACAACAACTGAAAGTAAAGAGAATCTCATAGACCATCCTATGAGGTTCGTATCTAAAGGGTAGGTACAGATGGCCACCTCATCACTCATGTCTGTTAGTCTCCACCATGCACTGACTCTTCACAAGTTCCACGTCTAGGTACCATCCTATTGTGGCACTCTCGGCCTCGTCAGTGTTGTCCATCATCTGCATCCAACACAACGAGGTGCAGGCATAACTCATGCAGGGGTGATTATAGTGATACTAAGTAGGGACCCCGAGATCCGTAAGGTATCACAAAATCCACTAAAGATAAACAATATAACAAATATAATATCATGAATTATCAACCAACTCTACTTAGGTATATTCCCATACATATACCTAAGTTACCAATCTCAGTCCGGCACCAACTCTCGAGCCCATGCACAAACCAATTCCACAAAAGAAGGAATGTCAATCACCATGTTGATAATGGTTGAAATACATGACTCATCTCACATAGGTATTCCACAATAGTAGAGTGATATAGATGATCAGATGTAGCCACTGGATCATCTAAGCTGTCGGACCCACATAGGAGACAAGACTAGCTAAGTTGTCGGACGCACACATGATATAAGACCAGCTATATTTCATCTAAGTTGTTGGACCCACAGAGGATACAGGACCAGCTATTTGGTCAGACCCACACAGGATACTAGAACAGAAGTCAGAACTGTCGATCCCACCGAGGATTCTGGTACAGTAGTCGTCGGCATCGAACCCACATAGGATTCTAGTATAATAGTCGTCGCAGTCGCAACCAGCTCTAGGGTTCCTGCACACAGTATGATTGATTCTAGGAGGGTCCACCTCTCAATTAAATGGTTCGATACATCAACCACCATTAAGTACTGAGTTGTTGTATCCCTATGTTTTGTCTCATCTAACGAAACCCAACGCGATAGACAGCGCGTCAAACGGACACCCGGTCTGAGATTTATTGGTTTTTTGATTCTAGGGGCCCAGTTGGATTTACGCACGATCCAAACCCGGCTATTTTCAAAATTCATCCAAAACTCACTTATAGTATTGAAAAAGGACATCCACATCGCAAGGGTCCCAGTGCCACAGACAGCGCGTCGTTCAGACATGTGGTCTTGAAGATATTCTCTTTTAAGTGAGGTTGGGCCCGACCCGTCATTCCCAGTGGGCTGTGGCGGGTCAGCCCGACCCGGTTCGGCGGGTCTGACCCAGCCGGGGGTTGGCCTGGCCTAGTGGAGCACGACCCACCAGTGGTCCTAGCTTGGTGGGTCCGACCCCGTTGGGGAGGTCGGCCCGGCCCGGTGGGGCACGTCCCACCCGCGGACCCGGCCTGCGTTGCGGGCTCGTTCGGCTCACCTAGATATGCCGCCCCTCGTTCCTAGCTGGCTAGAGACACCTGGTTATACCCTGAACGCGTGTCCTACATATCGGGCCGATGTTCTCTTCTGCATGGCTCCGAGCGGCGTCACGGTCCTTCAGCCCGACCGGTAGGTGGCTGAACTGTTCGCCCAGCGCACGCCCTGCGGTTGCGGGCCCCGTCTCCTCCGCGTGACACCTGTGGGTGATACGGTCTTCCATCCTGATTGGTAGCCTGCCGACCAGCACATATAGCAAGAGGCATGCAGTTTCGGGCTTCAGTTCCCTCGACGCAGCACCTGCGGGTGCTGCGGTTCCCACTGGGCCGACCGGATTGGCCGACCGGTCGTCCAGTGGACCGGGCGGCCCGAGCGACCATCGGTCCATTCACGAAGCCAGCGTGTGGATTCCACTCCCTCCTGTCACCACCGCCTTCGGTCGCTGCCCACTTCGATCGCCTCCACCTATTCTGACACCGCCTCTGTTGCCAAAACAATCAAAAATCAACAGAGGGCCGTCGGGTCGTGTTTGTTTGGCCCGTGCCCTCCGTGTTAGGCGATAAAAAATGGACAAAGACGAACCAAAGCATTCATCAAGGACTAGGGTATAATTTTATTCATTTAAAAATTATATAAAACCCCCTACCTCATATTTAGCATTGTACGTTGATGAGTCGCGGAAGACGGGTGTCACGAAAGACGAACGTCATTCCGTTACTGTTGGGGAAGAAAGTCATCGTCATTGGCGGCGTTCCTTGCGGGTGACATATTCAACCTTGATGTGGAGTAAGAGGAAGTAATACAAGCCTTCCTCATGGGTGTCGCCTCACTATCTTTCCCCAGTTGAAGAAGTGGAGGAGATGTTCTTTGTGTTCTTTGTGGGAAGAATGCTCTCCCTCTTCTCCTTACCCCTCCACATAGTTAATCCCAAAATAATAGAGATTGTTCCCTTTTATTTTTATGGCATAAAAACTCAAGATTTTTCTCTCATTAAATGTGATGTCACATTAGATTAAATGTGGATTGATGGATTCATAAATATTTGAATTAAAAATTGAATTAATTCTCTTCATTATTGGTGTAGTGTTGGGAAGAATTAAACCATGGAATTCCAAGAGTTTAAGGGGGTTCGAGGGTGTTTAAAGGGTAGGTGAAGTGTTTGAACTTTTATAGTCCCCACCTCATAATATCCTCACATGGGAGGTTATGTTGGGGTTGGGCCCCACCTCCAACGTCCCTTTGGAGATAAAAACCACCAACTAAATAAAATTATGTAACACATAAATTTTATTTAATTTATTTAGAATCCCTAAAATTAATGTCTGCTCTCGACCAAACGCAACTACGATAGAGGTATCCTTAAGAGAATACTGGAATTACGAGTTCATTGGTTTCCTCAGATTTCATTTCCGAGCAGCGGTTCAAAAGATTGAAAAACATGCACGTACGTTTACTGAACGTACCTGAACAAAACATCAAAAATTGATTCCGGGCACACCGGGCCTCAGAATCAGGTGCTGTCAGAAACTAAAAACTCATAAAATTCAAAATAATTTATAAAAAAATTCCTTGCAATATCTAGGTGTTTACAACTTTGATCCAAGTATATCAACTCATTTGATATTTCATCTCGATTCTCAACATTCATTATCTAGAAAAAATATATATATAAGGTGTTGGTTTTAACATGGAAAAAAACTACACTTCAATAATATTAATATGAGTATATAATTACACAACGAGAGATCTATTCAATAATATCCTTATTAACAGATTTTTTCAATTCCATCACATTTCGAGCTCGATCCCTTAGTCACATTTTTTTTCAAATAGAAATATTTATTAAATGGATATACACTAACACTATTTAGTAACACATATCTAGTTGCTTGTAGATACTCTCATTCAATTAGTGTAAAAAAATTTCCATTTACAATTGTTCATCCAATAGTTAGAAAAATCGATTACGGGTTTTAAGAATAATAATTTGTTGAAATGTCTTCAACAAATCTAGCATGATTGAATGTAGTCTCAATACCATCTAGATAAATATAATAGAAGTTCAATAACTCTTCATCTACGAAATCATTAGTAATAGAGCCTTCTAGTTCAGTTTATTCCTCACATATGTTTTCAAATATGCTATGTTCATTATGAGATAGATAATCTAAATAATTAAAAAAATACACAATTATAAGATAAATTCAAATTCACCAAGGAAAATTATAATAATATCAACATAACTCTCATTTGGATAAATACATCGATAGTGTATTCCACCAAATATAGCTTCTTCTACCAAATTAAAAATTAAACGAATCATGATTGTGAAGAATAAAGGGGGGAAATAACATAACCAAATGGAAAAGTGTCAAAACAATTCATTATTCATGTTTATCAAGATAATTTTTATTTAGAGTTTTTCAACAAAGCTCTGTGAAAAAGGTACGAAACTCAACCAGAATCACAGTTACTTTTTCAAGTAACATATTATGAAATGAAAACAATAAAAACTACCCCGTTAGAATATGTGATTAATGAATTTTCAATTCAAGAAACTTTATATGTTTTAATTCAACACACCATGATATGTTTCTTGAATATCCATTTTCCACTTTTACATTTTTTAATGTCTAGAGGAATGCATATTTCTCATGATTTTTTATTCTAAAAATATCCAAATGATACTTTCCATTTTCATTTCCTCCCAAACCATACTTTATATTCACTAAATCCAAATCCTTACATCCATTAAGGTGATCCTTCAATTTACCCTGATCATTAAGAAATGTAGAAATTGCATTATCACAAACATTATTCTAAATATGCCTTACATAAATATTATGAAATATATTATTAAACTATCAATAAGCATTTTTGATAAATATACTCATTTTATTCCATTTTTATGTTTAAACTGCATTAGATATTTTACCTCATACCATTTTCCCCTTTCATTAAAAAAATGACATTTTCAAAATTATTTAGTGACATTCATTAATTGTCCAAAGATTTATAAACTAGATAACACATTCCGTGGATTTATCAATTTAATATATCCATTTAATCATGCCTTGTTAAACCAAAATTTATGAGAAGAATCAAGATATTAATAATGACACATAAAACACCATTTTCTGATTTTAGGTAATCATTGAGGTTTAAAATAAAAATTATAAACTGGAAAATACAGACCAGTGTGAGTATTCCAATTAGAAAATTTTTTCTAGTCTAGTAAAGTCAATTATTTTACACATTAAAGTAAAATTCATTTTGAGTACATGTCTCATTGAAGCATCATACATTTTGATGTTTTCATCCCATAATTATTGAAATTCATAGTTATAGATTAATGGTATACAACAATGTTTTTTATTGGCATTTTATTTCTAGGAATAATATTAAAAATAATGAAAGAGGTCTTCTTAAAAGAAATCCAAGGAGGTAGATTATAGGGGATAAAATAACATTCCAATTTCTATAATTTTTACTTAATGAACCAAAAGTTTTGAAACCATCAAAATCAAATCCTAAACATACATTCCTAGGATCTGAAGAAAAAAATAGATATTTAGAATCAAATTTTCCACGTTGTTAAATCTTTTGGATGTATCGTCAAGAAATTTTTATTATCCTTACCATTCCACTTCATGTCACTTGAAATATTATATGAAATGAATAATCATTACAACTAGGGTTTCAAATGAAATTAACACAATACCCTTTTTGGAGTTTTCTTCTTCAATTTCACTCTAGGGTTTCATTTATTTATAATCTCATTTTTTTCATTGAATTTTATATTCTTGAATTAGATACTATTCATTATTAATTATCATTCTCTTCTCCCAAGTAATGTATGCAATGATTAGGGTAGACATGTGTCTTTGTATAACCATGTCCATGCATCTTGATTACATTATTTATCTCATAGAATGATGAAAGTATATTAGCTTTAATAAATTCATCATGAAACAACTATAATATCTTGAACATTTCATTGTCAAAAATTCCATAGAGAAACTTGATTTGATACAACTTAAATATAAAATACAACTTCAAATACTTGGAAAACCCTTCAAACTGTTCTTGTTATACACCTTCAACTAATTCATAAAACATGTTTTTTTGGTCACTAATGTTATGATCTATATTAACCTTCTCATTATCAACAAAAGGTTCTACTGATCTATTAAAATCATGTACATTTTAGTATGCAAAAAAATGTGTCATTTAAAAAATTTCAATCTTATTTCCCCTCTGCCTAGTCACTTTGTGTTTAATTAAATTTATTTTCATTATTTTTTATTTCTATAACAGTTGATCCACCATGCTAAATACAACATAAATATTTATTATGAATCAATTTAAATATAAAATCCTTAAATACTCTATTTCTATTCAACCATCCCTTGAAATCAGGGCACAAAAATTTTATTCTACCATCCACGGATTGGTTGGAAATTTAATAATCTAGATATCAATCCAATCTCTTGGCATAACAAGGTGTGTTTCGAGATAAATTAGTAAAAATATTAACCATAGGTATTTGATTGTATTTTACCTATACATTCAGATAAATAGATATAAATGTTTAATCAAATAGGTATAATAAAAAATAAACATATCCTAACTTCATTATTGTCTAGGGTAGGATCTTGATTCAATATAACAATAATTGAACATCACAAGGATTAAATAAAAACAATTAAAAACAGAAAAAACAATCAATTACATAGAAAAATAATAATTTAATTAAAAATAATAGAAAATTCAATCAATCGTATATTCAACGATGTAGGGGCCGCGATCATTGGAAAAATAAAAAGTTAATCTTTGGGGGGACATCATTGAGGATATGGGGGGAGTCAGGGTCACAGTGACCACCTATATGGGGTATGGGCTCCAAAAGGTCACCGACAGGGGGGATCATGGCCATGATAGTAGCTTAAAGTGGGTTTGGGGTCATGAAAATCACCAATTGTAGGGTTAAGGTCACAAAAGTTTAAGACATGGAGGGTCAGGGTTAAGATGATCACCGACATAGAAGGTTATGGTCATAGAGGTCACCAAAAAGGTGTACTGGGGTTATGATAGTATTTGGAAGGGGAGTTGGTTGATGGAAGTCACTGACAAGGTAGTAGGGGTTAGGGGAGTCACTCACATTGGGGTCGGGGTCATGGAAATCACTGATGTGAGAGAGATGTCTGTGTGCGGGGGTCGGGGGTCACCATCGAGTGGAGCGAGAGGTGGGGGTTCTGGTTATCTGAAGTGGGGAGTGGGAAGTGGTGGGGTCACCTTTGATGTAATTTCAAGGTGGGGTGTTGGGTTAAGGGTTGGTTTCGAGGGGAGCATGGGGTGGGTGGGGGGTCACTGGTGAGGGGAGAGTGAGGTGGTTGGTCAGGTTCAAGGGTCTCTATTGATGGGGGAGTAGGGGGGAGGAAGGGTCACTACTGAGGAGGGGAATGGTTGGTCCTGAGGGGGGGGGGGGGGTTGGGGTCACGGGTTGTAGATGGGATATGGGTAAAAGAGGTTGGGGAAATTCATTATTTTTTGAAAATATTTGGTAGTAGTTTAATTGAAACAATCTCTTATTTTTAATATATATATATATATATAGTATCAGTTAAATAAGATCACCTCTATATTATAAATTTTTAATATGATTTATTTCATGGTGGTTATTATAACAACTTATAATAAACCACCGCTAAGCACTGGTTTTTTTAGTGTAGCAATATTATAATTGTTATTGATAACATGAAATGTAATTATAACACACATTATTACTATATAATTTTGTTTTTAAAAATAGATTCATTATTTAGTCAATGAGAAGGAATACTGTATATTGAATGATGAATGAATTGTAATATTTAAATGTTGAAAAATAGCTATCCCTAAAAAAAATATTGTCCATAAACACAATAACTACCCAAGAGCAAAATAATCTCCCACTAACATAGTAACTTGGAATGAACAATTCAAATAACCCTTTACTAAATAAATGGATTTGAATTTTCCAAAAAAAATTAATTATAAAGTAGTTTCTAAACAATCCACCTTTCTTTAGGAGATTCAAACACCAATCCTTGATCTTAATGATTCTAACTTTTATTATGGTAATGGTTTGGTAAAAATGTTTTAATCTTGATCTTTGGTTTTGAATAGAACCTAATCACATCTATATTTTTTTTAATCCCCTTAAAAAGAATATTTTCATGTTAAAATTGTTAGTTTCCCCTGAAACATAGTTTTATGAGAGATGGAAATAAAAACTTGATTGTCTAAAATTATCATTGTTCTTTCCTTTTTCTTTGGATCAACATCAAATAAAAATTTTCATATCTATAAATGATGACTAAAAACTACAATTGTATAAATAAACTCTTATTTGAAAGTGGATTCTTTTATATTTTCTTGAATCTTATATCTCAATAATAAAAATATATATCTAAGAGTAAGATAATAGCATGAATTTCTCCTATTACTATAAAAATAACATTCCAATTTATATCATAAAAATAGAACCTATGGATGTCATTTATACTTGTGAGATTAATATTAAAATCAATTGTTCCCTTGATATATTGAATCACCCTTTTGTAATCCTTCAGTTAGGTGATATACATAGTGTATAAATGAAGAAAAAATATTACAATATTTAAAATATTCGGCCTTTCTACTTTGAGATACATCAGGAAACCAATTAGACACTAGAAATATCATTCATCAAAATTTCCAAGGCAATATTCTTTTGAAAATTTAACTTTTTTATTCATTGGATTTCTTCTTTCATTAAATTATTATCTATAAAATTCCTTCAATGTTTCCTTTGCATACTTATTTTGATATATGGAAACTCCACGTTGTTCTTTCTTGATTTTCATGCCAAGGAAGTAAGACATAAAACTAGGATTAGACATTTCAAATACATTAATCATTTATTATTTGAAATTTTGAATATGATATTCATTGTTCTTTGTAACCAGTAGGTCATCAACATACAATGAAACAGTATGAATTCTTGTACCACTATTTTTTATAAACAATTATTTTTTCAAAAATGTTTCATGAAAATCTTGTTCATAGAGCCTTGGATCAGTCTTTTTGAAGTTAGGTTCACTCTGTATCCTGAAATGGAGTCCATTAATAAATCCATTCAAGTTTAGGAACTCTTTTTTGAATGTTTGGGTCAATTTATTTAGCATAAATTAGATATTTTGGAATCCAAAGATCTTGTTTGAAATCTCCTCAGCCATCAGGGATCCAAATAAAATGGATATGTGAAATGAGAAGGCCAGTTTTGGTTCCTTTTCCTGTTTTCTCATTGAATTTGATTTATACTCAACCCATACTAAGAATGTGGTTTTATCCACATAATTTGATGATCTAAACACTATTTTTGAATATGAGAATCTCCCTTCTTTTTTTTGTTTGTAAGGTTATTGGGGATAATAAGAATACCAATAGGAAATCAGTTTTTTCAATGTATTCTCAATTATCAGACATGATTCTTCTGTTTAATAATTGAGAATGAAGTTTCAAGGGAATGATGATGATAGTTTTGGCCATAACAATATAAACAAGGATTATCTCTCTCAATACTCTTATCCTACAAAGTGTGATGAGATGATGTATGGAAATAAATAAGATGTGATTCATATTACTTGTCCCCTTAAATAGCAGTCTAATACTTTAGAGCACTATGAAGTTTCTATAAATAATGATGATATTAAAGGGAAATATACTAATTAATATTAGAGACTTTTATATGTTTATACTCTACATGTTAATAAATGATGTGTAGGTCATATTGAGGAAAATTATTATTTCATCAAAGAAATATTTCATTGAATCAGTGTACTGAAAATTAGGGTGTTTTAAAAGACCTTATATTGATCCAATCATTGGACTACTTTTTATATCATTGGGATAAGTTATGGATGACCATGGTAATTTTGTCTACCCCCATATGATAAGATAGACTTCCTAAACATTGGAAAATATGGAATCCAATGATGTTGGTAACTCCTTAATTTATATTTTATTTTTCAGGGTGATGTTCTTCAGTGTAGGGAATCTCAGAAATAAATTTATATTCTTAAACCCTCTGGAATATAAATTCATAGGATTTTAATTCCACAAGATGGTGATTCCAACCAAACTAAGGCTCAAAAGAATGTTGATTTCCATCTGGAGATCCAGAACATCTTCATCCCATCAAGAATCCATGATAAATGGTTAAATGTCTCTAATGATAAAGGAGGGAATATAATGGATCAGAATTATGTTAAATTTTTGTTTTACCGAATCAAGACCCTATCCTAGTCAATTATAAAGTTGGGTATTGATTAATTATTTTTGTACTTGTTTGATTAAACATTTAAATATTTATATATTAATGTATAGGGATAAGAGTGAAAATAAAATACCTATGGATAAAAGTTGTATTAATTTACCTTGGAACAGAACTTGGTATGCCAAGGGTTTTTAAGAATTTTTAGATTACGCAAATGGAAACCAATCAATGTATGGTAGAACAAAATTTTCATTTCCAGATTATGAATTCATGTGATGGTATATTATAAACGAAGTATATAATAGTTTAATTTTGAAATAGATTCCTACTTGATATGTATGCTGGATTTCACCTCCTGAATTGAATGTTATAGAAAGTAAAAAAAATTAAAATTATATCAATGAAATAAAAAATGAGACATTCCATAGGATAATTAAGTTCAAAATTTGATAAATGGTTCATTTTTATTTTTAGAATACAATGTATAGGATTTTAATATATCTAAAAAACCATCAGTTGATCATGGGTAGGGTAATATTTTTTCAGAACATTAGTGACCAAAAAAATAGTATTAAGAATTAGTTAAATATTGAAAGCAAAAACTATATAAAGGGTGTGAAAATTATTTAAAGTTGTCTTTAATACTTATGACATACCATATCTAGTGTCTCTATTAAACTACTAACAATGGAATTTATATTATTTTATAGTTTCTTTATATTACATTTTGTGAAGTAAATATCTCTGCATCAGTCCATGAGATGAATAAAATCATCTAAAAACATAGACTTGATTATACAGATATATATTACCACCATAGTTAATGCATGATTTACTGATGAAAATAATATAATAATGAATAATTCAAATGATTTCATACAAGAAGTAGGAATTCCATGAACAACATTGAGAGTAAAAATCAATACAACCCCAATAAAGAAATAGAAGAAGAAAACTATTGAAAATTTATTTTATTACCTTCCTCTAAAACCAATAATGAGAAAATTATTCATTTCATCTAAAACTGTATATTATATTATGTGGCTTGCTCAAGATAGTAATAATGATGGCATGATGAGTCATAAAGAAGATTTAACATCATGGAAGGTGTTTGATTAATTATATCCAAATTTTTCTTTGGATCTTAGTAGTATATGTTTCAGATGGGATTATAATAGTTTTAACTCTTTTGGTATATTATGTTATTTTTATATATTTTATCACTTATTTTAGTCCCTAATAATCTGCCTAAATCTGCTATATGGTTGTGTATGAATAAGTCTTATTAAATTATTTTGATAATTATTCCAAGAAATAAAATGACTGCAAATGACACTGATGCATTCCTTCAACCTCTAGTTAAAGAATTGTGAGAATAATGAAATGATAGCATGGAAGCGTATGGCGATTCAATGAAAAAACTATTTAAAATGTTTTGTACTTTAATGTGGACAACTAGTGACTTTCATGTACTAGGAAACTTGTCTAGTTGAAATAATCTTACTAGTTTGTCTTGACCAGTTAATAATTTTGATTTTGATTATCAATGATTGCCTCATAGTATAAAATGGTGTTTTATGTTTCACCATCGATTTTTTTTATTTATCTAATAAATTCGGCTTTAACCAAACATAATTAAAGGGATATATTGAATTGAGAAAGCCACTGAATTTATTATCATGTTAAGTATTATTGGGATAATTAATGAATCTCACTATAGAATTTGGAAAATGTAATCAAAATATTGTAAAATGGTATGAGATACAGTATCCAAAGTAGAAAAAATAAAAACTGTTATAAAATAAGTATATTTTTCAAACTCCCTTATTGAGAGTATAATTTTATACATCATAATCTTAGCAATATTCATATAAAAAACATTTTTGACTATTTATTTTTTACATTTCTTAATGGTAATGATAAATTGATGGATCGCCTTAATTCACATAATGATTTTTAATAAATGAATATAAATCATGGTTTGAGGGTAAATGGATATTTCAAGTATCATTTAGATATTTTTATAATGACAAATCCTAAAAAATATGTATTCATTTGGGCTTTAAATAATGTAAAAGTTCTAGATGTATATTCAAGTAACATCTGAAGGTGAGTTGAGTTAAAATATTTAATGTTACATGGAATGAAAATTAATGAATCTCATATTTGTTGGAAAATATTCATTCTTATGCATTCAGTGCACATGTGGACTTCTGACACCACAAATAGGGTGATGGAGATTCGAGGTGGGGACAACTTTCGATGGGTGAAATGTGGATGGATGACCAATGGTGATGTGAACATAGTTAGTGATGGGGAAGATCAAAAGCATACCAATTATCGATGGTGTGGTTTGTGGCGGGTGTAGCGGGGACTTCAGCATGTGTTTGGGATGACCTTCGATGAAGAAATGGTAGTAGTTGATGGGAAAAGGCTATGTGGTATATCAATCATTGGTAAGGGGAATTAAAACAACCATGATATTTATATCTCATTAATATATGATTTATTTCGTAACAATATAGTTAATACAACCAAAAATATTGAAGCATCTAGTGTCTTTTGTTATTAGGAACATTACACAAAAACATAAAACAAGAAATATATCATCTTTATTTTAATCCTCCTTATCATGTTCATAATATTCCTTCTCACTTAAAACGGCATTGGATAACCAGGGAAAAACATAAGAAAGGGGTGATCTATAAATCCAATTAAGGGAATACAAATGTAATATCATGAAAATGATAATATTTTTCAAATAATAAGAATTTCAGTGAGGCATAAAAATAGTAACAATCATAAATCGAAAAAAAGATACATGATATAACATGATAATAATAACATGAGAAATGTGGAAACAACTTAAAATACTACATAATAAACATATTTCTTGGATAAAACTGCCATGAAATCATGGTGGAAAAAATCCCATAAATAAACTAAGTTCAATCCCTATCCCAACATTATGTATCATGATACTAAACATTACCCAATTCATGGAGCACTATCTGGGAACACCCATCATATTAATTTTCTACTCATGCTTAAGTGTTCCACAAAGTTCATACAACATGGATTCAATCATCATCAGAAATTATTCAAAAATAAATGAGTTTGGAATAAATATATGTATGTCCCCAATAAAAAAGTGTATTTTCATAAATGTTAATACCCTTGAAAAGAAATTGTTATGGAATTTACTACACATTTTTTTGGCATGGAAAATTACGGTGACATTTCGGCAGCACAACAACGTCACATAAAAATTCATAAAATGCATTGATGATAGATAAAGGGATATCTTATCATATAGAAAAGAAATTTAGATTAATTGTTACATGTAAATACATGTCCAAACTTGATTAATTAGCAATAGAAGGCATATGATATTGAAGGCACTATAACTATTAAGAGAAAGGGAAGAAACTTTACCAAATTTCAGCATGGTAACAAGTGTACATAAGGGTTCATAGGGGGGAAAATGAGAGTGAAATGGGATCTAATAATTTGTTTATAAAATGGAAAGTAAGGTGATATTGAATAACATATACCAAATTATAAAACTTAAATAAAAATATATAACATAAAAGGATTTCTTGATAAAAGAGGAGATTGGAGGATCTTTTACTTGAGTGTGTGACTCTAATGGATTGGGAAGGGATTCGCGAGAGAATGGGGTTGGCCTAGGTGGACTCTATGGAGTAGAGTGAAGATTTTTTTCGTTCTCCATGTTTTTTAGTGATGTGAAATGAGATCTTAGGTAGGTTTATACAAGAAAATAGGGTAATTTCATTAATATTTAGGTTTTTTACTCTACATAATAAAATCTCCAAAACCACAAACATTCCTAGGAATTTTTCCCATTGTTTCTACAAAATGGGATTGGTTTAAATTATTTTTTACGTCTACGGGCCATAATTATTAAAATAATTCCCTTGATTATGTGGCGGTGAGTCACACTCTTAAGGAAATGATTTTAAAACCTTAAGATAATTATAGGTTTTTGATGATTTATAACAATTTTACAAAATAAATCAAATAAACATAAAATCACATTATTTTAATGTGAATATATTTTTTTGTTCTATTATCCCATTAATAGTAATTATGATGTCAGAAAACACCAATTTTTTATACCATATTTAACATTTACGCCAAAAAACTAATATCTCAGATAATTATTAAGAAAAAAATATTGGATAATTTACTGATTATGATTCCAAAAATAAAAATCATTTTTTCTATGTAATTTTCTAAATGATTTAATTTTAATTTTTTAAAATAAAATCTATATTTATAAAGAAATACTGGGTTTTTTTGAAAATAATAGTTTTCCAACACTTATAAAAATTACATTTGATTACATGATCATTTATATTTGATTAAAATTAATTAATAATAATATTTTATTAAAATATTATTGGTTTAAAAAATTTATCAATTTCATAAATTTGTTAATTTACTTTGAATTTTATCCAAAAATGTAATTTGTGCTTCATTCTATCAAAATAAAAATCATATACAATGTAACACAAAAATGATTAAAATATATTAATTATTATAAAAACAATTATTTAAATATTCATATTTTTAAGGAATTGATACATATCCCTTTTATACGCCATCATATTTTCTAAGATTAAGGTACATAATGGTGGATCATTCATGGGATGGTTCGGAAAACATGGTTTGGAATGTGATCTCGATGAGCTTAAACTTCTCCTATAAACAGTTTCTCTCATTATTAATTTATTAGCTATTGGATTAGTGTTGTCTAATGTCAAATACTGAGACATAAATCCCTCATAATCTCTAATAAATGTACTTCATAGGCTATGATCCTACTGGATGAGGCCATCTCTTCCTTTTTCTATCTTAATTGGATTGTTAAAACCCTATATCTAGACTAAAAATTTGATCACTATCCAGAAACATTATTATTAATGGTAGAGATATTTATAGTTGATTTACATCAAATTTTATATAATAAAACAAAATAATTTCACTTTATTCTTGTAACCATAGTACACAAAAATAAATTTAATTAAATAAAAAGGGAAATTTTATTTATTATAGTTCTGGTCATTAAAATCTTCCCCCAATAAGAAATTTATCCCTAGAAATTTTCTTTTCTCATATTAAAATAGATGAGGGTAACTTTGTTTCATCACCTCATATGGTTCCCACATTGTTTATTCAAACTTGTGTTTTCTCCACAACACTTTGACAAGGTGTATTATGTTATTTTGTATAAAAGTTTCTATACAATATATGATCATCACCGACTGATCTTCATAGGAATGATCATTCTCCAATGGTACCACCTCAAGATTGAGCACAAGTGAGGGTTATGGTATGTAGATTCCGAATAGGGATATGTTCTTTAAAAAATGTACATGAGATAGGTTTGGTGGGGGTTCTAGTCAAAATGACATTGCTACGATGTGATCTATGATCTCAAAAGGGCTAATGTATCGTGGAATATGCTTTCACTTATTCCCCAATATCGTGACGTTATTCCATATATATTTGTGCTGAAGAAATACCAGTTCTCTGACATAAAAATGTAGGTCTCAATGACGATTTTTACCATTAATCTTTTTTCTACTCTAAGAAGCCTTGATGTGATACTGAATGATCATAACCTTTTACACCATTTCCTCATCCATTTTAGGATGTAATAGTTTTTTCCCCAAATTCATCTTAACATCCATGGGTTCTGCACCGCATTCCATAATGATCTTCATAGGGATCCATTTAGATGCTCGAGTAGAAACTTTTATTTTACGGGAACTAGAAAAGTGGAAGATTTCAATCCCATCCTCCATTTATGTCAACTGAGCATTCTCTATAAATTTCCTTAAGTGTTTGGATGGTCCATTCCGATTGGCCATTAGATTAGGGGTGATAAGTCATTCCAAAGTTCAGCTCAATATTTAGAGCATACTGGAGCCCTTTCTAAAACATAGAGGTGAATCTTGGATGTCAATCAAAAAAATTGATAGTGGTACTCCAAGTAGCCTCACCACCTCTCTAATGTATATCCACTCAATTTAAACTAGTTATAATTCTTCTTGAATCATAGTGAACTGTATAGTATTTAAAAGTAAATTCACAACAACCAAGATAGCATTATTTTCTTTGGGTGTCTTTAAAATTCCAGTAAAAAAGTCCATGGTGATATTTTTCCCATTTCCATGTTAGAATGGGTAATGTTTTTATCATCCATTTATACTTATTCCCTTCAACCATCAGATTGTAACATACCACAAACTTTCATGTATATTCAGTTATATTTTTCTTCATGTTGTCCCACCAATAGTTCTCTCGGATATCTCGATACATCATTATGTTTCCTAGGTGAATTGATAATGTTAAACTATGTTCATCTTTAAACATTTTCCCCTTTAACTTATGATTTTATGGTACACATACGCCTAACCCAAATCTAAAAATTCATTCTTAATACACATTTAACTCTGAGGATTCATCATTTCTTATAGTTTACACTTTATTTTTATTTCCCACATCATCTTTTTGATAATCCTTTAACCTTTCAAGAAGAGATGGTTGAGAAATAATTTGTGAAAGGATTGATGATGTCCCTTTCTTTATGATTCCCATGCCCATAATCTTCAATTATAAGAAGATTAAATCCCTATCAATTCTCATCAATGATAAATTATTGGACGATTTATAATTACATAACCTTCCCTTTTATTCTCTTTACCAAGATGGTAGTGAATTGAGCATTCATAGTCCTTGATAATCTCTAACCATTTTTGTTGGAACATATTCAACGCTTTCTCTGTGAATATATATTTGATACTTTTGTTATCCATATATATTTAACACTTCTATCCAAAAAGATAATGGCGCCATATTTTCAAATAGAATATCAATACATCAAACTCAAGATCATGTGTTAGATATTTCTTCTCTAGAATTTTCAACTACCTTAAAGCATAGGCTATGAATTTGTCATTTTTCATCATCAAACAATATAATCCCATCTTCGAAGAATCACTGAATATTAAAAAGATTTCTCCACTTGTAGGTAGTGTGATAATAGGGCTAGTGATAAGACTTATTTTCAACCCATTACATATTTCTTCACATTCATCATTCCATGAAATCATGACTCCCTTCCAAGTTATATTGGTAAGACGGTTTGAAAAAAATGAGAAATTTCTCCCAATTGGTGGTAATATCTAGCTAACCCAAGGAATCTACATATATCTATCTCCGATGTTGGTATTATCCATCCTTAAATTTCTTTTTTCTTTGAATGAACCATAGATATCCCATTTCTTTTGATGATATTCCTGTAGAATGATACTTCCTTCAAATAAAACTCACACGTGTTTTAATTTTCATAAAGATTCTCCCTTTTGAAGGTCCTCAGTATAGTGAAATGATATTCCTCATGATCCGAACTTATTTTTATGTATATTTTAATATCATCTATAAAAAAAAAAAATTCCGAGGTATTATTTAATGAATATATTCATTAAATCCATGAATATTTATGGAGTCTTAATGAGTCTTAATTGAATTACAATAAACTAATTGTGCCTGTACCATATATGAAAAGAAGCCTTGGGGATATCCTCCTTCTTCACCCTAACTTGGAAATATACCAAATATAGATCCACCTTGGAAAAGTATTCTCCATGTGGATAATCAAACAAGTCATCAATCCATGTAAAAGGTCACTTTTTCATTATCATGATCTTGTTGAGCTCATGAAAATCAATGAAAAGGTGCATTGACCCATCCATCTTATTGACAAAGAGGACCGGTGCACCCCATGGGGAAGAACATGGGTGTATAAACTCTTTATCCTGATTCTCTTATTGTTATTTCTTTAGCTCCACATGTTACACAATATCAATCCTATATAGAGTTTTGGATATTGGAAATTCCCCAGGTATAAGTACGATTGAAAATTCAACCGCTCGGCTAGGAGAAAGACTAAAAAATTCACCGGTAAACACATAATCATATTCTCTCTAAATAGGCATGTCTTTGAGGGTGATCCTTTTCTTAGAGTCAATCATTTGAGCTAGATATTCTTTCTCGTAGGAAAGTAATATCCATGTTATAGATAATGATTCTAAATAATATTAATCTTCCACCTTGAACTTGTAAACAATCAGGGGTTGATTTTCCATATAGAGAATGATTTGATTATCATGAAAATTTATGTTGGATCCATATAGGTAATGTAAATCCAGGCCCATGATTGCATCAAATTCCACCAAATTTAGTATTACAAGGTTCTCTAAGAAGTTCATCTCAAAATTTGTAATAGGAGAGGATTTATATACTTGGGATGCAATAATTTCCCCATTTTTTGTTTTCATCGATTGGTATAGTTCAAAGCATTGTGGTTCTGTTTGAATACTTATACTAAACTTTCATTATATTAAATAATTATAATAACCAAAATAAAAAATATGTTCACTATTATGGAATGAATAACTTGAGTACCGATCAACACTTCATTGTTTGGATCCACCTCAGTAGTTGTGATGGAAAATGCTTTCACTTTATTCCGTGGAGGATATTGTTTATCTCTTAAAACCCTTATCTTAGGGAATTTATTTGAAATGTACCATTTTTACTGTTAGTTGAAGCAATGAAAAATGTGTAGAGGGTTGAATGGTGTATTCCTTTACTCCGTCACATTAGTGGGGTTCTCTTGTCAGTAAATGATAGTGAGGTGTCCTACCTTCCCACACCTAAATCATTTCTATGTCCCCTTCAGGAAATTTATGGGGTGCTTCTTTCCACAACATTGATAAGTTGGATGTTATAATTTCATGGAACCATTATATTTCCCCATCAGACCACCAAAATTAAACATCACTTTACACTTATTATCTCTGTGATACCCTTCAGTTTATTCAATATCTATATCTACTTTGAGGGAACATGAGAACATTTTTTCATAGCTATCAAAGTCATGGATCACCAATGCTTTTTTAGACAAGGTTTTAGCCTAGAAAATAAGTATTCAACCTTGAATTAGGGGGTAATGACAAAACCATAGGCTTATCATGCACATCTTGTGATTTTTTCCTCATATACCCCAATAGATTCATCATCTTTTATCTTGAGTGTAAATAAATTCCTTTTCATTTTAAGATGTAAGAGTGCGAGGAAAATATTTATCAAAAAACATTTTTTGAATTCCTTTCAGTCTATTTCTTTGATCTCTTCCTTAGGATTCATATTCATGATCAATTTCCACAATTGATTAGGTTCTCTAACCAATATGATAAATATCATGGGTAACCTTATCTTTTTTATAACATTGAATGATGGAGAATATATTCTCAATGGATTTGATCCATTGTTCCTGGATTAAAGGATCAGATGATCCATTGAAAGTAGGTGGCATTTGTCACATAAAGGTATTGATTGTGTATTTTTCTCTCTTATGTGATATTGGACACTAATCCCAATATTGGTTTTTATTTAGAACCTTATTTAGGTGAGATAGTATCAGCATGAAATTTTTTATTCCTTCTCCTATTGGGTTTGGCATATCGTTTGGGCAGTCATCACATTGCCTGTCTCATTGATTCTTTACTCAATTCCACCTATTTCTGGACATTGGATAGAATAAAAGGAAAAATAGGGATGACTATTTTTAAACTATTAATCTCAAAAAAGGGAATCCAATGACATTATAGGGGTAACATATAAATTACATTTACTTCTTTAGCTTATGAATTTCTAGGATTCAATCGATATTATCTATAATCTATTTCCTAACATGTATTCATATGGGAATATTTTTTCTACCTAATAGTCATTCATAATTAGATTTTTAATTTACCAAAGCATATACCCTGGGAGTGTCAAATCGGTTGTATAGTAAGGACCATTTTCATATAGTAGGTTACCCCGAGACATAATCAGAATACCTTGTTAGAGTTGTTATTCCCATGTACATTTGTTCCAGAACCACATCAACATGTAGTGTCCATATATTGATGTATTTTCCTAAAAAACAACTTAATACAGAATCAAAAAAGTTAGGGATGTTTCTTTATACATAGTCTTATACATAAGTATTTTCACTAGAGTTTTCTCATCCTAATACAAAAAATAACTACTTTTTTATCTGATATCAACTATAACAACCCTATTATTTATTTCTCATTAATACATAATTTATTTCATAAGATTACGCATAATAAAATCCAAAAGAAAAATAATTACAATGTATTTTGGAAGTAGGTACATTACATAACAACATAAAATATTAAATACATTGTATTTATTGAGAACCTACTTAACAAGATCATAATATTCCTTCGCACTTAAAATTGCATGGGATAACATGGGGAAAAACATAAGAAAGGGGTGAAATAGAAAGCCCAGTAAGGTAATAAAAATTGAATAACATGAATAGGATGATACATTTTAAACAACATTAATATAAATGAGGAATAAAAAGAGTAGGAATCCTAAACATTAACAAAGAGACATGATATATAATTATAGTTGTAACATGGTAAGTGTGAAAACAACTTTAAAAACTACATCATAAACATATTCAAAGGATAAAATATCCAAGATATCAGGGTGGAAAAAGACAAATAATGGAATCAATCCCAATCATGATCCAAACATGTTGTATAATGATATTAAACATTACCCAATTCATTGAAGCATTATCTGGGTGCACCCATCATATTCATTTCATACTCATGCTTATGTATGCCTCGTAGATCATATCACATGGATTCATTCGTCAACATAACTTTTTTCCATGATAAAGGATTATGGAATACACATACGTATGTCCCTAATAAAAAATTATATGTTCATAAATTTGAATACCCTTTATAAGAAATGGTTATGGTATTCGCTATAAAATTGTTTTGGCATGGAAAATTGGGGTGAATTTCAGCAGCATAATGAAATCACATAGAAATTCATAAAATGGGTTGATGAGAGAGAAATTGGTCTATAATTATTTAGACATCACATTGAAAGTAATAGGGACATGTCAATACATTTCCCAAAAAGATCAATTGGAAATATAAGTCACACAATATTGATGAAACATTAATAAAAAATATAAAGAAAAGAACCCTTACAAAATTTATGCATGGTAAAAGGTGTACATAACGGTTTATAGGGGTCAAATAAGAGTGAAAGGGGATATCATAATTTATAAATCAAAGGTAATGTAAAAGGATATGTAAGAACATATCCCACCATATGAAAATATAAATTAAAAGGGAAAACATAAAAGGAGGGCTTCATAAAAGAGGATAGTAAAGGATCCCTTACTTTAGTGTGTGACTCCAAAGGAATGGGAGGGGATCTTGAGAGCATGTATCACCTTTAGAGGACTCTAGAGAGTGGAGGGTAGATTTTGGTCATGATACGAGGAGTTTTATTGAAGATAAATGGGATATTGTGTGGGATTATATTGGGAAAGAGTGGAATTTATTTTTTATTTAGTATTTGGACTCTACATAATAAAACATCCAGAACCACAAGTCATCCCATTGTTTTTTCCTATTTTTTACCAAATGGGAGTGGATTTTATAATTATATAATTAAAAGGTATAAAACCTTTTAAAAAATATCTTTCTTATGTGGAGGTGAGTCACACTCTTAAACAATTGATTTTAAAACCCTAAAATATATTATATGTTTTGGAGGAATCATAATGGATTTAATAAAATAAACCAAATAAACATAAAATCACATTATTTTGAGGGGAAAACATTTAATAGGATGTGTATCCTATTTATAGTAATTATTACATTACATTGGGGTCATTATTATTTCATAAAACACAAATATTAATTATATGGTATTTAATTTTTACCTGAAAAATTGGTTGTCTCGAGAAATTATGGCAAAGTTATTATTGGTAATTTCAAAATTTTGATTCCACAAATAATATTCATTTTCATTAAATAAATTTTTTAACATGTGAATTTTATATTTTAATCCAAAATTGTCATTTTTTAAGAAATAATGTATTTTTTGACAATAACAATCTTCCAACACTTATAAACATTACATTTGATTATGTGATATTTTATATTTGATAATAATTATTTAATAATAATATTTTATTAAAATTTTGATATTTTTTGGAAAATCCAAAAAATCCAAAAAATCATTAATTTAATTTGAATATTATGAAAGAAATAAAAATTTTGATTTGTTGTATCGAAACAAAAACCATTTTCAAAGTAACAATAAAAAGTTGAAAATATATTAATTATTACATAAAAAATAATGTACATGTTCCTATTGCTATGGTATTGATACATATCCATTTAATATGTTATCATACACCCTACGAGTAAGGTGCATGAGGGTGGAACTTTCATGGGGTTGTTCAATGAACATGGTGTTGTAAATAATCTTGATGAGCATGAATATAACCCATTAATGGTTTCACTCATGCTTAAATTGTTGGATCTCAACTTGGGATTTGTTATAGTATAAGCTCATAGATTCTATCTCCCTCGAAATCTTCAATAAATGATCTTCATAGGGTAAAATATTAATGGTTGAGGCCATCAATTCATCTGTTTGTGACAATTGGATTATTAATGTCCCATATTTATACTAACCATGTGTTCACTATTAAATGACTATATTATCAATGGTACATATACTTAATATTCTTTTAAATACAATTGGATATAACAAAAAATTCATGTGTTTTATATATCCATGTTACTCAATAAGAAATTTAATTAAATCAAAAGAGAAGATTTATTTATAATAGTTTGGGTTGTTGTAGTAATTCCAGATGAATATCGGTGCTATTACGAGATAGTGGAAGAACGTTTGAGGAATGACAAAATACACAAACAGACTAGTCCATTGGTAGGATAGGAAGAGGCTTCTTTGACGCACCCACCTCTTGGAATATGGGCCTCTGAAGTGCGGATTCATAGGCTGCTTCCCGGTGCCTAGACAAGCCCGCTCTGGGGGCCTCTATCTTCTTTGGAAGTGCAATATCGACGTCAAAATTTTTTCCTTCTCCTTGTACAATGTGGCAGCGACTATTCAAACCGAGTGTCAGCCACCCTAGACTTTCATGGGATTTTACGGCTAGACATCCCATAATGATAAGGTGAAATCATGGGATCTTCTTTGCAAGCTGTGACATTACCTTCCGTGCCCTATTCTCTTCAGTGGTGATTTCAATGAGATTATGTTCTATAAGGAAAATAGGGGTGGAATCATATTATACTCATCTTCGATGTCAAACTATAAGGACACAGTATCTAGGGAGAACCTGATCGACCTGGGGTACACAAGTAATCCTTTTACATGGTTCTGCGGCATTACTGAAGGCACCTGCATCGCTGAGCGTCTTGATAGATTCCTGGGTTCTACTAATTGGATCAACCTATTCAACATGTTTCATATCAGTCAAATGGACCATAACTGTTCGGACCATTGCCCAATTCTCATTGACTGCACACAAGGAGAATAGAATAGACAACTTAGCAGACCCTTCAGATTTGAGAGTTTCTGGTCAAATGACTAGGAATGTGAAGAGGTGGTCCGATCAAGCTATAAGAGTTCTCACAATGATGTTGGCCCCAATCTTCAACAAGTCGCATCTAATCTGAGATCTTAGAGTTATAAGAAATTCCACCACACTAATAGGCATTGTGATGTCCTTGAAAGGAATTTGCACAACCTTCTCAGACAACCCCAATCCAATGACAATCTCTCCAAGATTGGGGACACTCAAAGAGATATGGACGGGGCCCTGCGAGTTAAGGAAAGCTTCTGGGCTATGCGGGCGTGGGACATCCATATTAAAGGAGGAGATGCTAATATTCCATATTTCCACTAGAAAGCTTCGGCTAGGTGTCGAAAAAATTCTATCACGTGTATGTCACAACCTAACGGAAGCAAATTTTCTGACACCAGTGGTATTCATGATGCTCTGACCGACTAGTTCTAGAACCTTTTCACTACAGTCACTCCTTTCATGTCTGCTAAATTAGAAGATTGCATTAGACATGTGATCACTGAAGAGATCAATAGGCAGCTTACCAATGATGTGACGAATGATGAGATACACCTGGTTATGAACCATATCCACCCCACTAAGGCCCCGGGACTGGACGGATTCCGCGCCATATTTTTCAAACAATACTGGCACATCATCGGTCCCGACATCTGTAAAATTATAAAAAAACATCTAGACAGGGAATACAAGCATTGTCACCATCAACGAAACTATCCTCATCCTCATTCCCAAAATCAAGAAACCTATGGAGATCCCTGATTTCAGATCTATCAGCCTATGCAATGTCTCTTACAAGATATTCTAAAAAATCTTTTTCAATCGGCTGCGCCCCTGGCTTCCTGATTTTATCTCCAAAATCCCGAGCGCCTTCATATCTAAGAGACTGATTAAGGATAATCCAGTTGTGGCCCATGAAGTGTTCCACTCTATGAAATCATGCTCCATAGTGAAAAGAGGAACCATGGCCTGGAAATTGGATATGAAAAAAGCCTTGGATAAAGTGGAATGATAGTTCATTTGAGAGGTGATGCTGAAAATGGATTTCTGCACTAAATGGATAGATATTTTCATGCACTACATCTCGACCGTATCCTTCATAATCAAGGTCAATGGGGAGCTCACCAGAGGAATCTACCCAACCCGAGGCCTTCGTCAATGAGACCCCCTCTCCCTATTTCACTTCATCTTAGTGGCTGATGCTTTTTCTAACTTTATTTACAGGGCTACCTCTTCTAACTCTATTCATGGGGAAATGGTCTGTCGTGTAAGACCACCAGTGTCACATCTCTTTATTACCGACGAATGCCTCCTTTTCTCTAGAGAAATTATAAATGAATACCAGGTGATCAGTCATGCAATCCAATAGTATGAGAGGGCGTCTGGACAGTCTATCAATCATGGCAAGTCAGAAATCTCCTCCAGTGCAGGGGTGCCTCTCTCCAAGAGAGACGAAAATTGTGTATCAGCAGGCATCCTTATGGTCGATAAACATCAGAAGTATCTCGGGCTACCCACTGTGCTTGGCCGGTCCAAAAAATAAATCTTTGCAGCTCTGATGGATAGGATTGAGAAAAATATTGAAGGCTGGACCCCAAAATGCATTTCTAAAGCTGGAAAAGAAACCCTCATTAATGATTCCATCCATTCTATCCCCAAAAATTTTTATGTCACTGTATAATATCTCAGCGTCCATCATCAATAAAATCCACTCACATACTGTCAAATTCTGGTGGGGGAAAATGATGGAATGAATACACCTCACTGGATGGAATGGGAGAAACTCTGCAATCCCAAGTTGGAGGGAGGGATGGGATTCTGAAATCTTTTTCACTTCAATGACGCACTTTTGGCCAAGCAAGGATAGCGCCTTATTAACCACCCATCATCTCTTTGTATGTGGGTTCACCGAGCTATGTACTTTCCCTACACAGACTTCCATGGTTCCTCTCTTAGCCCCCGTCCTAGATTCCTCTGGAGAAGCATTTGGGGTGCCCGAAATCTACTAGAGAAAGGGTTGGGCTGGAGGATTGGGAATGGCTCATCGGTCAGCATATGAGCCGACCTGTGGGTCGTTGATAAGGATGGTATGCGGGCCACATCCCCCACCCAGACAGGTCTTGAAGACGCCACTATTAGCTGACTCCTCTCTGATTAGGTCCCGGGGTGGTTTTTGGAAAAGATCCATGAATGGTTTAACGAAAGAAACCATAAAATTATCCTGAGCATCTCCCATGTCCCAGATGCTGGCCCTAACCATCTTTTCTAGACCAATGACATTTCAGGAGAATACACGATGTGATCTGGTTACAAACTTGCCCTAGGAATCCACTCTGCTGATAGTGTTGTGGGACCATGGAAGTCACTTTGGAAGCTCAACGTCCTCCCAAAAATTCGCCGATTTTGGTGGCAGGTGTACACAGGCACCCTCCCTACCCTAAGCCTTCTCATTTTACGACATATGGCCAGTGCTGAGTCCTGCCCTTTCTACCCAAATGTTCTAGAAACACCTTTTCACGCTATCATTCACTGGCTAGGAGCTAAGGAAATTTGGAATAAATGGGTCCCGACTTATGATGCTTCACTGGAAATTTCCTCTGACCTCCCTGATCTACCGATGTGTTGATGTTCCTCTCTCTCTCACCATTTAATGTAGGTTCACATTGCACCCTGTCCAGGATCATTTGGGTTCGGTGTATCGACGCTATTTTTAACCACGTTCATAAACCTCCTAAATTCTGGATTGAACGGACATTTTCATGGATTTAGGGTTGGAAGGACAATAAAGGACACATTATTCCATGTGTTATCCCCTCCTCCCCCCTCATTAAAACCCCCCAATGTAAGGGACCCTTATGATCAACGTGGACACATCTCTCCCCAAGGACGAGCTTGTTGCACTCGGTATCCTGGTCCAAAATCATATGGGGCAAATAATTGCAGCAAAATATGAATCACATCATGCCTTCTGGAAACCTGCAGTTGTTGAGGCCTCTTCCATCCTAGCAGGTATGATGCTCGCTGTGGAACAGGGATGGGTTGATATCATCATTGAGTCTGACTTCATCACCATTGTCGATGCTATTAACCACAACGATGTTAGACTCTGGCCATTTGGATTTATCATTAGGAGGATCTACTAGCTTCACCAAGGCTTTTCAGGTTGCACCTTCTCCTTTACCAAAAGTGAAGGAAACAATGCGGCCCACCAACTGGTGACCTCAGACCCCTTCGATGACAACCAGCTCTGGCTGGACAATTTCCCTTCATGGATTTGCATTAGTATGGCTGCTGATCTTCGTCATTAATTTCATCTGTTATCCTTTTCAAAAAAAGAGGCATCAACCCCAAACTAATATATATATATATATATATATTTTATATGATTAATATTTTTAAATTTTTAATTAATATGTTTTAACATTTTCAATATGTTTGAAATTTGTATAATTGATTATTATAAATTCATTTTAATATAAACATTTTGTATAGTAAATATAAGTTATTTTTAATAATTTTATTATCGATATAACTAATATCATCAAAATATTCATTTTATCCAATTTTATGGGTTTTTAATACTGGTAATTAATGTTAAAAATTCATTTTTATTAATATATTTTTAATTTATTCATTTTAATTTATTAATTTTTAATATTATTTCACATAATATTATTTATTCATATTTAATATTTATTAATTTTTAGTATATTTGGAATTTATTCATTTTTTTTAATATTTATTAATATGTAATAAATTTCTAAGTTTTAACATTCTCATTATTCTTTTAATGTAGGTGATTAATATTTATTCAATTTTATTCATTATGTTGTAATTTTTTTAAAATGTTTGAAATTTATATAATTAATTTACACAAATTCATTTTTTAATATTTTATTCTTTTTTCTATCTGTTTACAAATCATGTTATTAATCTTACAAATTCATTTTTTTAAATTTTTGTTACCTATTAAATTTTATTTATTTATTTTTAATATTCTTTCATTTTCTATTATGTATTTTCTTTTCATATTTATTAATTTTTACCATTTTTTATGTTTTTAATCATTGTATAGTATTTATTTTTACATGTTCATTACAATGTATTAATATTCTCAATATGTTTTTAAATTATTTGAATAATATTTATTCATTTCAATTTATTATGTTTTAAAAATTTTAAATATTTAAAATTTATAAAATCAATTTATTTAAATTTAATTTTTTAATAATTTTTAAATTTAAATAACTAATATTATTTATTTTTAACAATTATTTATATAAAAAAGATTATTTATTTATTAATTTTATTCTTTTTCTATGTGTTTTCAGGTTATGTAATTAATGTTACGAGTTAACTTTTTTATTAATATTTTTTTAATTTATTCAAATTTATTTATTCATGTTTAATATTCATTCATTCAATATTATAATTTAATTTTTAAAAATTTTGTATTTCATTCATTTTTTAATAATTATTCATACATATATATTTATTAAGATTTAATATTTTCAATATGTTATTAATTTATATATTAAAACATTTAAATGATATTTTGCATATTTTTTTATTTAAATATTTTATATATTTTATAATTTATAATTTTATAATGAATAGAATTAATATTATTTATTCATTCATTTTTTTCTGTTTTTAATTTTTTGTCAATAATAGTTTAAGTAGTGATAAAAGTATTTTTTATTTGAGCTAAAATATAAGAACTAAAAAATACTAATTTTGTCAATGAATTTTTAGGAAAAATAAATGTTATGATTTATCGTTACTAAGAAACCACTGAAAAAGGTATTATTTATCAGTGCATGTGTTTTTAACACTAATAAAATACAACGTTATCCTCATATTTCAGTATTCTTTGATAAAACCAATGACCCTATTTATAAAAGAACCGTAACTTCATGTCTTCCATGCACCACACTCAAGATGTCATAGAACTGAGGTTCTACTATAGCCAATGTCAATCATTTTGGACAAGTCAAACTTTAAAAACAATGTATGATCTTACACATTTATTTTTAAGGAATCTCAGTTGATCTTTCACACTAAGGACGATCCCAAGAGAGAGAACATAGTTTGTGGGTCATGGGAAATGGGGTTCTTTGTAGCATGTATGTGAAAGCATTGTGGGTGGGTTCCATATCAGCGATCATGGTTTAGCTGGTTCACTTTAGATTTGTAAATAGGATCATTCTCTAGTTAGAAACCCACGTAGGATCAGTCTAATGTTATAGAGTGTGTGGGAGATTAAATTCAAAATATAGGATTAATAAAATGTAAATTTTTGTTAATATTATTTTATCAACTGAAAAATTCAAATATGGTATATTTCACACGTTTACAATTGTAATAACCACAATCAATGTGATTAATTTGTTTCAAACATCATAGAAACATTGTAAAAAATAACTAATTTTGTTTATATATGTTTTGATAGTGAATCATTATTATATATACCCTAATACATATTTATTTATATAAATATATAGGGTTGTTATGATCATTGATATAAATGAGGAGTGTAATGTCTCCCTTGATAAATTAATTTAATAAAAAAATGATTTCTTATATGTGAATTCATATAATAATGAAATAATTGTTGTAATACCTTAAACTCATGTAATTATTGTTTTTTATATGTTTTAATAAGTTGTTGATGCAATGTAAATATAAATCAAATATGAATATTGTATGCGTGTGTGTATAAAGAATAGCCTTTTGGATTCTAAGCTCATACTTTCTAATTATTTGTTTATTTTGTCAAATATGAACATTGATGAATCAAATTGGATGGTTATGACTCAAAAATTACTGCTACAACTGAAGGCTATAACAAGGCTCAAAACTATTGGTAATGGCTGGAGAACTGTTGGTATAGCCTATACAGACAGTTCCCCAAACTGTTGTCTATAGAGTCGTTGGTAAATACCTATACCGACAGTTATTAATGAACTACTGGTATATGATGATCCTAATTTCATTTAACAAAGGGTTCTTAGTTTACCATTGGTTTAAGGGTATGCCAATGATTATAATACCATGGGTATAAACACCCATCCCAATTCCCATGCCAGCAGCAGACCCACTTGGCTCAACAGAACCTACAATGAAAAATACAAAACATTCTCAACAAATAGAACCTCCAATGCCAAAAATATAGTATACTCAAAGAACCCCAAATCAATACACAAATAAAGATAACACAAGAAATCAATTGATTAATTTTACCAGTGATAAGAAACACACAAAACAACACATATACTCAGTCAAAACAAATCATCAAACATCAAATGTCATACATATCAATAAAAAAAATGTAAAGGATCAATATATCCATCGTCACTATCACTATCACTACCACCATTATTGGGAAGCTACTCATCCTCAGCCTCATACTCATCCTCAGCCTCATCTCCACCATCTTCCCCGCCATCATTCCCTCCCTTTTCCTCACCGTCATCATTACTTCTCCATTCTTAGGAATTTCATCATCTTGACCACCACATGGACTACTTCCTGGTTCACTATACAACATATTCATCATTAAAATATATTCTTCACAAGCCAAGAAGGTCTCTTGTGGATGTGATGGAAATAAAACTTCAATAATTTTCATAAATTCACCATTTTCCCTTTGATTTCATTCTATCACTTTTATAACCATTTTTGGACTTTTTTCCATAGCCTCAGCCTGGGCTACTCGTGAATTAGTATTTTCCAACTCATTTCTACCCAAACTGGCACATGAAGTGGTCCAATACATTGTTAGGATAGTACTCTTCCTTGGTTGAAATTGTACTCTTCCATGGCATTGATCTCCCAAAACATGATGTAAGTGATCGTTTGGCCCAAATTTGTTAGCTCTTGAGAAATTATGGGCATATATATTAAACTGTTACAAATATAAATTGACAATTAAGTTAAAAAATAGATATTAAAGTTTTGAAGCAACAAAGTAAAACTTACAATCTATTGTTGTGTTGGTTCATTTACTGCGCTTTGATCTTTTTTTTTTGTCTACTCAAGAAAAAAAAATTTCTCGAGGTAAAAAACCAACAATATTCAAAACCTCCCTCTTTAGTGGAATTGAATGTAGAAAAACCTAATTGAAAATTGGTTACAAATAATTAATTTCATAACAAAAATACAATTTATATTAATTATAAATAAACCTAAAAATAAAAAAAATGTTAGTTAAATTATAGTTTAGTATAAATGAATGGGTTATCAATTGATATAACATATGTATAAGTGAATCGTTTATCATAATAATTAATAATAAGGTGGTTGTGTGATCACTATAATTAATGATAAGATGAACATGTCTTACTATAACATAAATAAATAGATATTAATGGGCTATCAATAATCTAATTATGACTATAAAAAAATTGATTTAAATTTCAGTATTATTTAATCATACACATTTCATTCCCTAAATGATCATTTTGTTATTCTAAATGTATTACTTTAGTTGTTTTGATTAAATGATACTAGTGCAATTTTGTTTCTCCTTCACATGAACTATTAATGTTTTTTTGAACCCCTTATTCTATTACTATGATCCAAATAATGACTAAAAGATTTTTTTTGATTTTTTTTATAATGGTTCCATTCTAAAGATTTAAAAGAGAGTTAAGATCATGTTCTTCTTCAAAAAAAAATGATTATAACAAGATAAATAAGTAATTCATAATAATTGTCTCAATAAGACATGTACAATTTTTTCAGTGGGTGGGCTATATAGAATCTGGATTTAATTTATAGAATATTTCAATGATTATTAGTGTATGGGATGATTGTTTATCTACCATGGGTATTGTGTATCTATTATTATTACCATGTTAAGTGATTTATGTATAAGTTTAAATTACATATTATAAATATATAGTGTTTTATGTTTATTTTGTTTAAAATGATTATATATTCAAGTGTTCAATTTGGTTCTTTACAGTATCATATGACCAATTCTATGATCCAATTGGTCTACACCACATAGATCATGGTTTGAAGGTCATGGGATAACATGGTCTAATTAGAACTCGTTAAGCTAGATACATATTTAAGATCTAAATAATCAGTTGATTAATTTTTTTATGTTTATTAATTATAATTTTTCTCATAACCCTAATACTCATTGAAAAAAGAATTAGATTTATTTACTATATCTCTATTTAAGGTATTCTATCTTCTCATTACTAATTTATTTCTCTATTGTAATTTAATTTCTATACATTAATATTTATATAATATGTTAGTATATTTGGATGAATTTTGGTTCATACCCTTTTTTATTAACTATTATATCACTAAATATTTTCAGTGTATGTGGCCCCAACATTATAGTTCCATTTCCAATTTAAATAATTTCCATTTAATAAAATGATATTTGGGTTTATAGGTTCATGGTTTTGTAACAAAAATAACAAAACTAGTCCTGCAATTTCTGTACACACTAAATTATTTAAATAATAAAATAAAGAATACATGATCATTTATCTATACCAATTATAAATTTAATAAAATATATAAGAAAAAAATAATGGGAAATTCTAAAATAAAAATTAAAAATTATTATTGTGCCTTCTTTCTCTCATGGCCTGGCATCGTAGATCTCTCTAAAGTGTGGAGGTATTTCATAACATCCATGTTTTTTAATTCTTCATGATGATTCCTAAAAAATAATTTTTAATAATATGAAATAACATATTAATGAAAATCATGGTAATTTTCATTAAATTAACTCAAATTTTATTAATAACATGAACTCAGTACTGTTCTAATAAAAAACCATTTCCTGATAATATTCTATGGAACATTCATCCACGATAGGTGTGGCCTCTAAATCTATGATAAATATAGCATTCCATATATTATACTACTCATTCATATAGCATCTCAAAATCTCACATAATTATATGAGTCATGATATCCTCCCAACCTCACCAATGGGAAAATTAAAGCGAAGAAAACACCAAAATATTAATTCATATAAATACATCAAAAAATAAACATTAACTATAACAAAATTGTTTGTGCATATTTTTTCCTAATACTTTTCCATTACCTAATTTAGTAGGTGTCACTATGAGAGTGTGTAGATGAGATCGATGTTAGAGTTCTTGGGAAAGCAACGCCAAAAAATCCCACATTTCAGTCCTATTTTTGAAATCATTTGGTTTTATTCACTGAACCCCACCATCAGCTATGTGAGGTAGTTCCACACCACACGCTTTCATGTAATCCCACACCACATATTACAAGATCCAGCGATAAAAAAGAAAAATATATTTTATATTTATACATCTTATAATGAATATAAATTATGGGAAAAAATTAATAGTGTTTAAACAATATACTTGAGGCAGTATGATTGGTGGGCATCAATGGATTCCTAGGAACATAAAGATCATCATCCTATACAGATGGAGTGGGTCATAGTGCATGATTCATAAGATCATAATGTGTTAGTGTAAGATTCAAAGAAGAATATATTTACAATTCTAGGGAAAAGAAGTAGAATAAAATGAATATTTTATAGATAGCTATGAAAATTCATAATATGGATGAAGAGTAGAAATCATCATTGGATAAGGAAATGATAGGGGAGGAGGGAAAAATACAAATGGTGATGAAAACATGGGAGACCTAAATATACCGAGTGTCTCTTTTGACACATTGGGATCAGAAGGTGTGGTATATGATATGTTAGTGGGAGGGATGGGGTGTGATTGGGTCCACTTAGATTACTAACATCCCCCACATATTGTCAGCCTAAGAACTGGAACCACAGGGATGGTAAGAGAATAGCTAGCTCTAGGGTGGTGGATCCTAAATAAAACTTAATAAAAATTAATCGCATGAAATTATAAGTTATTGATATATATTTTTGAAATAAAATACTCATAACAACCAATAAAGGAGGGATTCTTTAAAGACCCATAAAATTCAAGAGGAATTGGTTCTTAATTTTCTTTGGGATTTTACAAGAACACGGTTTTTGACGGAACCCGATTCTGAGGCCCAGTGTGCTTGGAATTTTTATCCAACGTTTAGCTCGGGTACATTCAGTGAACGAACGAGTGGGATTTCCTATATTTTGAACCAGTTCATGGAATCAATTTCCAAGGGCACCAATGGAATCACAGCACTGGTAAATGCTTAGGATCACCTTATCCGGAGTTGCGTTTACACGGGAGAAGTTGTTCACAATTATGGATGTTAAAAATAAAATTCAGCTACAAATTTTATTTTTCATTCTTTGTGGTTGTCCTTTGAGTGGTTGTTGGGAAACCACCAAACATCCCATGAGCGGTTATGAGGGCGGTGGGGCCCACACAAACCCCTCCCCTTCATATTCCCTAAACATCCATAACCCTCCTATTAAATGACACATGAGCTAATTAAGTGGTTTAATTCATTTATTTTTGAATTTCAAACTTAAGTCATGAGTAATAAAATAAGTGAAGGACTTATATTATTATGGTTGGGCTTGTTGTGTTGAGTGGATTGGGGGAAAAAGGGGAGGCTCGAAGATCTTATTCTTCTTCGTCGAGGAACGCGAAGAACACACTGATCTCCGACGAAGAACGCCGAATCCTCGGAGATCGACGACATGACGTCGTGTACCGCGATGCGGTCAACCATTCTCTCTGCGACGCCAACGATGCTTACGGATTCTTCTTCCATGAAGATCAAATCCACAATGTCCCTTTCTGAAACAAATCTCATTCGACGACAACGCTTGAGGTATGGGATTTTTATTGTTGTTGTTAATCTTGAATTCTTCCATCATCGTTCTTCATTTAAAATTGGAGCGCTTGTTATCGATTAACGGGAGGGGGATGGACCACACAAACTCGGCCGACCATCCTCCCTTATCATTGTGTTGTTGCAGTTCGAAGTAATGTGGCGCGGTGCAACGACACCGTGTGGGATCATGTGGCAAGTAACGCGTGGAGCCGTCACGCCGCGCCGAAGAATCACGAAAGCACCGCGGATGGAGCGGGGCCGCGGTAGAGGGGTGCAACGCTGTCTCGCCGCGCCATTCAGACCAAGGCCATGGCTGAGGCCGCGGAAGAGCAGGGACCGGCGGCCAACTTCTGGCTGCCAGCGTCGGAGCAGAGGGACATGCATGCTTCGGTCCCGTGGCGGTAGCAGCCGGTCGGCCGGAGCGGGCCGGCCGGACAGAGGAGGAGCCGGGGGTTCGTAACCTCCGGCTGGACGGACAGAAATGGCCCCCCACATGGGGGACGCGGTTATGAAATAGGGGGGCAGCCCCACCGCCCCCCCCCCCCCCAAAACTGCTCTGCCGTTTCGGCCGAGCAAACTGGCCAGTACGCCGAGCCGGGCCACGCCCAGGCCGGGCCGAGCCGCGCCCAGGCCGGGCCGAGGGGTGCCCAGGCCGGGTCGGGCCATGCCCAGGCCGGGCCAGGCCGTTCTAGCCAAGCCAGTCCACGTCCAGGCGGGCCGGAACGGACCCGTGTAGGGTCGAACCGGTTTGGGCCGACCCAGGGGGTCTCGGGTCGGGTCGGTCCGGGCACAAAACCCCCACTTTCGGACCTCTTTTGGTCTTTTGCCCATAACATGGGCTACAGACCTCCGATTGACGCACTGTCAGCTGGGATGTGATCATTTGATTGAGACGGTCATTTTGATATATCACACTCAAGGTTTCATAGTAATTTGTGATTGTCTTGGTTGGTTCGAACACGAAACCAACCGGGCCCTCGGAGCAGAAACACTTATAACTTGAGATCCGGATGTCTGATTGATGTAACGTCGAATTTGTTGGATTACTCATAGTGAGACAGACCTTTTGGCTTACACCAAAGGTGGTTTTGACGTAGATGGAGTACGGTCGGGTTGGTTTTGACTTAAAAACCAACTGGGCCCCTGGGATGAAAATGCCAATAACTCTCAGATCGGACATCCAATTGGTGAGCCATCTGTGACATTGAGTTCCTATTGATGATACGGATAATTTGGATACATCAACTTCAGAATTCTTGTCAGTTGATGTATCAGCCCCACGTCTCATGGGGCGGACCCTCCCGAATGAGCATGTTGTGTGCAGGAACCCTAGAGCTGGTTGCGACTACGATGATGATGATGACTCTATAGAAATCCTCTGTGGATTCGACGAAGACGATGACTACAACACTAAACAATCCTATGTGGGTCAGTGCTACCGATCTTGTGAGGGTCAGATCCTGTCTGGATCAGCGCTCAGCGGTCCTGTGTGGGCCAGCGCATACCGATCCTGTGTGGGTCATTGCAAGGGTTAGTACCTATCGATCATATGTGGGTCATTGCGAGGGTTAGTACCTATTGATCCTGTGTGGGTCCGATGCCTTAGAAGAATCAGTGGCTATATCTGATCATCTTTATCGTCTTACGATGAAGTATACCTAACTGAGCTGAATCTTGACTTTCAATCATTATCTTTGATATTATTGATTTGCTTTCCTATGTGGTTTGTGTTGTGCTATCCTGTGTGGATGTGATCGGACTTGGGCTCGAATGTTGGAGCCGAACTATAATTGATGACTTAGGTATATGTATGGGCATATACCTATGTAGAGTCAGATGTTACTTTGTGATTGTATCTTTCCTTTGTAGAATATCCATTGTGGATTCTAGGAGACCTTCGGGGGTCTCGGGGTCCCTACTGAGTAGAGTATACTCACCCCTGCATGGTCTATGCCCGCACTACGTTGTGTTGGTTGGAGACGATAGATAGTGCTGATCGTGGTTGAGGCTTGTGGAGCGAGTCGGTACCCGGAGGTGGAACACTGGGCGACACGTACACGGAGCGGACGACTGGACCCGTGGAGCTGTGGAGACTATCTGTACCCACCCTTCAGGTGGGACTTCCAGTGGATGGCTCGACGTTGCGGCTTTAATTTCAGTTGTTGTTTCTCCTTTCCAGTTGTACTTTACTTTCAGTTTGGGTTTGTATACTGGCCCACTTACTTTTATGCACATACTATTGTACCCAGTTTTTACGTAGTGTTTACTTCTTCTTGCTTACTCTGTGTGTTTGTTTACTTTACAAAGGCAATGCCTTCCCTTTTTTATCAGGAATTATGCCTTGGTGCTAGTCGCCATCCCCTGGCCTATGGAAGGCGGGCTTGGGGTAGTCACGTCACGGGCCCCGAGGACGAGTCGTGACAAATTGGTATCAGAGGAGTTCAGTTCTACCGCAGAACTCAGGACTCTGATCATTTTCTAGGTGATATAATAATGTTAAGAGTATTGAGTGTGGTTATCAGTTCGGGGAGTCCAATGTTGGT
Source organism: Viscum album (assembly GCA_963277665.1). NCBI lineage: Eukaryota > Viridiplantae > Streptophyta > Magnoliopsida > Santalales > Viscaceae > Viscum > Viscum album. The sequence goes on along the minus strand of OY728135.1, from coordinate 611,001,884 downwards.
GCGGTGGCCGACGTATCCGTACACCAGGACCCTGACTTCTGATTTCCGACTTAGTGCACGAAAACATTGATTGCATGTGTGTTTCAAATTTTATTTGTGATTACTTTGTGTCACCTCACCAGGAATACTATTTGACCGTGGTGCACCTGTCTCTTTTTAGGATGGCCCCACGACGGCATCCAGCTAGGGTTCTGAGTTTTGTATGTGACGACAGCCCACCGTGCGACGAGGCCTCGGTGGAGGGCCCTTTTACTGCAGGGGTACCGACGGTACCACTACCCGCTGGGCCACCAATGCCACCAGCCCCAGCTGCTGAGAGTGCATGTCGCCTTAGTTCACTGCACGAGTTCCATCATCTGCAACCACCTAGGATCCGTAGGGAGACGGACCCCCAAGCAGCCGAGGATTGGCTGGAGGCAGTTGTATAATTTTTCCATTTGGTAGGGACACCAGTAGACCTCATGGTGATCCCTGCAGTGAGTCTCCTGCATGCGGTAGTAGGAAGATGGTGGAGCTTGATGCTCCAGGTGCACGACGAGCTATCTCTCCTTTTGATGGACTTCGAGAGCCTCTTCCACTCGGAGTTTGTCCCGGCCACCCTCTGTGTGGTGTGCATCTAGGAGATTCTACAGCTGCGGTAGGGCAGCTTGACGGTCGCCCAGTACTCGGTGACATTTACTGATCACTCGCGCTATTCGACGGATATGGTACGAGACCCATTCTTCCGGGCCCGGACCGTCGAGCAGGAATTGATGCATGAGATTAGGTCATCGCTGATCTCCCTCATCATTCCGACACAGGAAAGGGTACTCGAGCGAGCCCTTATCATCAAGAGCTTCCTTGCTGAGCCTATGTCATCAGCGAGACCTACTGCAAGGCGGTACGTAGCAGAGTCTTTGGCAGCAGGCAGTCGACGGATGACACATGGGTCCAGGCAGACCAGACCCTCAGGAAGATGACCTCAGGACACTAGCTCAGAGGTGCAGGGCACTCAGCGTGGAGCCAGTCTTTCAAGAGGCAGACATTGCTACGTATGTGTCGGGCAGGGCCACATGGCTCATGACATTCTGACCCTCCGTGCAGAAGAGCAGCAGACGGTTGAGGGACCACCCAGGCAAAGGCAGATGGTCGACCGTGGCAGTCCGCAGGGAGCAAGAGGACGAGGCCGAGGAGCTGGCCGAGTAGCAGGTGGTGGGCGACGCTTTGAGGCTCTACCACCACCACCACAAGGAGGTCCACCCCGACCACAGGGAGCTGGCGTGCAGAGACAGGCACAGCTCCAGGCAGTGGAGGCCTACGACCACGGCGCACCGAGATGATTCGAGGTACCATCTGTGTCTATTCCACCCTTTCTGAAGTTCTTATAGACACATGAGCGAGTCATTCTTTCATTGTCACTACCCTTGTTCGGAGCTCAGAGATTCTAACGGAGTCGTTGGCTCGATCCTTATGGATAGAGACTTCTACTGGAGGAGACTCGACGATTACGCACTTGTTCCGGCAGTGTGAGCTTACTCTAGGAGGCGAGAGCTTCGGCTGGGATCTTCTTGTAGCGGCATAAAGGCCTTACGATGTCATCTTGGACATGGATTGGTTATCTACAGTCCATGCTCAGATCAACTGTATTAGGCATAATGTGTGGTGTATACGCACCGACATGAGCAGGTTCACCTTCACCGGCGAGAAGGGAGCCTTTGTAGCATAGGATGGACTCACACAGAGGAGTGGACAACCCATCACTCATGAGTCGGCTAGCCTCATCCTAGGATCAGTTGACGTGCAGAGTCCTGGTTTTCCTGCATTGGTGGATCAATATGCAGACATTTTTCCCGACGACGTTCCTGGACTACCTCCTCGCAGAGAGGTAGACTTTTATATTGACCTGTACCCCGGGACAACCCCGATATCCACCCCATCATATCGGATGGCACCCGCCGAGCTTTGAGAGTTACGGGTACAGCTGGAGGACTTGCAGGGCAGGGGTTTCATCTGACCCAGTGTTTCAGCCTGGGATTCCCCGATATTGTTTTCCAAAAAGGCAGACGGGAGCTTGCGACTTTGTGTCGACTATTTTCACCTGAACCAGGTGACCGTGAGGAACATGTATTTGCTACCGAGGATTGATGAACTCTTCGATCAGCTCAAGGGAGCACAGTGGTTCTCAAAGATAGACCTTAGATTAGGATATCATCATCTCAGAGTTTGGGATGAGGACGTGCAGAAGACGGCCTTCAGATGTCGGTATGGCCACTATGAGTTCTTGGTTATGCCTTTCAGCATGGCCAATGCTCCAGCAGTGTTCATGGGCCTCCTAAACAGGATCTATCATCCATACCTCGATCGATTTGTCGTGGTCTTCATTGGAGACATTTTCATATACTCGACCACTGAGGAGGAGCACACCAACCACTTGCGGGTTGTACTGGACATACTCTAAGAGCACCAGCTTTATGGAAAGCTATCGAAGTGTTAGTATTGGTTACGTGAGGTCCACTTATTGGGACACTTCATCTCTGAGGTGGGAGTTGTGGTGGATCCTGCGAAGATCGAGGTAGTACTAGCTTGGGACCCACCCTGAAGCGTGACGGAGGTGCAGAGTTTCTTGGGGATAGCTGGATACTAACAGAGATTCGTGCCTGACTTTTCCAGAGTTGCAGCACCACTATCGGCTTTAATGAATAAGATAAAACCCTTTATGTGGTCAGATAGATGTCAGCAGAGCTTCCAAGATCTGAGACAGAGATTGACCAGTGCACCTATCTTGAAGCTACCAGAGGAGGGAGTAGGGTACATAGTCTACTGTAATGCATCAGGGACCAGACTTGGATGTGTCCTGATAAAGGAGCGGGCAATGATCTCCTATGGATCACGATAGTTGAGGAAGCATGAGAAGAACTTTTCTACCCATGAACTGGAGTTGGCAGTAGTGGTCTTCGCTCTGATGATGTGGCGACACTATCTGATGGGTGAGCGCTTTACAATCTTTTCTGGCCACCGGAGTCTCAGGTACATCTTATCGTAGAAGGACCTAAACCGAGATAGCGACGATGGATCAAGTTTCTCCAGGATTATGAATTTGAGATAGTCTATACTCCGGGAAAGGGGAACGTAGTAGTCGATGCCCTCAGCAGGCATTCAGCTACTTGGGGAGGCTACAGAGTATCTAGACGCTTTATAGATATCCTTCATGGATAGTGATGGAGATGCATTTCTACAGTCACTCACAGTCACTCCTACACTTCTACAGCAGGTCAGAGAGGTGCAGCGTGGGGACGTTGACTGTGAGACGCGACGTGCACAGATATCATTAGGACAAGAACCTGATGGATTCTCTGTGGGAGGAGAGCACGTCATCCTTTTCATGGGACGTACCATGGTACCAGTTTCCTTACAGGAGGAAGTGCTAAGGGAGTTCCACACTTCCCCTCTAGCAGTACATCCAGGTGTAGTGAAGATGTACCAGGATCTCAGAAGACAGCACTGGTGGCCGGGTATGAAGAAGGATGTGGTAGAATTTTTTTCTCGATGCCTCACCATCCAGCAGGTGAAGGCAGAGCACCAGGTACCAGCAGTCCTGGTACAAGCTTCAGATTTTCCAGAGTGGAAGTGGGATGGGATATCTATGAACTTTCTGACTGGACATCCACGCACTTACAGAGGTAACGATTCCATTTGGGTGATTGTCGGCCGACTCACCAAGTCGGACCACTTCTTACCAATCAGAGATCAGGGCTCAGTGGAGAGCTTGGGACATCTCTACGTTCAAAAGATTGTATGGATTCATGGTGTTCCATCATTTATCTTCTCCGATCGAGATGCTCGCTTTACTTCCCGGCTTTGGAAGGAATTTCAAGAGGCGTTCGGGATGAAGCTACGTCTGAGAATAGCCTTTCACCCTCAGACGGATGGTCAGACGGAGAGTACCATTCAAACTCTCGAGGACATGCTCCGTGCATGTGTCATAGACTTTGGTCATAGCTGGGAGGATCACCTACCCTTGGTGGAGTTCATGTACAACAACAGCTACCACTCCACCATCGGGATGGCACCATACGAGGCGTTGTACGGCCGACCTTGCAGATCACCTCTGTTCTAGACAGACCCTGGGGAGTCAGCAACTGTGGGACCGGAGATGGTCCAGGCCATGACAGAGAAGGTCCAGGTCATCTAGGAGCGGATGAGGACAGCTTAGAGATGATACAAGTCTTATGCAGATAGGAGGCAGAGGCCACTAGAGTTCGAGGATGGAGAACACATCTTCTTGCGGGTCTCATCGTGACGTGGATTACTCAGATTCGGCCGAGGCGGCAAGTTATCTCTATGCTTCATCGGACAATTCCGGTTCCTCGGCAGGATAAGCGAGGTGGCGTATCGCCTGGCTCGACCACCTCAGTTGCACCGAGTGCATGACGTATTCCACATATCTCAGATGAGGAGATACGTGCATGACCGACACATATCATTGACCATGGGGAGCTGGAAATAGATGATGGGGCGGCTTTTGCGGAGTTCCCAGTGGAGATCGAGTATCGAAAGGAGAGGGGCCTACATGGGTGGTCGATTCCTCTAGTGCGAATCAGATGGTAGCACGAGACCCTCAAGGAGAGCACTTGGGAGCGGGAGGCTCAGATGCGTGCACAGTGCCCACATTTGATTCCCTAGTTTATGATGTATCTTTACGGGGACATAAAGCCTTAATGTGGGAGTAATGTAAATACTCGTAAAATTCACGGGAATTTTTTTCTTATTTTTTTTTTGGGATTTTACAAGAACGCGGTTTCTGACGGCACCTGATTCCGAGGCCCGGTGTGCCCATAAATTTTATCCGATGTTTAGCTTAGGTACGTATAGTGAACGAACGATCGGGATTTCCTAACATTTGAATTGGTGCTCAGAATCGAATTTCGAGGGCATCGATGGAATCGCAGCAGCAGTAAATGCTTAGGATCACCTTTTCCAGAGTTTTGTTTACATTTGAGAATTTTATAAAAATTATGGAAGTTAAAAATAAAATTTAGCTAAAAATTTTATTTTTCTTTCTATGTGGTAGTCCTTTGATTGGAATTTGGGAAACCACCCAACTTCCCATGAGAGGTTTTGAGGGAGGTGGGGCCTACACGAACCCCACCCCTTCATATTACCTAAACTCCCATAACCCCCCTGTTAAATGACACATGAGTTAATTAAGTGGTTTAATTCATTTATTTTTGAATTTCAAACATAAGTCATGAGTTATAAAATAAGTGAAGGACCTATTTTATTATGGTTGGGCTTGTTGTGTTGAGTGGATTGGAAGAAAAAGGGGGGCTTGAAGATCTTCTTCTTCTATGTTGAAGAACGTGAAGAACACGAAGAATGAACCGATCTACAACGAAGAACACCGAATCCTCAGTGATCGACCACATGACGCCATGTACCGCGATGTTGTCAATCCTTCTCTCCGCGACGCCAACGATGCTTACGGAGTCTTCTTCCACGACAATCAAATCTGCAACGTCCCTTTCCGTGACAAATCTTGTTCGACGACAACACTTGAGGTAGGGTATTTTTATTGTTGTTGTTAATCGTGAATTCTTCCATCATCGTTCCTCGTTTCGAATTGGACCGCTTGCTATCGATTAACGGGAGGGGGCCGGACCGCACAAACATGGCCAACCCTCCTCCATTATCTTTGTGTTGTTTTGGTTCGAAGGAAAGTGACGCGGTGAAATGGCACCATGTGGGATCATGCGGCAAGGAATGTGCGGCGCCTTCGCGCCGCGCCGAAGAATCACGAAAGCACCGTGGCCGGAGGGGGGCCGCGGTAGAGGGGCGCGGCGCCGTCGCGCCATGCCAGTCGGTCCAAGGCCGCAGCTCAGGGCATGGCGGAGCAGGGACCGGCGACCAACTTCCGGCCGTCGGCGTCGGAGCAGGGGGACCAGCCTGCGCTGGTACTGTGGCGGTAGTAGCCAGCCGTCCGGAGTGGGCCGGCCAGACAGAGGAGGAGCCGGGGGTTCGTAAGCCCTGGCTGGCCAGACAGCAGCGGCCCCCCACATGCGGGCCGCAGTTATGCAACAGGGGGGCAGCGCCCCCCCCCCCCCCACAAAACCGCTCTGCTATTTCGGCTGAGCCACCCAGCCAGCGCACCGAGCTGGGCCGCGCCCAAGTGGGCCAGACCAGACCTAGGTCAGGCCGACCCGGTTCGGGCCGACCCAGGGGGTCTCCGGCCGGGTCGGTTCGGGCCCAAAACCCCCACTTTCAGACTTCTTTCGGTATTTTTCCCATAACGTGGGATATGGACCACCGATCGACGCCCCGTCAGCTGAGATGCAATCTTGGGATCGAGACGGTAGTTTTGATATATTAAACTAAAGGTTTCGAAGTCCTTTGGGTTCGGCCGGGTTGGTTTGAACACGAAACCAATCGGGCCCTCGGAGCGAAAACACTTATAACTTGAGCTCCGGACGTCCGATTGTCGTTCCGTCAACTTTGTTGGATTCCTCATAGTGAGACGGACCTTTTGTATTACTATGCTAAAGGTTTGGATGCATATGGAGTACGGTCGGGTTGGTTTTGACTTAAAAACCAACCGGGCCCCTGGGACGAAAAATCCAATAACTCTCATACTGGGCGTCCGATTGAGGCGCCGTCTGTAACATTGAGTTCCAGTTGACGATACGGAACTTTTGGATACATCAACTTCGGACATCGTGTAAATTAATTTATCAGCCCCTCGGATCGTGGAGCGGACCCTCCCGAACGATCTTGCTGTGTGCGGGAACCCTAGAGCTGGCTGTGACTACGACGACAATGACGACTGTACAGAAATCCTCAGTGGATTTGACGGCTACGACTACAGCACTCAGCGATCCTATGTGGGTCAGTGTTACAGATCCTGTGCGGGTCAGATCCTGTGTGGATCAGTGCTCAGTGGTCCTGTGTGGGCCAGCGCATACCGATCCTCTGTGGATCAGATCCTGTGTGGGTCATTGCGGGGGTTAATACCTATCGATCCTTTGTGGGTCATTGTGGGGGTTAGTACCTATCGATCATGTGTGGGTCCGGTGGCTTAGATGAATCAGTGGTTATATCTTATCATCTTTATCGTCTTACAAAAAAGTATACCTGAGTGAGCTGAATCTTGACTTTCAATCATTATCTTCGATATGATTGATTTTCTTTCCTATGTGGTTTGTGTTGTGCTATCCTTTGTGGCTGTCATCAGACTTGGGCTCGAATGTTGGAGCCGAACTAGAATTGATGACTTAGGTATATGTATGGTTATATACCTAAGTAGAGTTAGATGTTACTTCGTGATTGTATATTTCCTTTGTGGAATATCCATTGTTGATTCTGGGAGACCTTCGGGGGTCTCGGGGTCCCTACTGAGTAGAGTATACTCACCCCTGCACAGACTATGCCTGCACTACGTTGTGTTGGTTGCAGACGACGGACAACACTGATCATGGTTGAGGTTTGTGGAGCGAGTTGGTACCCGAAGGTGGACCACTAGGCGGGACGTACACGGAGAAGACGGTTGGACCCATGGAGCTATGGATACTATCTGTACCCACCCTTCAGGTGGGACTTCTAGTGGACGGCTTGACATTGCGGCTTTACATTCAGTTGCTGTTTTTCTTTTCCAGTTGTACTTTACATTCAGTTTGGGTTTGTATAATGGCCCACTTACTTTTCCTCACTTACTATTGTACCACGTTTTTACATAGTGTTTACTTCTTCTTGCTTACTATGTGTGTTTGTTTACTTTACAAAGTCAATGCCTTCGATTTTTTTATCAGAAATTACGCCTTCGTGCTAGTCGCCAGCCCCTGGCCTATGGAAGGCGGGCTTGGGGTAGTCACGGCACGGGCCCCGAGGATGGGTCGCGACAAATTCCCATCTCAATCATTCAATGATTATTGTTATCCATCCTTTTTCATTATATCTTTTCAATTTTTTTCATTTCATTCATTTGAAAACAAATATGGAATCAATTAGAAATCCAAAACTAATGTGTAATAAAAAATTAAAGAATATGAGACATGAATTAATTAATAAATACCACTTGGAAAAAAAAATACAATATACAAAGTGAAATAAAAAAATTATATCTAGTAGAAAGAATATCAAAACATAAACCATGTAATAAAAAAATACATTCAAATATACAGGTTTAGAAAGAGTGTGATATAGTAGTATTATATTTTTAATTCCATCCAATTTTAATTTTAATTAGTTCATTTGGTTGATTATGTTCAATTGATTAGGTTATTTTTCCATTTTTATCTATCTAAGGTCATTTAGTACCTTTTTTCAATTGATTATGTCATCTTTCTATTTTTATTTATCCTAGGTCATTTGTTTCATATTTTGGGAAAAATCAATTTTCTTTTTTTTGGTTTATTTCATTATTTCCATTGGTTTTTATTTTCATAAAAATTATCTTAATATATCCAATTAAATTAATATTTATTTTGGTTACAATTTAATTATTTAATTTTTTTTGTCGGATTGAATACACTTCAATTAAAAATTAGAAAAATCGACTAAATGAAATATAAAACCAGTAAAATTAAAAATTCACATGATGTTCAAGTTTGAAATAAAATATTTGTAATAAATAGTAAATAAATTTTTATAGAACCAACCACAACAACCCAAGTTGAGATAAACCAAAATAACATTGAGAGTCGATGGATGATTCAATATATTTCCCACCACAACTTCAGTTTAATAATAAACTATCAAAATGGAAGTATTAGATTTATTATAAGTAATATATTGATTCGGAAAAATTTGAGTTAGGAATGGGTCAATTCCACTCTCAAGATCATCAACAATCAATCTTGGGGTTACATAAATAATGACACTAAATTGTGGTCGCAGATGATATTTACATAAAAAAATTATTTCTTAATTGATTCAAATACATATGGTCCATTAGTAGCAAGATTATGAGCAATTTCAATAACTCAAAATCCAGAATCATTAAAAAAATGTTCCATTAGATGTCATCGAATCAAACCACTGACATTTCATTTCAGTGAATTGACAATGAGAGAAGTAATCTATTTTTAGTATTTCATCAACAAATCCATAGTAAAATAAAATTTCCAATCACGGAATACTATCTAATGCACAAACATAACAGTCTATTATGGGAGTTACTATAATACCATGGTGTTGTGTTATCATGTTCTTTCCTCATTCAGTGATAATAAATCAAAACTTATAAATTACAATTGATTTCCATTATCAAATCATGGAATTATAACCAAAATCCAAAACTCTCATTTCCTCAAAGATAAAGTCAATATTAAAACTCAATAACTAAAATAAAAATAAATATTATACTTAATTAAATGTTTTTTTATTGAATAATATTTCTATCTTCAATTTCAACTAATAAGGAAACTCCTTTCTACGACAATTCACTCTCCTTATCAAATATAAATAATGATGCTTTCTATTTGTCATTTGGTTATGATCCCATCAGAAAAAATAGAATGAGTTTGAGACATATGTAAAATTAAATGAGATGAAAAAAGATTTCTGTCCAATTAACTTACTTGATGTATTCATCAAACAAATCATAGTTAAAAAACTGTGTGATGTTCTGTCCCCCAATCTTCAAGGATTTATGAGGTCAATGTATATGATACAGTAATTCCCCCTATTTGTGGAAGTTTCATAAAACTGGGTTCAATTTTATCATATTGTTCTTCTTTATATATTATTATCACATTCTTCCACATAGTCAAATCAGAAAAATACATTGAACATGAGTCTATAAATTCTATATCTATGTAACCTTTCACAATAGAACATTCAGTATGATTTCTGTTCCAGACATAAAAATTCAATGTGAACATATTTATTTCATTTATATACATTCAATGAAAAGAAAAAGGTCCTCCTATAAGTATTTTAGTTGGAATATAGATAGTTATATGTATCATGCATGTGAAAACGAGGGAGGAAATATTTTATCTAACTCACACAGAATTAATCATGCCTCTAGCTATAATTTGTTTTTCAAGAAATACTTTGATTAATTATTATAAATAATATCTCTAATGAAATGGATAAATCAAATAACAAACAACCTTTAATTATTTGACAGAATATGACAGATTTCATTTGGAATCAACAAATGCCAAAGGATTTGATAATCATGAGTCTTAAAGTATTTCAGCTTCAACTCTCTTATGTTGACCCATTCTGATATGTTTCTTGAATATCCATAATGAACATTAATAGACTCATGTATTTCCAGAAATGGAACATTTTTCTTCAAGTGTGAACACTTTAGAAGCACATGGAACATTCCATTTATTATTACTGATACACATAATATGAAATTAGAGTTTTACACCCCAATCAACTAATTCATTCCCTGATCATAAATCATATTTTGTATTTCCCTTTAAATTTAGAAAAATTGAATGTAACATTTCAAATATATTCTTTTCAATGTGAATTTCATCTAATAGATGAAGTAACAAATTGGTTGAATAATAAGGAAACTCAATGAAGATACTTCTCTTCTTCCAATTGAAATAGGGTTCAGCAGAAACATTCTTCATCTTTAAGATTTTGTCTTATGCTTCCCAAGTGATAAACTAAAAATTTTCAATTCATTAATCACATTAGTTCCAGACATAGATGGAGGTTTATTGTCGATCACTTTGGTATTTTGAAATCATCAACGATTATTCCTATATGGATGGTCCATTGGAAGGAATCATCGATATCCCATAAAGATGGAACAATGGTAATATTTTAGTCTTGTGGATTTTTTATTCTTCATACAAACATGACATGATTTTTATCCCTTATTTATCCATCCAGAAATCATTTCATAAGAAGGAAAATCATTGATCATCAACATCAGAGAAGCACACATCTAAAATAAGTCTTTCAAACATGCATCATATGTGTGCACACCCACATTCCAAAGATGTTTCAACTATTTAACTAAAGATTTAATGTAAAAATATATATCAATTTATAGATTAAAAGGTCCATATATGAGTATACTCGTGAAATTGAATATGGTTTTCATAAACGTAAAAAGAGAAAAGTTATAAACGTATACGAAAAAATGGTCTTGTGTTGTGTGTAGTAACAATCTTCCCAGGTGGATTAAAACCATCACATGAAAGACCCAACCTCACATTATGCACTTTATCATCAAAATTAGGATATCAAGAATCAAATAAATTACATTAAAATTCATCTATAGATTTAAATAACACTTTATTATTCTTCTTTCTCTCAGTATCATTCTGTGTCATTTTTATTGATATTTAATTAGACATGAAAATATTCTCAAGTTTGGGGATTAACAGAAAGTACCACAATACTTTATGTTGAACATAGGATGGTGTTTCATCAGATTTTGGATTCCATTAGAATGTTTCACATTTTATATAATTATTCCACTAAGATTTTTAATCCTTGAATAAGTTGTAATATTTTGGAAAAGAAAAAATTTTGTTTTTTGAAAATAAATGTTTCTCTGCTGACTTCCATTCCATATAGAATGAGGGAATATCTGTATAATCTGGAATGATGTCCTTAAAAAGGTATGAATTTAATCGATGGTTATATTATAACTCTTATACATGGTTTTCCCATGAAACAATCAGATTGAAAAATCTATCTTTTTCATTTTATCAGATTTCTGATATACTAGAGTTGTTACAGCATAATTAAATTTTTTTCACCCTGTCAGCATCATTATTTTCATTTGACACATCATGTTTTCTTGTATCGAAGCCTTCTTGGGTTGTGTACCATTTCTTATAATGATGATGAATAATCAAAAATTTTTAAACTAATAAATTTTGTAATTTAGTCCTCTCATTTGGATCAAGATCATTTTGAGATTTCATTTTCTACCCATTGTGATACCACAAAAAGAAGTTTTTAAAAGATATATGGTTATATAGTTTCTAATTTCATCAACTATCAACCAAGATTTCATTTTAATTTATTTTTCCTCTTATTATCTTTACTTTTTAAAAAAATTTATAATTCATAAATAAATTCATGGATAAAATATTACTACTTCTTTGTAACCATCTTTTATTTGTTTTGAAACAGTTTTGGTCAGATTTGTTTGATTATGATTATTTTAGTTTTGGCCGATTTAGATCAGTTATTTTAATTGGATTGGGCATTGCATGCCAATTAGGGTATTATTAAAGATTGTTCAAGACAGTTCATTTTTTATCATTAATATATAATTTCATTTATTTAGGGTCAATTTATTTCACTTATTTTTATTTTATATTAGTTTGTTAAATTTTAGCATAGTTCAGGTCTACTCAAGTCTTCTTGGGTCAGATCATGTAATTTAAATTCAATTCAGTTGGTTTGGTCAAGTCAGTTTGGTTATGATATATATAGGATTTTTTAGTTCGGTTATGTTTTAGACTTTAATGGGATGATAGGTTTAGTTCATTTGTTTTCATGCTATGTTAGGTCTTTTTGGTACAATTTAGTTTTCTTAGGGTCTGATCAATTCATTATAATTTATTTTATTTAGTGTTTCATCACAACAAGGAATAAATTTGGAGATTATGTGAAACATAGTTGATGTGATGGAATATTATTATATAAAGAATTATATCTCTAGGATAATAATGAGAAAACAATTGGGATTAAGTCCAAATTTATCGTGATAATTGTATTGCATAATTAATTATATTTATAATCAGTAGTGACCCTCAAGTAAAGATTTTTGTTTAGAGAATGGAATCAAAATTGCAGTATTAGTTATCAATGATTTCATAGTGAGGAATTTTTATGAAAAACATCTTCTAACAAAAATGTGTGTATGGAAAATATTTTATACACCATTAATGATGATATTTTTGTAGAATGTGTTTTTTCAAGGTATCAATCATTGAAAAATTAATTTTTTGTTGATTTAAAATAATCATTTTTTATTTTATTGATTGTTAATGACTTTCATGGGACTGGTATGGTTTTATATAGGATACAATTTTATTATTAATTCCACTACAGATTATTATTCTAATAATATAGTATATCTTATAGGATATTATAATATTACACTTGTATGGATATTCACTTACTGTTAAGACTTGTCTAAAAATCTCAGTGGTATTTTTTATATTGTTATACAATCCAATATTTAATCATATTCATGTAAATTTCCTCTTAAGTAACTCAAAAACATTTTAGGATTGTACACTACACAAAAGAATATCCTTTATAATCGATTTTGATAATAGGAATAGATTATTCAATATGCTAACATGATTTACCCTACTAATATATAACTATTTTTGATCAAAAGGGCAATTTTATTTGACATTAAAAGAATATAAAATAATTTTCCATCACCATCTCAAGTTATATTTAGTTTGAAAATATTTAATAAAATATTAATAAAGCTATTGCAGATGAGATTGAGGTGTATAGTGTCTCAAATGGTCAGGGAATCAAGAAAAAACCATACTTATGGATGATATCCATAGATCCTATCTATGAAAAATCCTCTATTAACACTATATTTTTTCTAAATCACATTAGAATAAAAACAAAAATGTAATAACATGTATGAAAAATAATATTATCAAAATTTATCATGTATTATAGATCCATACATATTAAATCATCATTCAAATAATCATATTTCATGTGTAAATCATCAAATTCACCGAAAATAATTATATAATGATCATAAAAATATTTCATCCATTAGTTATACAAGTAAAAAAAAATTTGTGTTGTTATATCCACATATCTATAACAGTGACATGTTCCGAGAAGTCATCACATGCTTCTATTGTGAACAATATTGGTCACAGAAACTTAATATATGGTCTAAATCTATACCACCCTATGACTATGATTGTGCCATCACCACTCTCGGACTAGAAATATTTCAGGACACCATGGATGCCTCATTATATTTTCCCACACACTAGATATTTTCTAAATAATTAGTGTATATGTTTTTACTAGCCATAACAATCAATTAAATATTCATGTGATACCTAGAAACTCAATGCACCAACTTACATGAAACAAATGTGATGGCTTCAGTAGTACGGTTCCATCTATTTCTATAAACTCAAGAAAGATACCCCACCCTTAGAATATATGAAATATTTTTAATATTCCAATTTAATATTCAAGATTAATCAAATATAATCTTTAAGGGATGAGAGATTGCATTGGAAGTGGAATGAAACTATATGTCATAGATAAAAAAAAATTTAAATCCTGGTAAAAGATATAACTCCATTTAAACTCACCAATTTGGAGTGGAATAAACTGAAATACTTAAACTAATGATGGATTATAGGATAGGAAGAAGAGGAATGATCGATAGAGGAAAATTCAGATTTATTCAAGAATGAGTAGTGCTGGCCACACAGTGTATTTGGGGATACTCTATCCCAATGGGTTTTTAAAACCAATGGGATAGCATTAAATAAAATTACATAACAAAATTATGCTGCATAAATGTTGGGATATGACCCCCAATACCAATGATTTTTTTTAAATAATTTGTATAGGGGAATAGATATAGACTCACATTCTATTAGTGAATGGATGGATGTCAATTGTATGAAGAAGAGTATAAATATGTGGTGAAATATTTCAAGAAGTTTTCAAAATATTATGCGTATGAACCTTTTGAAATTCTTTTTCCATGTTTATGTTATTTTTATTCAATACTATTTATTCAATATCATTTTGAAGAATACATTCTCTATCATGAAATAAATCAGATTTATAAATGTTTGAATAAATATATGGATGAAATGAATGTGGCTATGGACTAGGATATCACTGCATTTTATAGATCATTCGATATGACTACATGTGCGAAAAATGATGAATACCATATCTTGTATATGATTACAGGTGTAAATGATGATGAATATCATATTGATGAATTGAAAATGTCATTTGAAGATGAAATTCATGATTGTCTAAATTTTTTCCAAAATTTAAGTAGTTGGGAAAATATGTCATTATTTGATAGTTGTACAAAATATAAATCTTTGTTATCCATACTGAAGCTATATAATGTTAGATATGGAAATGGATGGAGTGACACCATCTTAACAGAACTACTTTTAATTTTAGATGATATTTATTTATAAGATAATGAGTTTCCTTTCCAAACATATAACACTAAAATAATTCAACATTCAATGAGTTCTATATCTAATAGAATACATACTTATCCAAAGGATTGTATACTATTTCCTATAGATAATTAATTAGTTACAAATTCCCAAATTATGGTGTGTGATGATAAAATTAGAATAAAGTCATTCAAAAAATGTATAGAACTTTATAATTATTCCAAGGTTTAGAAACTTATATGTAATTGCGGAGACTACAAGGAAATTGATGTGTCGTGAATATACAAGAAATCATGATGTGAAACATCATCACTTAGAAGACTCTTCTTAGAAGAAGAATATTGATTATGATTATTCTAAATTTGGAAATGATCTATGTATCATTTGTCTTACACTATCTATTTATGGAGTACATCCTTTTTGTTTACAGAACAATAGTCATGGTACATGGATGTTTATGATTATAAATTATAGATTTTTTATTTGGTTTTTCATGATGTAAAAAATAATTATGTGGTCTATATTGATATCAAGAACAAAACTACCAGGTAATGATATTGATGTTTATTTGGATCCATTGATCAATGATATGAATTTAATGAGAGATTCAAGTATTATGTTGCATGATTCTTACATAAATGAAAATTTTATTAATAACTATTTTGTATGGGACAATAAATGAATTTTCTATTTACATAAATTTATCCATGTATATAATTAATGTCACACAAGGGTGTACCATTTGTGATCAATGTACACTCACAATTAGTTTCAAACATTCATTGAAGATTGTGTTTCTTGGAAATCATAGAATTATATCCTAATGAAATAAATACTTATTATAATTCCCCAACCATATACATTACATAATATCGAGTTAAGACAATAATTTTACTCTTAATTCACATCATGGATCTTTTCAGGTTTGGAGATTTTGATAATAATGTCATAAAATATACATATCAACATGAATATTAAGAGTAGAAACTTCTACTCATAATACATTTTTCTATAAAACAAAAACTCTTTAAAAGTAAACATGACATAATTTTATGTTTTAACATTATAAATTTTCCGTGATCCCATACATGACTCTATTCTTCTTTATGTCCTATGAAAAACATTATAAAAATTAGGATGAACATAAAAATCTCAGTAAGGGATACATAAAGTAAGAAAACTGTTAGTCATGAGATAATATGAAAATAATTAAAGTAATAATTTTAACCTTCAAGAAGTATTAAATATACTTCACTGAATATAATCTCATTGCATACTATTTTTTAACGAACAGATTACCATAAAGTCTATATAAATCAACATATAGCATATAAAGGAAAACTTGGACATATATATACATAAATTGAAAAAACATACGATGGACTTTCGCATATATCACTAAATGAAATAGCTATACGACCAACATCTATACCCAATGCATTGGAGGTTATAATTTAACCACTCGTCATTAGATTATCATAAAACCACCCATAAAATTGGCTTATTTCATAACCACCTGTCACTGGTTTATCACGTAACCACCTATCAAATGTTCAAGTACCATTATATAATCACAAAACATAAAATATTGCAAATATCAACAAATCACTAGAAACATTTCATTTTAATTGAGAAGAAATCATTTCAAGAGTTTGAAATACTCAATCCATTTAAAAAACAATTTTAAATTACAAAATATGAAAAACGATTATATGGTATTTATTTTCCTTCTAAAAAATTATGTCTTGTTAAGGAAGCCATATATCGAATAATACACGTAGCGGAAGAAAGGTCATTGCCGCCACATACATTAAAAAAATTCCTTTTTTCATTTAGTAAAACACATTGTAGAAAAAATATTCCCTTTGAATAAAATTAAAAGTAAAATGGGATTATACCTCATATAATAGAAATTCATGTATAAATCAAAATATTCCTAAACGAAAGGTGATTGAGATGATGTCCCTTACTAAGATCATATAAATGATGTATGAATTTATTAATGGGGTGATTATTTTTAGAAATAGTACATATAAAAAATGGAAAGTTAAAATTATAACATTAATAAATAAATAGTGATTCATCACAGAATCTTGGAATAATATAATAAACAAATTATGTGTAAAACCCAATGAGTGGAAATTAAGATTATAAATTCACTTAAAAAGATCATTTTGTTAATAAAATAGATAGATTATGTGTATTAACTATAAATACATATAAATAAAGTATAAATACAATATAGTTAATCAAAATTTATTTCTCAAATAATCGTAGAACCACATAATCAATATGTAGAATATTAACCCAAAGAATGGAAATTGGGTTAAGAGGTTCCCTTACCTTTAGTATGATTCATGGCATATTTTCCTTCTTATTATAAAATAATAAAATAAAGTTAATTTATACTTTATTAAGAATATGTTTTATGTTTATTATTCATTTTATATCACTTATTACCACTTTAGGAAAATTACATAATTATTTACATTAATATCGGTCCTTTTGTCGATATTTTTGTACTTAAGTCTAAAATGAACTTATTTTGAGGAAATTGTACATGTAGGATAAAATAAATCATATATATAATGATATTAATGATTTAAATATCATATATATCCCTTATATATATATATTTATAATAGTCAATAAAATTTGGATATAATAAATAAAATGCATCGCTCATGGAGACGGTAGGTCGTACGTATGCATGAATTCTACTTTCATTTATTTTTCATATGTTATATATGTTACATAACTTTTTTAACTCCATTCATTATATGTTCCATTTATGGAATTAATGAGTCATATCACTTTTTGGGGGTGGTAGTCTGCACTTCATGAAATTAAATTATTGTATTTACACATCATGAGAAGAATAAAGGCATTTTTGTAATTATTAATTACAGAATAATAGATAAAATATAAAAATAATATATATCATATATTAATACCTTTCCATCATAATGGAGACCATTAGAGGTGGTAGGAGAAAATCGAACAATCATCATTTCGTGAGATAGTAGTTCGCCGTACAAAGAAACTCTATGTTCATATCCGTTAGATGGTGGTGTGTGTAAGTGTATTATGAATCCTTATCATTAAAAAATACTAGTATATTTATGATACTGGTGTTGTTATGTAATAAAATAATAATAATATAATAGGAATTGGAGAATCAAAATAATGGAAAGGAACTTTAGAGAAGACGCTACCTCTAAAACATGTAACTCCCTTGGATTTGATCCAAAATACTTTCTTGAATTACTTTCTGCCTAACATAAGGATTCTAGGAGTAATAGAGGGATGTTGGGAGATTATTTTGGTAGTGTTTGAATGAGACAAGGGGCTTGAGAGGCGGGATTAAATGGGTAGAGGTGATGCCCTTTTATAATGAGGAGGGGCACTTTAAGAAGGTAATGAAATATTATTTTATTATAAAATTATTATCAGTGTAAAATGGATAAAATTTCATTTATTTATAATATAAGATGTTTTTGGGTCAATAAAATTTCATCCAAAAGAATTTAGCAAGTATATGTTACAAATTTAACCTTATCATTTATCTTTAACCCTTAGTTAACTAATGTAATGCTTACCGTGTCATCGTGTATATTGATACAATATGTTAATATAGTTACTATAAAATGACAATGGAACCTCAAGTGGTAAAATAATGACATTTTCAAAATTAAATAAGTCATTTTTCCCAATATGTTTATATTTATTACAATTATATCATTTAATAAAATTGTATTTGTTTTAAAAACTCATTTATGTCCATTTTTTATACTATTTATATCATGACTTCCTGAAAATTCATAACAACTTGATTCTTTTGAAGAATCATTTTTAATTAAAATATAACTATTCATATGAATCAATAGAATTCATTTATGAAAAAAAGTTTTAAAATAAATTTATTTTATTGTTTATAATTTCATTTATTTAAATCATTCATTAATATGGTAGTCACTACATCATCCTTATGTCAGATATAAATTTATTTATTTGATGTCTATAAATTAGAAATAAAATCCCCTGATATAGTAAATTTTTTTATATTTCAAATTACAATTTCTAGTCTAAACTATCGCTTATATATCCCCATATAAAAATTGTTTTACTAAAATATACACATTTATGTTATATTTTCTTTTCATTAAATTAATTCTTATAAAATATCATTTTCACATCTATGTGGATCCATGGGCTCCCAAAATAGACTCAAGGATTCACATGGTCTATCATATCTCATCCAATAGAATTAGTATGTGTGTTAGGGTGGTCTAATTTTATTATAATATTATTTTTACCCTTATTTACCAGATTAACCCTTCAAGCAGGGTAAATAAAATAATTACTGATGTTACTATTAATAATGTCTAAAAATAAAATGTACATATTTAAAAACATTGGGCATACTAATTCCAAATATGGAATCAGTTTTTCTAAAATTCAAAACACTTAATTATCATAATTTAATTTAAAATTAATTCTCATTGTCAAAACCAAAAAGTGGGGTTTTATGAAGTAATAAATATCAAAAGATTAACATGTGTTTACATCCAATTTCAGTGTGAAATTACATCCAATAAACAACATTGTATTAAAATTAAAAAATATAATCCAATTATACTATAAAAACAACAAAAATTACAATCTAATTATATAAATAAATTTGATGAAAAAGCAGTTTTGAAATAAAATGAGGTATTTTTCAATATTCCTTAAAAAAAGAACATTATCATTATATTACCAAAAATTTATCCAAAGTAAATTTTTATGCTATTATTATAAATAATAAGTATATTTTTTAAATAGAATATATTAAATTATACAAAATTTTATTTAAAATGGTTTCTCTGTCAAAAGGTGGTAAAATGACTTTTTTTAAATATTAGAGTATTTTATGATTAAAATTGGATTCATTCACATTTTAAGCCTCTAAAATTTATTGAATAAATATAAAAGAATTTAAAATATATTTTTAATAATATTATTGTTTATTATGTTCATTACCACCATTGCAACAACTAAGCGTTATGTACCATAATAATAGTATTATTGTATTATTTTTCGGTATAACTCAATGTTGTGTGAAATGTAATCATTTAAGGAAACCTATTGTTGTGTGTTGAGTACACAATTGGATAGGTCCTCTATAAAATTAATTTAATATCTTATAAATATTAATAGAAATCAAAAATTATTATTCTATAAATACCTGGGTTGTTACATCCTTCACCCTTTTGGAAATTTAGTTTTCACTATTTTATATTTTGGCTCAAACAATTCATTGAAAATCCCACATCGGAAAAAGAGTCAATAAAACTATCACTTTTAAAGAAATAAATACATGTAAAAAAGTTCACTTTAGATAACACATACTAGGGATCCATGTAAGAAAATAATGATATGGAAGAACAAATAACAACCAAGTTCTAATGGAGAGTGATAGAAAACATGATTAAGATAAAGTTAACCTCTAGAAAACAACAAACATGTGATAGGGTAAACTGTATTTGATTTCGTAGTAGGAAAACTAAACAAAAAAAATATTAATGACCTTTTCATAAAATTTATGAATTTATTTATGATCTTTACTAATAACATATGGAAATATAAATACTTTTCATGTAGAGTTTCATCCATTAATAAATTTCTACCACAAACTCATATTTTCTCTACACGATGAGTACTCAAGATGATTTGATCGAACTAGAATAACTAGAATAAACTTCTAAAGAATCACATAATCTTGAAATAATAATATATATATTTCCCCTTACTTTATACATTATCAAAAACCAAAATAGCTAGTACGAAATTGGATAATCCCCAAAAATTATAATATTTTATAAAAATAAATACTACTCTTAATATCCAACATGCAATAAACAATACCCAAAGATCAACAAAGACCACTCAATACATAATTTTTCTTAAAATTCTTCAATATAATCTAGACAATGATTGAGGCCCAAAACTCAAAATAATTTGATCAAATAGTCTTCTATGATAAATCTTAGCATTTATCTCCTAATAACATCGACTACTATTATAGTATTATACATAAAAGTAATTAACCTAATCACATATTCTCCAAGAAAGGTTAATCATTTCCATAAATAACCCAAATTTCTATAAGTCCACAATAAAAAATATATTTTTTCAAAATAATATTCGACCATTACTCCAAAAATGAAATACCATAGTATTATATATTCCGTAGGCATATAGTGTTACAAAAATAGAAAACATATTCCAACATAACCTTTGTCACCAAATAATTTTTTTATACTAAGGATATCTATTTGTTAAAACATAATCTCCAAAAAATCAACTTATTCTTGATCCGTAAAACCATCTAAATAAAAATAATTATTCATACTGACTAGGAAGTTTATGTTGGTTAGTGGTAGGTGATAAATTACAATCGCACTTTAGTTGCAGGTTCCATTCCCGCAGCTTTGTCTGACACGATGGGTTGTCACGTGGCCTATAAGATGTCCTTTTTCAAAAATTATATAATTTTATAACATTCCCAAATATGAGATAAAATTTACAAAAATAACCATAACATATTTTTACCTAAAATGTTATCTCAAACCTCGCATTTTCTTCCAAAAAAGTAATAACCTATAGTTTTCTCATGTTCATGGATCATACAAACCCAAATGGTTCTTTATAACTATATCCAAAAAATAAAGTATAATTCTTACTCAAATAGAATTTTCACATAAAAAAATCATGTTTACACATACAAGTGAGATTTTTTCCAGTGTAATCCCATCAACAAAAGAGCATTAATACTTTTAAGCATTTCATCACATAGATACCTAACATAACTCTCTAATTTATAAAATGTAGACATCTTAATCGCCCAACATTATCCATGATCCCTTAACCATTTGTTTCAACTTATTAGGTAATACTTCTTTTTTATAAAAAAAATCATGAATCATATCCTAAAATTCAATAATGTCAAAACATCAGCTATGAAATAATCCATAACTTTCATAGGTCATTGTCAGTTTATTAATCATTAATTGGAATGACATTAGGTATTGGAAAACATATATTTGTACAGTTCTACTTATCCAATTCTCGAAACATCTTTGTAGGACATCTATTTGTGTAATGACCTTTAACACCACATTTAAAACATTCAATTGTTCCCTCAGAAATAACTTCTTCCCTTTCCAATATTCAACTAAACGCTTGATTTTTTTCATTGTAGGTTATTGTTTTATGAACTTCATTACCACATCTATAACATCTTCCTGACTCATTGATGCATTTTACTGGGTGTTTTATTCCACATCCTTGAAAAATATGTATTTGAATATACCTACCTTTATGATTATTACCTGGACATCCAAAGGGATTCTTTTCTTGCATATATGATGCCTTAGAAAAATGACAAAGGATCTACTGGTCAATCATGACTCCATATAGTTGGTTAAAAATAACCACAAGAGTTATCATTAAATCTACCATTTCATTTGGTTTCTTTTCTAGAAAACCACCTTAGTTACCTTCACATAAATTGTTACGTTTAACCTTATATATCAATACATTTACTAAAATAAAAATTGTGTGTGTGAGTATATCATTAAAATCATCATATAAACTTTTATGAGGATGGTAAAAACTAATATGTAGTTATTCAGTTTATCTTAAACTCATTCAATGTATATAAAATAACTATGAATCAATATAATATGATTACCACTATGGTTATATAAACCATGTCACATATTCTTAAATAACAACCTAACCTCTAAATTTATCTCAACTGACCAATCATACCATCTATAAGGCCCCATCCTTAAACATTACATAATCTTGAGTTACGTCAATAATTTGACACTTAATTCACATAAAAGAACATTTCAGGTTTAGAGCATTGATAATTAGTTCATAGATTATATATAACAACTTGAATATTACATGTAGAAACTTCTACTCACTATCTATTTTTTCATAAAACAATAACTCATTAAAATGAAACATGTCATCATTTCATGTTTTAATATAGTTACTATTACTTGATCCCATACTTGACTATATTCTTCCTTATGTCCTATGAAAAACATTTACAAACATTATATGAGAAAAAATATCTATAAGGGATACATAGAGAAAGAAAATTATTAGTCTTTGGATAACATGAAAACAATTAAAGTAATACATTTCACCTTAAAGAAGTAGTAATTATAATTTAGTGAATATAACCTATTTAGATACAATTTTTGTAACCAAATGATTAAAATAAATCCCATAGAAAGAAACATATATCATATAAAGGTAACATGGGTCATAAACATACATATATGTAATAACCATATGGTGGACATCCACACATATCACTAAATGGAATAACCATATAGTCGACTTCCATACCCAATGAATTTGAGGTTATAACGTAACTAATCATCCTTGGTTTATCACAGAACCACCCATGGTTTTTTTATTAAGTAACCACCCATCATTAGTTTATCACGCAACCACCCGTCAAATATCCAAGTACCATTATATAATCATAACACATAAAATATTGAAAATATCAATATTTCACTAATAACATTACATTTTAAATCAAAAGAAATGATATCAAGATATTGAAATACTAAATCCATTTAAAAAACCATTTTCAATACCAAAATATGTAAAAACTAAATATGGTATTTATTTTCCTTTTAAAAACATTAGGAATTTTTTAAGAAATAAATATATCAAATAATGATCATGTGGGGAGAAAGGCCATATTCACCACATTTGTTAAAAACATAAATTTTTTTGTTTAGTAAAATGATTCTTTGAAAAAAGATTCCCTTTGAATGAAATTAAAATTCAAAGGGGTTGATACACCGTATAACAAAATTCAAGTATAAATCAAAATATGCCTCAATGAAAGGATATTGAGGTGATGTCCCTTACAAAGAATGTATAAATGATGTAAGAATTTATTAATTGGTTGATTATGTATAGAAATAGTATATCCACACAAATAAAAGTGGAAATTATAACATTTATAAGTAAATATTGATTCCACATATAATCGTGGAATAATATAATTAACGAAGTATGCGTAAAACCCAATTAGTGGAAACTATGTTTAGAAATTACCTTACAAAGATCATTTTGATAATAAAATAGTTCTATTATGTGTATTAACTATAATACACATAATTAAAGTATAAATACAAGATTGAAATTAAAAATTTATTTCTTACATAATCATAGCATGATATAATCAACAAGTAGAAGCTTAACCCAAAGAATAAAAATTGGGTTAAGAAGTTCTCTTACCTTGAGTCTGATTCATCATGTACGTTCCATGTTATTCCTGAATAATAAAATTAAGCTAATTTATAATTGCTTAATAAACTTTTCAAGTTTATTATTCCTTTTATATCACTTATTAACACATTATAAAAATTACATAATTATTTATGTTAATATCGGTCATTTTGTCAATTTTTAGTACATGAGTCAAAAACGAACTTGTTTTGAAAAACAATTTCATGTAGGAAAAATTACATCATTTCCAGAATGATATTTATTATTTAAATATCATATATATCCATTATATATTCATTTATAATAGTCTATAACATTTTGAGATAATAAATTAAATGCATTATTCCGGGAGACGTTAGGTCGTACGTACACATGAATGTTACTTTAATTTTTCTGTCATATTACTGAAATGAAAACTAAATGATAAAAAGTATATTATAATTAGATTATATTATCATATTTTATATTTTTTACATGATTTTATTAAATCCATGTTTTATACATTTCATGTATGGCATGGACGAGTCATAACACTGAGGGGGCAGTAGTCTGCACATCCTCAAATGATATTATCGTATTTACACATCATGGAAAGCATAATGGTATGTTTGTAAATAAAAATTACATAAACATAGAGACAATATAAATATAATATATTTCATATATAAATACAGTGTCATTATAATGGCCACCGTGAGAGGTTGTAGGAGAAAATCTAAAAAACATCATTTCATGAGGCATTAGTTCCCCTTACATAGAAATTTTATGTTCATATCTATTAGATGGAGGTGTGTGTAATTTTTATTCAAACAACTATCATAAAAAATTAGTAAAAAATACCTCAAGGTATCATTGATGAATTTTTAAGGTGACTGTGTTTGTTGACAATGTAGACATCTGTGTTGTGATTGTTGACAAAGAAAACCATGACATACAAATTTGTTGACAAAGGGGATTTCATGGTGGCATGTCGAGTTCAATGGATATGGTTAATGATCCATATTTGATTCAAGAATGTCAAAAATGAAATGGATGATCTGGAGGAGGTACAAAAAGAAAAGATACAAGGTGGCATTGTATTCCAGTGTTTTCCAAATATTTGTGCCTGAAAATCGACAAATGATGAAAAGTGGGTTTTGGAAAAGGGGCATCTGCGTTGTGTACTTGAACGAGAGGAAACTTGCATGCCTAATTTTTTTCAACATCATAACATCAAAAAATGGAAAACGGAGAAGGGGCGCCCAAGTTTCGGTTTGGTCGTGCAAGTGGCTGATGAAATAATGATGTATCTTTCTATGGAAGAATTGTCAACAAATCCAAAGGGGTATATTGTTGGGAAAAAATCCCTTATAGTAGCATTGAATCATTTTTAGGTGATTGTGTTTGTTGACAATGTGGACATCTGTGTTGTGATTGTTAACATTGCAACCCATGACATAGAAATGTTTTGAAAAAAGTGGGTTTCATGGTGGCATGTCATGTTCAAGAGTTGTGGTTAATGATCAATGTTTGATTCAAGAACTTCGACAAAGGAATGGATAATCTGGAGGCAGTACAAAAGGAACATATACAAGGTGGTGTATTTTTCTAGTGTTTTCCAAATGTTTGGGCCTAAAAATCGAAAAATAGAGAAATGTGGTTTTTGGAAAAGGTACTTGCGCGTCGTGTACTTTATGGTAAGGAAACTTGCGCGCCCAATTTTTTTCAAGATTAGAACATCAGAAAATGGCAAAGGGAAATGGGGAGCTCAAGTGTTGGGTAGGTCACGCAAAATACTTGTGCGCCAAGGAAGTACTTGCACGACGTTGCCCAGAAGGATTGGGAACTTGGGCACCATTTATCCTTCATGATCAGATCATCAAAATATGGAAAAGGAAAAATGGGCACCCATGTTTTTAAGTTGGTCGCGCAAGTGTCTAGGGGGAAAGAAGAATTATGTTCCAAAACTTGCGCGACGAGGGGAGACTTTCACATCGTCACACAAGTTGTTAAAATACCTATAAATAAAGAACCACCCCTCCTCGTTTTTAATGGAGTTCAACACTTAAAAAAATAATAGCTTACTTCGTGCAGATGTGGTGGTCACGCAAGTGGTGCTTGGTCTCACAGTTGGACTTGTGCGCCAGTGTTCGATGTTCTGTGCCGGTTGGTAGTTGCTTCCCAATATTGGCTTGGGCGTAAAAGGGGTGGAGTCGCGCATGTTTGGAGTTTCAGAAGATTGTGCCACAAAAGTGATTGAGGTAGACTTGCATGCCAGTTGTGACATCCGCACTGATACTTGCATGCCAGATTAGGCTTTCACGCAAAGTAAGGTTGATTCAAAGTAGTATTTCAGGGCTACGTGAAAGCTGGAAGAATGACCGATACCTTCGATGCAAAGTGAGATTAATCTACGGGTGAAATTTGGACTTCAACAAAGCATCTATATACAACAGAGGATGTATTAATTAGTGATAATGAAGAGACCTACAAGTCGATAAGCTATTAGTGGATCCTTTCCAGAGTAGTGAGCAATGGAAGAGGAGGAAGGTGATCCTTTCCACCGGTAGTGATCCAGGGAGAGAGAAAAAGGGAGTGACCCTTGAGAAAGAAGTGATCTGACCCTAAACCTTGTAACTAAGATTAGCTAGGGTATAGAAGTGATCTATCCCAAACATTGTAAACAATAGTGTGATTTTAGTGGATTTGGTACATCGGCACATTTTCTGTGTGTGCTCCTTGGACGTAGAACAGTGAGGTTGAACCATGTAAAAATTGGTCTATCTTGTGCATGCTTTACTTTCTATTTATTTTTTACAACAGGAAAGAGAGAGAAGATTGTTTTTCTTTACAGCGAAGCAAGATCAGAACGGGCTTTAATTTTAAATTAGTTATACCCTGATTCACCCCCCCTCTCAGTGTTTTCAGCCTTTAGGACGTAAAAAAAATCCTAGTATATTGAGGGCACTGGAGTTGTTATGTAATAAATGAATATGAATATAATAGGCATTGGATAATAAAATAATGGAATGAATATTTTGAGGAGATGCTCCCTCTAAAACGTGTAACTCTCTTTGATTTGAGCCAAAATGATTTCTTTAATTACTTTATGCATAAGGTAAGGCTAGCAAGATGAATAGAGGGATGTTTTGAGATGATTTGGGTAGAGTTTTATGATCAAAGGGGCTTGAGATGTGTGATTAAAAGGTTAGAGGTGATGCCCATTTATAAGAGGGAGGAGGGGCACTTTAATAAGGTATTGAAATATTATTTTATTATAAAATTATTTTCTATTAAAATGGACCCATAGACATTTATTTAAAATATAAGATAATATTGGGTCTAAAACCCCTCAATAATATGGTTTTAGACAAATATAGCTCACAATTTTAACCCTATATTTTAGCTTTATCTCTTAGTTAACTAATTTAACTCTTACCAATTCATCTTGTATGTTCGTAATATACGGTTAATTTATTTACTATAAATTTAAAAAAGAACCTAAAGTGGTTAATTAATAACATTTTAAACATTATATTAGTAAATTAGAGGAATAATATATTTTTATGACTGTTATATCATTTAATAAAATAGTATTTGTTTTAAAAACTCATTTATGTCAATTTTAATACAATTCATATCATGAAATTTTTAAAATCAATTACAACCTAATTGTTTCGAAAAAAACATCATTAATTGAAATATAACAAGTAATAATCATCCTTAAAATTATTTTATTCTATAAAAAGATTCAAAATAAATATATCTTAATATTTATAATATCATTTATTTAATTCATTCATTAATAAGGTAAACACTGCATCATCATTGTTGTAACATCCCAGGTAAATAAAGAATAATTAATTTTCTTATTTATTAATATTTATGAATTATATATTAATTTTTCATTAAAGTGGTTGATGTGTTCGATAGGGTACCTGATACACAACAATGAGTTTCATTGAAAACTTACGTTGCACACTAGTAATAAAATAATATTATTTTAAATGTTAGTTAACACGTAGCCGTTGTACTGGTGGGAATGGATATAAATAACTAAAATATTATTATATATGTTTTTTAAATATTTTTACATTTATCTAATAAAGGATAAAGGCTTAAAATATGAAAAGAATTCAATTTTAGGCTTATATACTCTAATGTTCACGAAAGGTCCACTTATCACCTTTTGATGGCGAACCATCATAAAATATAGTTTTGATCGATCTTAATAATTCAATTGGACCAAATATAAATCTTCTTTAGAATCGGGAAATCAAAATTTACTTTGTGTCAATTTTTGGTATCTTTCCGATAAAGTTTATTTTTTTAATGAATAGTGTAAAATGTTGTATTTTAATTCAAAACCTCTTTTTAATCTAATTTTTTAAGATGATTAGATTATCTTTTGAATTGGTTTTAAAGTGAAATTAGAATATATTTTTACCATTAAATCCAATTGTGGCCGTTGGAATTAATTTCACTTTGAAATTGGACTTAAACTACTGTCAATCTTTTGATACTTAGTGTTTCATAAAAACGCGCTATTTGCTCTGACAACGGGAATTAATTATTAAATTAATTAATGAAACATATATGTTGTGAATTTTGTAAAATGGAATTCATTTTTGAATTCGGAATATCAAATATATCTTAGGGTGAAGTTTTGGTCTTTTTCTGAAAAACTTCAATTTTTGATGAATAGTGAAACCACTAAGTGGTACTTATAAAAACTGATTTTTTGTTTAAATGAAATTTTACCACTTCTGTGTTTTGAATTTCAAAAATCAGACATACATGGTTGTTATTAAGACGTAAAATTTGGTTAAATGAGATTAAAATATTTTTTTGGTGAATAGTAACTTTTAAGTTCTTAATCGCGATTAGAGGTAATTAGTGCAATTTAAGGAAAAAATGATATTATAATAAAATGAAAATACCTTGACACATATCCTACCCTTATTGGATGTGTCATGGCCGACCAAGACAAGCCATGGGTCAACTTGGGGACCCCATGGAGCCACTTTGGTTGGGAAATGTCATAAATAACTTTTTATTTAATGTTAAAGTAAAAATGACACACACATGAGGTGTTTTACTAAAACAATTTTTACATGGGGTTATACAAGTCGGAGTTTTGACTATAAATATTAATTATAAATATAAAAAGATTTCCTACATCATAGTATTTGTTTTATAATTTTTAGACATTAAATAAATTAAATTATTTATGACATCATGATGATGCAGCGATGACCTCATTATTTAACGATTTAAATAAAATGGAATGATAATGTAAACTCTAAGACCTACACATAGCCAAAACCTAAAGGATGGTGGATTTAGAACCCTTATCACCTTATCCTCAAAACACATCAATGTGGGACCTCTTAAATCCGAATACCAGTTTAAAATAAAGTGACTTTTCTTTACCTTCCAAGAGTGCCTCTCCTCTCCTCTTATAAAAGGCCCCCACCTCTACCTCCTTACCCACACTCCCAAAGCCTTTGGCTCAGCCAACCCCTGCCCATTTTGGCTCTCCACATCCCTATATTACTCCTTTAAGCCTCACTTTGGGCATAATTCTTCCTAAGGAAGCCTTTGAGCTCAAATCTAAGAGAGTTACCTGATTTTAAGGTAATGTTCTCTTTTGAGTCCTTTTGTTTTATTTTTCTTCTCCAACCCCATAAACTATTTTTATTCTTTTCTTTTGTAACAAATACAGTATCCTCCATATACTAGGATTTTTTTAAAATAAATATTCGAGATACACTTACACACACCTACATCTAATGTTTAAAGAACATACTGTTTCAGTGGATGGAAAATTTCTGCCTCCCGAAATGATGATTTTTCAACATTCATTTAACACCTTCAAAGGTGGCAATTAAGATTACACAATATTTATATATGATATATAATATGTTTATGTTTTCCTTAAGCTTCTGTATTTTTCATTTTGAGCATACCTTTATGGCTTCCATTATGGGTAAACACGATAATTTCATTTTAGGAAGTGCGGACTACTGCCCCCTCAAAGTGATGTGATTCGTTAATGCCATATGTGGGACGTATAAAGGATGGATTTAAAGTTATTATATATGATGTTATACTGGAATTATAATATACCTCTAAATCATTATTATTTCATTCCATTAATGTATGATATAGAAATGAATGTAGCGTTCATGCGTACCTACGGCTTACCGTCTCCCTGAATGGTGCATTTCTTTTCTTATCCCCAAATGTAATGTACTATTAAAAGTACATGTATATAATGGATATATATAATGAATGATACATCTAAAGTATGAATATAATTCTGGAATTAAAATATACAAACCTATCATTTAATTTTAATTCCATTAATATGACAAAGAAATGAAAGTAGCGTGCATGCGTACATACGGCTTACCGTCTCCATGAACGGTGCATTTCATTTCTTACCTCTAAATGATTATGTAATATTATAAATACATGTATATGCTAGATATATATGATATATATGGTATCCAAATCAGGAATTTCATTCTGGATATAAAGAACCTTTGACCACACGAACAACATGTAATTGTAAGAAGTCCACTTTCGACTTAAGAACCAAATATCAACAAAAAAAACATTATTAACTTAAATTGTTACATAATGTTTATAACATGGAAATAAGTGATATAAAAGGAATAATGAACTTTAAAAAGGTTCTTAATCAAGTAGAAATTAACTCAAGTTTATTATTCAGGACGTTAAAGAACGATCGAGTCAAGTCGGACCCGAGGTAAGGGACTTCGTCTCAATCTCCTTTCATTGAGGCATATTTAGTTTTATACACAACTTTCTTTTATACGGTGTATAAACCCCTTTGAATTTTACTTTTATACAAAAGGAATCTTTTTCTACAAATCATTTTTCTAAATGACAAAAAGGAATGTTTTTTTAACGTACGCGGTGACAACGACCTTTTCCGCCGCCGCGAGTATTATTTGCTCTTTGGCTTCCTCAACAAGCCATAATGTTTTTAAAATAAATTAAATACCATATACTATTTTCTGTATTTTGGTATTGAAATGGTATTGATAAAGGACTCTATTATGTCAATATATTTAAATGATATATTGCGATTGAAATGTGGATATTTTATCATTCATTTATATTGGTTTTATGTTTTATGATTTTATATTGGTACTTGGACATTTGACGGGTGGTTAAGTGATAAACGATATGACGGGTGGTGCCGTGAATACCAGGACGGGTGGTTACGTTATAACCACCAATTCATTGGGTATGGAATTCATCCGTATGGATATTCCATTAAGTATGTATGGAAGTTGGCCGTATGGCTATTCCATTAAGTGATATGTGTGGAAGTCGACCGTATGGTTATTCCAGTTAAGTATGTTTATGTCCCAAGTTACCTTTATATATGTTATGTGTACTTTATATGGGTTTTATTGTAATCCTTTGGTTACAAAGAGGTAAGTAATGATATTTTATTCAGTGAAGAGTTTTTTACTACTTTATGAAGGTGAAGGTGTTACTTTGATAAACTATACATGGTTTACTTGATGTTTGAAAAACTAACAGTTTTCATTTTTTGTTTATACCTTACTGAGCTTTTTATGCTCACCCCATGTTTTTTTGAAATGTTTTTCACAGGACATAATGTGGAATAAGGTCAAGGATGGGATCATGGGAATTTCATTCTATATAAAACATGGAACTAGACATGTTTATTTTTTAGAGTTTTTCTTATTCTATGGAAACTTAGTAGAAGTGTCTACATTGTAATCTTTTGAGCTGTAGTAGTTATGTTCTAATTCTCTAAAACTCTAAACCTGAAAAGATCCTCAATGTGAATAATTCATTTAATTCAATATTAAGTAATGATTAAGGTTGGGGCCTTATAGTTGGTATCAGAGGTTGGTTTAGACAACTTTAGGAGTTAGAAAATTGTTAAATTATAAGTTAATTTATAAGATGATTGAAATGATATAGCATTTACGGATTACCATGTTGCTTCGCCCAAGATATTTCTGTGTTCAGAATGGTTTTCCATAGATGAAACAAAGCAGCTATGTTGGGATGACATCAGGGGGAATACAACCTTCCAAATCAGCAACCTGAGATGGTCGGAATCGGAACTGAACAGTGTGTTGCAGTGATGGCTCAGTTGACTCGGGTGAAAAATTTTGGTTGTGTTTACTGAGTATATTTTGGTGTTTTCTAAAAGTAAATAGGATCATGAAAGACATTTAAGGGTTATTTTGAAAACCATAAATGAAAATAAAATATATGGAAAATTCAGCAAGAGTGAGTTTTGGTTACAACAAATTTCTTTCCTGGGTCACATTGTTTCAAAAGATGGAATAACTGTTGATCCTGCTAAAAAAAAGTTGTTGAAGAATGGCCGAGACCCACAAATGTAACCAAGATCCATAGTTTTCTTGGTTTTGCAGGTTACTTCCGAAGTTTTGTTGAAAATTTTTCACAGTTATCTAGTCCAATGACTAAGCTAACTCGTAAGGGTGTTAAGTTCATCTGGACAAAAGAATGTGATGATTGTTTTCAGGAGTTGAAAAGAAGATTGGTGAATGCTGCAGTTTTCGAACTTCCTTCCAGGAATGGTGAGTTTTTTATATACAGTGATGCTTCGTTGAAGGGACTTGGCTGTGTCCTTATGCAAAATGATCAGGTAATTGCTTATGCTTCACGTCAGTTGAAAACTCATGAGGTAAATTACCCTACACATGATTTGGAATTAGCTGCAGCTGTTTTTGCTTTAAAAATTTGGAGGCGTCATTTGTATGGATTAAAGTGTGAAATATATACTAATCACAAAAGTTTAAAGTATATATTCACTCAAAAAGAATTGAACCTGAGATAGAGGAGATGGATGAAATTAATCAAGGATTATGATTGTACATTTCACTACCATCCGGGAAAAGCAAATAAAGTGGCCGATTCGTTGAGTCGAAAAAGTAATGCTTCATTAATGATGTTGCGTTTAGAACTTGATCCTTTGTTTAAGGATTTGATGAACTTTGGCATAGAAGTTGTTGGTGCAGGATGTGCTTCTATTTTGTTTCAGGTATCAGTGAGATCTTCTCTATCAGACAGAATCAAGCAAGCACAGAAGCAAGACAGTGAGTTGCAGAAAAAGGTAGAGCTGGTTCAGAAAGGTAAGTTTCCTGAATTCAACATTGATAATGATTGCGTTTTGAGGTTTGGGAAGAGATTATGTGTGCCTTGTGATTCAAAGTTGACGAATGAGTTGTTATGTGAGGCTCATAGTTCCCTGTTTTCAGTTCATCCTGGGAGTATTAAGATTTACAGAGATCTGCGGGAGTATTACTGGTGGGATGGAATGAAAAGGGATATTGCTGATTTTACTGTGAAGTGTCTGACTTGTGAGCAGGTTAAAGTAGAGTGACAGTTACCAAATGGGATTCTTCAGCCTTTACTAGTGCCAGAGTGGAAATGAGAAAACATATCCATGGACTTTGTTGTGGGATTACCGAAGACATCTAGAGGTAATAACGCAATATGGGTTATTGTTGATCGCTTGACTAAATCTTCTCATTTCCTTGCCATACGAGATAATTTTTCCGTAGATCAACTTTCATGTTTGTATCTTAAAGAGATAGTCAGGTTACATGGATTTCCTCTCTCCATTGTATCTAACTGTGATCCAAGGTTTACATCTAACTTTTGGAAAGGCCTTCAGAAGTCGTTGGGTACTGAATTAAATTTTAGTACAGCTTTTCATAGTCAATCAGATGGGAATTTAGAACGAACAATTCAGTCCTTGGAGGATATGCTACAAGCATGTTCGATGGATTATCAGGGAAGTTGGGACATACATCTTTCTTTGGTTGATTTTTCATATAATAACAGTTTTCATTCCAGTATACAGATGGAACCATTTGAGGAATTATATGGGAAGCGGTGTCGAACTCCAGCATTTTGGGATGAAGTGGGTGAAAGGAAGCTGATGGGACCAGAATTGGTAGAAGAGATGGTAGAAAAATTTCAATTGATTCAGAAACACATGAGAACAGCTCAAACCAGGAAGAAGAGTTATGCAGATAACCAGAGGAAGGATCTATCTTTCGAGGTAGGTGATACTGTTTTTCTCAAGGTTTCTCCATGGAAAAGTGTGATGATATTTGGTATGAAAGGAACGCTTAGTCCAAGGTTCACTGGACCATATAAAACTCTGGAGAAAGTTGGATCAGTTTCTTACCGAGTGGCTTTACCTCCGAGTTTATCTCAGGTACACAATTTTTTTCATGTTTGATGTTGAGGAAGTATATGACAGATCTATCTCATGTTTTGAGTCCAGAGGTAGTTCAGTTGGAAGAGAACCTATCTTATGAAGAACAACCAGTCCAGATTCTTGACCGAAGAGAGAAAGTGGTGTGAAATAAGTTACTTCACTAGGTAAAGGTTTTGTGGAAAAACCGTATGGTTGAAGAGGTAATGTGGGGATCTGAAAATTCTATGAGGGATAAATACCCCCACTTATTTTGATAAGTGAATAAAATTGCGAGGACACAATTCCCAAAAGGGGGGAAGGATGTAACATCCCAGGTAAATAAAGAATAAAGAATTTCATATTTATTAATATTTATGAATTAAATATTAACTTTTCTTTAAAGGGGTTGCTGTGTTCGATAGCGTACCCGATACGCTACAACGAGTTTCATTGAAAACTTACATTGCACACTAGTAATAAAATAATATTATTTTAAATGTTAGTTAACACGTAGCCGTTGTACTGGGGGGAATGGATAGAAATAACTACAATATGATTATATATGTTTTTTAAATGTTTTTACATTTATCTAATAATGGATAAAGGCTTAAAATACGAAAATAATTCAATTTAATGCTTATATACTCTAATTTTCAGGAAAGGTCCACTTATCACCTTTTGACGGTGAACTGTAATTAAATATAGTTTGGATTGATCTTATAAATTCTATTGGACTAAATATAAATCTTCTTTAGAATCGGGACATCAAAATTTACTTTGTGTCAATTTTTGGTATCTTTCCGATAAAGTTAATTTTTTTAATGAATAGTGTAAAATGTTGTATTTTAAATCAAAACCTCTTTTTAATCTAATTTTTTAAGATGATTAGATTATCTTTTGAATTGGTTTTAAATTAAAATTAGAATATATTTTTACAATTAAATCCAATAGTGGTCGTTGGAATTAATTTCATTTTGAAATCAGAATTAAACTAGTGTCAATATTTTGATACTTATTGTTTCATAAAAACACGCTATTTGCTCTGACAGAGGGAATTAATTATTAAATTAATTAATGAAACTTATAATTTGTGAAGTTTTTAAAATTGACATCATTTTTGAATTCGGAATATCAAATATAGATTAGGGTTAAGTTTTGGTATTTTTTAGAAAAACATCAATTTTTGATGAATAATGAAACCACTAAGTGGTACATATAAAAACTGATTTTTTTTTAAATGAAATTTTACCACTTCTGTGTTTTGAATTTAAAAAATCCTACATACATGGTTGTTATTAATAAGTAAAATTTGGTTCAATGAGATTAATTTTTTTTGGTGAATAGTAATTTTTAAGTTCTTAATCGGGATTAGAGGTAATTAGTGCAATTTAAGGAAAAATGATATTATAATAAAATGAAAATACCTTGACACATGTAATACCCTTATTGGATGTGTCATGTCCGACAAAGACAAGCCATGGGTCAACTTGGGGACCCCATGGAGCCACTTTGGTTGGGAAATGACATAAATAACTTTTTATTTAATGTTAAAGTAAAAATGACACACACATGAGGTGTTTTACTAAAACTATTTTTACATGGGGTTATACAAGTCAGATTTTTGACTATAAATATTCATTAGAAATCCAAAAAAATTTCCTACATTATAGTATTTGTTTTATAATTTTTAGACATAAATTAATTTAATTATTTATGACATCATGATGATGCAGCGATGACCTCATTATTTAACGATTTAAATAAAATGGAAAGATAATGTAAAATCTAAGACCTACACATGGCCAAAACTTATTGGATGGGTGTATTTAGAACCGTTATCACATTATCCTCGAAACACATCAATGTGAGACCTCTTAAATCCAAATACCATTTTGAAATATAGTGACTTTTCTTTACCTTCCAAGAGTGCCCCTCCACTCCTCTTATAAAAGGCTCCCACCTCTACCTCCTTACCCAAACTCCCAAAGCCTTTGGATCCGCCAACTCCTGCCCATTTTCGCTCTCCACATCCCTATATTACTCCTTGAAGCCAAACTCTAGGCAGAAGTCTTCCCAAGGAAGCTGTTGATCTCAAATCTAAGAGAGTTACCCGATTTTAAGGTAATGTCTGCTTTTGAGTCCTTTTGTTTTATTTTTCTTCTCCAACCCCATAAAATCTTTTTATTCTTTTCTTTTGTAACAACTCCAGTATCCTACATATACTAGGATGTTTTTATAAGAAGGATTCGATCTAAACATACACACACCTACATCTAATGGTTAAAGAACACACTGTTTCCGTGGATGGCGAATTTCTGCCTCCCGAAACGATGATTGTTCAACATTCTTTTAACACCTTCAAAGGTGGCCATTAAGATGAAAATATATTTATATATGATGTATAATATGTTTATGTTTTCCTTGGTTATGTATTTTTCCTTTTGATCATACCATTATGGATTCCATTATGGGTAAGCACGATAATTTCATTTTAGGAAGTGCGGACTACCGCCCCCTCAAAGTGATGTGATTCGTTAATGCCATATGTGGGACGTATAAAGGATGGATTTAACATTATCAAATATGATGTTATACTAGAATTATAATATACCTCTATATAATTATTATTTCTTTCCATTAAAGTATGAGATAGAAATGAAAGTAGCTTTTATGCGTACGTACGGTTTACCGTCTCCATGAACGGTGCATTTCATTTCTTATCCCCAAATGTAATTGTACTATTAAAAGTACATGTATATAATTGATATATATAATAAATGATACATCTAAATGATGAAAATAATTCTGGAAATAAAATATACATACCTATCATTAAATTTTAATTCCATTAATATGACAAAGAAATGAAAGTAGCATTCATGCGTATGTACGGCTTACCGTCTCGATGAACAGTGCATTTCATTTCCTACCTCTAAATGATTATGTAATATTATAAATACATGTATTTTATGGATATATATTATATATATGCTATCCAAATCAGGAATGTCATTCTGGATATAAAGAACCTTTGACCACACGAACAACATGTAATTGTAAGAAGTCCACTATCGACTTAAGAACCAAATATCAACAAAACAAACATTATTAACATCAATGGTTACATAATGTTTATAAGATGGAAATAAGTGATATAAAAGGAATAATGAACTTTAAAAAGGTTATTAATCAAGTAGAAATTAACTCAAGTTTATTATTCATGACGTTAAAGAACGATCGAGTCAATTCGGACCCGAGGTAAGGGACTTCATCTCAATCTCCTTTCATTGAGGCATATTTTGTTTTATACAAAACTTTCTTTTATACGGTGTATAAACCCCTTTTAATTTTACTTTTATACAAAAGGAATCTTTTTATATGAAGTGTTTTACTAAACGACAAAAAAGGAATGTTTTTTTAACGTACGCGGTGACAACGACCTTTTCCGCCGCCACGAGTATTATGTGGTCTTTGGCTTCCTCAAAAGCCGTAATGTTTTTAAAATAAAATAAATACCATATAATCTTTTCTGTATTTTGGTATTGAAAATGGTTTTGATAAAGTATTCTATTATGTCAATATATTTAAATGATATATTGCGATTGAAATGTGTAAATGTTATCATTCCTTTATATTGGTTTTATGTTTTATGATTTTATATTGGTACTTGGACATTTGACGGGTGGTTACGTGATAAACCATATGACGGGTGGTTCCATGAATACCAGGACGGGTGGTTACGTTATAACCTCCAATGCATTGGGTATATAAGTCGGTCGTATGGCTATTCCATTAAGTATTTATAGAAGTTGGTTGTATGGCTATTCCATTAAGTGATATGTGTGGAAGTCGACCGTATGGTTATTCCACTTAAGTATGTTTATGTCCCAAGTTATCTTTATATATGTTATGTTTTCTTTATATGGGTTTTATGGTAATCCTTTGATTACAAAAAGGTATGTAATGATATTTTATTTAGTGAAGAGTTTTTTTACTACTTCATGAAGGTGAAGGTGTTACTTTGATAAAGTATACATGGTTTACTTGATGTTTGAAAAACTAAGAGTTTTCATTCTTTGTGTATACCTTACTGAGCTTTTTATGCGCACCCCAAGTTTTTTTGAAATGTTTTTCACAGGACTTAATGTGGAATAAGGTCAAGGATGGGATCAAGGGATTGTCATGCTATATAAAACATGGAACTAGACATGTTTCTTTTTTAGAGTTTTTTTTATTTCTATGGAAACTTAGTAGAAGTGTCTACTTTGTAATCTTTTTAGATGTAGTAGTTATGTTATAATTCTCTAAAACTTTAAACCCGAAAAGATCCCCAATGTGAATTATTCATTTAATTCAATATTAAGTAATGTTTAAGGTCGGGGCCTTATAATTGTGTCGTAAATGAATTTATTTATTTGATGTATATAAATTATAAATAAAATTACATGATATAAGATATCATTTAAACATACTGATGGCTTTTTA
The DNA here is from genome assembly GCA_963277665.1 of Viscum album. Lineage (NCBI taxonomy): Eukaryota > Viridiplantae > Streptophyta > Magnoliopsida > Santalales > Viscaceae > Viscum > Viscum album. The sequence goes on along the minus strand of OY728135.1, from coordinate 610,962,743 downwards.
GAGTCAATTATATCACTTATATAATCCCAGATAATGTTATTTTAACAAAAAGATACAAGTTTATGTTACATTTTTCTTCACTTTAAATTAATTATTATAAAATGTCATTTTTTACATCTATGTGGCTCCATTGGGTACCAAAATTGACCCCACAATACCCAGGGTTGAAAATATCCAATTTAAAAGTATTAGGACACATGTTAGGGTAGTTTAATTTTATTATATTATTATTTTTTACACATATTTACCAGATTTACACTTTAACTATGGTAAATAAAATAATTACTGAAGTTACTATTCATAATGGAAAAAATAAAAGGTACATATATAAAAAAAATTTACCTCTTGATTCTAAATATGGAATCCATATTTCCAAATTCAAAACACATAACTGGAAAAAATTAATTTAATGTTAATTCTTGTTTTCAAAACCATAAAGTGGGTTTTTAATAAGTAATTTCTATCAAATGATTGACATCTGTTTATGTCCAATTTCAATGAGATATTAATTCCAATGACCATAATTGGATTAAATTATAAAAATAAAATACAATTTTACTTTAAAAACATTAAAATTTACAATTTAAATATATAAATAAATTTGATTAAAAGGCAGTTTTGACATAAAATACGGTATTTCTCACTATTCATTAAAAATGAACTTTATTAGAAAATTACCAAAAATTTATCCAAAGTATATTTTGATTTTCTGATTCTAAATATGATTTTTATTTTTTAAAATAGAACATATAAAAGTATCAAAAACTACAATTAAAAAGGGTTCTCTATGAAAAAGATGTAAAACGACCTTTTATAAATATTAGAGTATTTTATGATTAAAATTGGATTCAATCCCATTTTAATCCTCTAATATTTTTTGAAAAAATATAAACTCATTTAAAAAACATGTATAATCATATTTTAGTTCGTTCTGTTCACTCCCACCATTTCAATAGCTAGGACATTACTACCATAATAATATTATTATGTTATTTTCGGTATTACTCAAATTTTTGTGAAACGTAAGATTTCGGAGAAACTCAATCCTGGGTGTTGAGTGCACCATTATAAAAAGTTTCCAATTTAACATAAAATTATTATCTTATAAATATTAATTTACATCAAAAATTATTATTCAATAAATAACTAGGTTGTTACATCCTTCCCCCCTTTTTGAAATTGAATCCTAACAATTTTAAAATTGGTCTCACAAAATTCATTGGAAATCCCACATCAGAAAAATAGTCAATAAAACTATAACATTTTAAAAATATAGAGAATTACAACGGTCACCAGAGATAACACATAATTGGGTTTGATGTAGGAAGACAAGGATATGGATGAAAAACTAACCACCATGTTCTGATGAAAAGTGACATAAACCATGATCAGGAGAATATTAACCTCTAGAAAACCACAAAATTGTGATGGGGTAAACTGTCTTAGATTTTGCAGTAGGAAAAATAAACAATAAAAAAAATTATTTTAATTTCATTTTCATAATTTTTATGAATTTATTTAGGATCATGACTAAGAACATAAGGATATATACTTACTTTTCAAGTAGAGTATCATCCTTTAATAAATTTATACCAAAAAATCATCTTTTATCCGAATGATGAGTACTGAAGATAACATGATCACACCCGAATCACTAGAATAAACATCTATAGAATCAAATAATCTAGAAAAGATGAACTATATATTTCCCCAAACTTTAGACATTAACAAAAACCAAAATAGAAAGTATGAAATTGGATAATTTCAAAAAAGGATAATCCTTTATAAAAATAAATACTACTCTAAATCTCCAAAATAAGATTGAAACCCAAAATTCGGATGAATTTTATCACATAGTCTTCCACGATAAAACTTAACATTTATCTCCAAATAACATCGACTACTATTAAAGTCTTATACTGAATCGTAATTAACCTAATCAGCTATTCTCCAAGATAGGTTATTTATTTCCATAAAAAACCCAAATCTCTATAAGTCCACAATAAAAACATTGATTCTTACAAAATTAAATTCCACCATTACTACAAAAATGAAATCCTATAGTATTCTATTTTCCTTAGGCATAAAGTTTTCCCAAAGGAGAAAACATCTTCCAAAATAACCATTATCACCAAATCATTTTCCTATACTAAGGATATAAATTTATTAAAACATAATCTCTAAATTCAACTTATTCATGATCCATAAAACCATATAACTAAAAAGAATAAGTCATACTAACTAGGGACTTTATGTTGGTTAGTTGTAGGGAATAAACCATAGTTGCACTTTAATTGCGTGTTCGATTCCCATAGCTTTGTCTGACAGAATATGTTGTCAGATGGACTTCATGTTCTCCTTTTTCAAAAACTATATATATTTATAACATTCCCAAAAATGATATAAATTTATCAAAAATAACCATAACAAATTTTTACCTCAATGTTATCTCATACCTCACATTTTCATCCCAAAGAGTAATAAACTTTAATCTCCTCATGTTCAAGGATCGTACAAACCAAAATGGTTCTGTATAACTAAAACCACAAAAGAAATGATAATTATTCCTCAAAAACGATTTTCACATAATAAACTTTAGGGTTACACATACAAGAGAAAATATTTCAAATGTAATCCAATCAACAAAAGAGAATGAATACTTTTAAACATTTCATTAAACAGATACCATACATAACTCTCAAATTTATAAATGTATACATCTTAATCATCCAAAATTCCTCATGACCCCTTAACCATTTTTTCATCTTATTACATAATACTTATTTCCTAAAATAAAATCATGAATCATATCCTAAAAATCAATAATTTCAATACATTAGCTATGAAATATTCCATAACATTCATAGGTCATCGTGATTTTAATAATCCTTAATTGGAATGAAATTAGGTATTGGTAAACATATATTTGTACGGTTTTGTTGATCCAATTCATGAACCTTATTTGTAGGACATCTATTAATGTAATGAACATGCACACCACATTTAAATCATTCAATTGTTCCCTCAGAAATAACATATTTTCTATTCCTGGGGTCAACTGAACACTTCCTTTTTTCAGGGTAGGTTATTGCTTTATGAACTTCATTACCACATCTAAAACATCTTCTCGTCCCATTGAATAATTTTACTATTTGATTCTTTCCACATAATTGACACATAGGTTATTGAATATACATACCATTATAATTATTATTTGAACTTCCATAGGGATTATTTTCATTCATATCTGATTCCACAAAAAATCACCAAGGATCGAGTGGTCAATCATGAATCCATATAGTTGGTTAACAATAACCACAGGATTTATCTTTTTATATCCAATTTGATTTGGTTGATTATTTAGAAAACCACCATAGTTTACTTCACATCCACTATTACGTTGGAACCTACTAGATCTAGCCATTTACTAAAATATAAAATGTTAGTGTTAGTATATTAGTAAAATCATCATACAAAATCTTCTGAGGAGGGTAAAAACTACGATATACTTATTCATGTTATCATAAAATCATTCAATTTATATAAAATAAAAATGAATAAATCTAATATTCTAACCACTATGGTTATATAAAACATGTCACTGATGCTTAAAGAACACCCTAACCACTAAAATTTTCTAAACTGACCTCTCGTACCACCTATATGGTCCAATCCTTAAACATTAAAAAATATGGAGTTGAGTCAATAATTTCACTCGTAGTTCTCATCAAGGATTTTTTTTTGGTTTAGATCATTTATAAATAGATCATAACATATACATAAAAAATTGAATATTACAAGTATAAACATCTACTCACTATCTATTTTTTTCATAAAACAAAAACTCTTTAAAAAGAAATATGTCATAATTTCATGTTTTAATATCATAATTATTCCTTGATCCCATAGTTGACTCTATTATTCTATAATTTCCTATGAAAAGCCTTTTAAAATATGATAAGTGCATAAAAATCTCATTAATGGATACATATGTAAACAAAACTATTAGTCTTGGGATAACATGAAAACCATGAAAGTAATAATTTTCACCTTGAAGAAGTAGTAAATATACTTCACTGAATATAATCTCATAACATACAATTTTTGTAACCATAACATTACCATAAATACTATAGAAGGAAACATATATCATATAAAGGTAACTTGGGACATAAACATACATAAATGGAATAACTATACGGTCGACCTCCACACATATCACTAATTGGAATAGCCATACAACTAACTTCCATACACAATGCATTGGAGGTTATAACATAACCACACATCCTTGGTTTATCACAGAACCACATGTGATTTTGTTTATCATGTAACCATCCATAATGGGACTATCACCTAACCACCTGTCAAATATCCACGTACCATTATATAATAATAACACATAAAATATTTCAAATATCATCATTTCACTAATAAAATTTCATTTTCAATCCGTTTAAATAATTTCGAGATATTTAAACACTCAATCTATTTCAAAAAACATTTTCAATAAAAAAATATGCAAAAAGTGAATATGGTATTTATTTTCATTTTAAAAACATTACGGCTTGTTAAGAAAGCCATATATTAAATAATGATCGTAGAGGAAAAAAGGTTTTTTTCACCACATATGTTAAAAACAAACATTTTCCATTTAGGAAAAAAAATTGTAGAAAAAATATTCCCTTTGAATGAAATTAAAATTCAATATGGTTTATACATCGTTTAAATGAAATTCGTGTATAAGTCAAAATATGCCTTACGGAAAGGAGATTCAGATGAAGTCCCTTGCAATGATCATATAAATGACATAATAATTTATCAATTTTTTGATTATGTATAGAAATATTATATCCACACAAATGAAAATGTAAATTATAACATTAATAAATAAAAATTGATTCCACACATAATCTTGGAATAATATAATCAACGAAGAATGTGTATGACCCAATGAGTAGAAATTGAGTATAGAAATTCCCTTAGAAAGAACATTTTGTTAATAAAATAGTTTTATTATTTGTATTAATTATAAATACACATAAAGAATGTATAAATAAAAGATCATAAATAAAAATTTATTTCTCTTATAATCATAGCACGATATAATCAACAAGTATATGATTAACCAAAAGAATAGACATTGGGTTATGAAGTTCCTTTACCTTGATTATGATTCGTCATGTGAATTCCTTGTTATTCTTGAATAATAAACATAAGTTAATTTATAATTTATTAAAAATCATTTTAATGTTTATTTTTACTTTTATATCAGTTATTACCACGTTAAAAAAATTACATAATTATATAAGTTAATATCAGCCATTTTGTCGATTCTTAGTACTTGAGTCGAAAACAAACTTGTTTTGATGAACTTTTTCATGTAGGAAAAAGTAAATAATCTCCATAATGATATTCATGATTGAAATATAACATATATTCATTATATATATATTTATAATATCATATAAAAGTTTGAGATAATAAATTAAATGCAATGTTCCTATAGACAGTAAGTCATACGTACTCACGAACAGTACATTAAATTATTTTGTCATATTGATGAATTGAAAACGAAATGATACATAAGTATATTCTAATTATAGTATAATATCATATGTTATAATTGTTAAATAATTTTATCAACACTATCCTTTATATGTTCCATGTATGGTGTGAATGAGTCATTACACTATGACGGGGCAGTAGTCTGCACATCCTCATATGAAATTATCATATTTACATATCATGAAAACCCTAAAGGTATTTTTGTAAATAAAAAATATAGAATTATGAACACAATATAAACATAATATATATCGTATATAAATAATGTGTCATCATAATGGAGACCATGAAAGGTGGTAGGAGAAAATCGAACAATCTTCATTTTGTGAGGCAGTAGTTCACCGTACATAGAAACTATATATTAGTTTTCATTAGATAGAGGTGTGTGTAAGTGTGGTTAGAATAATTCTCATTCATACATACTAGTATATTGAGTATACTGGTGTTGTTATGTAATAAAATAATAAGAATATAATAGGTAGTGGATATGTAAAATAATGGAAAGGAACTTTAGAGAAGATTATACCTCTAAAACGTGTAAATCCATATGTTTTGAGCCAAAATGATTTATTAAATTTTGTTATGCCTGAGGTAAGGCTTCCAAGATGAATATAGTGATGTTGGGGAATTATTTGGGCAGATTTTTGATGATAGAAAGGGAATGATAGGAGTGAATAAATGGGTATAGTTGATGCCCTTTTATAAGAGTGAGGAGCGTCACTTTTAGAAGGTATTGAAATATTATTTTATTATAAAATGTTTTTTGGTTTTAAATGGAAAAAAATTCATTTATTATAGATATAATATACCTTTGGGTCAAAAATCTCTCAAAACAGGTTTTGAACAAGTAGTGGTCACAATTTTAATCCTATTTTTTAGCTTTAACCCTTAGTTAACTAATTTAACTCTTACCATGTCGTCTTGTATATTCATAATATATGGTCAATTTAGTAACTATAAAATGACAATAGGACCTAAAGTGGTTATATAATGACATTTTAATCATTATATAATTCATTGGGATGAATATTATATTCTTAAGTCTATTATCTCATTTAATAAAATAGTATTTATTTTGAAAACTCATTTATGTCATTTTTAATACTATTCATATCCTGAATTTTTAATAATCCATAAATACTTAATTGTTTCTAAAAAATCATTAATTGAAATATCAAAAGTCATAATCATCCCTAAAATTATTTTATCCTTTAAAAAGTTTCAAAATAAATTTATCTTAATATTTATAATCTCATTTATTTAAATCATTCATTAATAAGGTAATCACTACATCATCATTGTGTCATAAATAAATAAATTTATTTGATGTATAAAATTTTTAAATAAAATCCCATTATATAGGAAATAATTTTATCTTCATAATTATTTATTATAGTAAAAAATATGACTTATATAACCCCATATAATTTTTATTTTTCTAAAAGATACATGTTTATGTTACATTTTTCTTTACTTTCAATTAATTATTGTAAAATGTCATTTTCACATCCATGTGGCTCTATGGGGTTCCCAAATAGTCCCAAGGATACCCATGGTAGAAATTATACCATTAAATAGGATTATGAAACATGTTAGGGAAGTTTAATTTTATTATAATATTATTTTTTACCCATATTTACCAGATTTACCCTTTAACCATGGCTAATAAAATAATTACTGAAGTTCCTATTCATAATGTATAAAAATAAAAGGTACATATTTAAAAAATCTGGACCTCTTGATTATAAATATTGAATCAATAATTACATATTGAAAACACATAATTGGAAGAAATTAATTTAATATTATTTTTCTTTGTCAAAACCAAAAAAGCGGGATTTTAAGAAGTAATATCAATCAAATGATTGACATGTGTTTATATCCAATTTCAATTTTAAATTACTTATAATGTCCAAAATTGGATTAAATTATAAAAATATAATCCAATTATACTATAAAACCAATTAAAAGTACAATTTACGAATATAAATAAGTTTGATGAAAATACAATTTTGACTTAAAATGTCATATTTTTTACTATTCATTAAAAAAAATGAAATTTATCAAAAAATTGCCAAAAATTTATCCAAAGTAAATTTTGATGTTTGGATTATAAATAAAAAATTTAATTTTTCAAATAAAACTTATAAAAGTGTCAAAATTATATTTAAAAATGTGTGGCCATTAAAAGGTGGTAAAATGACATTTTAGAAATATTAGAGTATTTTATGATTAAAATTGAATTAATTCCATCTTTAAGCCTCTAATTTTTTTGAATAAATGTAAAAAAATTAACAAACATGAATAATAATATATTATTTAGTTATTTGTATTCCTAGAATTTTAATAGCTAGACATTAACTACCATATTAATAATATTATTGTATTATAGTTCGGTAAAATTAAAAGTTATGGGCCAACGTATGACTTTAGAAAAACCCTTGTTGCATGTCGAGTATTCTATCGTAAAAATTTCCCTATTTAATGTAAAAAAAATTCTTATAAATATTAATATACATGAAAAAGTATTATTCTAGATATACCCGGGTCGTTACATCCGTCACCCTTTTGGAAAATGTGTCCTCAATGTTTTCAAATTTGGCTCAAAAACATCATTGAAAATATCACATCGGAAAAAGAGTCAATAAAACTATAACATTTAAATAAATAAATATAATTAAAAAGGACACTCAAGATAACACATACTAGGGTTCCATTTTGGAAAACATGGATATGTAATAAAATCTATCCATGATGTTCTGATTGAAAGTGATAGAAAACATGATCAGGAGAAAGCTAACCACCAGAAAACCACAAAATTATGATGGGTTAAATGTTATTTGATTTTTCAGTAAGAAAACTAAACAAACAATATTTTTTTATTATCCTATTAATAAATTTGAGTAATTTATTAATAATCTTGACTAAGAACATAATGATATATACTTACTTTTCATGTAGAGTTTCATCATTTAATAAATTTCTACCACAAACTCATCTTTTCTCAAAACGATGAGTACTCAAGATAACTTGGTCACACCTGAATCACTAGAATCAACTTCTAGATAATTAAATAATCCATATAATATGAACTATATATTTCCCTTATCGTATGACATTAAACAAAACCAAAATGGATATTATGAGATTCGATAATACCCAAAAAGTTAATTCTTTATATTAATAAATACTAATTTTAATTTCCAATATTAAACAAACAATACCCAAAGTTCAACAAAGGTAATTCAATACCCAATATTCCATAATATTATTCAATATAATCCAAATTAATATCAAAACACATAACCCAGAAGAATTTGAACACATAGTCTTCAATGATAAATCTTAACATTTATCTCTAAATAATATCAACTACTCTTAAATTATCATACAAAAACTTAATTAAACTAATCACATATTCTCTAAGATAGGTTAATATTTTCCATAAATAAACCAAATCTCAGTAATACCACAAAAAACATAGATTCTTCCAAAATAAAATTCCTCAAATACTCCTCAAATAAAATCCCATAGTATTCTATTTTTTGAAGGCATATAGTGTTCCCAAATGAAAAAACATCTTCCAAAATAACCGTTATAAAAAACAATTTTCCTATAATAAGGATATCCATTTTATAAAAGATAAGTTAAAAAATCCACCTATTCATGATACATAAAACCATTTACCTAAAAAGAATAAGTCATATTAACCAGGGAATTTTTTTATGTTAGTGGTAGGAAATAAATCTCACTTGCACATTAGTTGCGGGTTCAATTCTAGCTTCTTTGTCCGATGTGACAGGTTGTCACACATTATTCATGTTTTACTCTTTCAAAAGCAATAAAACTTTATAACATTCCCAAAAATGAGATAAATTACTCAAAAATAACCATAAAATATTTTAACTTCATATATTATCTCATACCTCACATTTTCATCCCAAAAAGTAATAACCTATAATTTACTCAAATTCAAGGATCATACAAACACAAATGGTTTTTTTATAACTATATCCCCAAAAGAAAATAAAATTCCTCCTAAAATAGAATTTACACATAAAAAACGTCAGGGTTTCACATACAAGAGAAAAGTCTTCTAAAGTAATCCCATCAAAAAAAGATGATTAAAAATTTTAAACATTTCATCACCCAGATATCTAACATAAATCATAAATTTATAAAATGTACACATCTTAATCATCCAATATTATTCATGATCCCTTCACAATTTTATCAACTTATTTCTTAATACTTATTTCATATTAAAAGAATCATGAATCCTATCCTAAGATTCCATAATGTCAAAAATTTAGCTATAAATAATCCTTAACTTTCATTGGTCATTGTCATTTTCTTCATCCTAAATTGGAATGGCATTAGCTATTGGTAAACATATATTTTTTCTGTACTATATATCCCATTCCGGAACCTCATAGGACATCTGTTTGTTTAATAACCATTCACACCACATTTATAACATTAAATTGATCCCTCATAAATAATTTATTTCCCTTTCCTAGGGTCAACTGAATGCTTCCTTTTTCTATGGATGTTTATTGCTTTATGAACCTCATTATCACATCTCTAACTTCCTATCATCCCTTTGAATAATTTTCATATGTGTTTATTTCCACATCCTTGACACTTAGGTTCTTCATTATACTTACATTTATGATTATTATGTAAACTTACATAGTAATTATTTTTATGTATATATGATGGCTTAGAAAAATCACTAATGATCGAGGGGTCAATCATGACTCTAGATAGTTTTTTCGGAATAACCACAATTGTTATCAATGTAGCTCCTATTTAATTTAGTTAATTATTTAGAAAACCAACACAGTTTATTTCACATTCATTGTTACATTGGTGCCTAATAGATCCATCCATTTACTAACACCAAAAATGTTAGTGTGAGTATATTAGTAAAACCATCATATATTATCTTATGAGGAGGTTAAATACAAAGATATACTTATTCATGTTATCATAAACTCGATCAATTTATCCAAAACAACTATGAATCCATCTAATATTCTAACCACTATGGTTATATAAAACATATCACTTATTCTTAAATAACACTTGAACCACTAAAGTTATCTAAACTAACCTCTGATACACTGTATAAGGCCACATCATTAAACATTACATAGTCTTGAGTTAAGTCAATAATTTAAATCTTAATACACATTGTGGATATTTTTAGGTTTATAGATTTAGATAATTAGGTCATAACTTATACATAACAAATTGAATATTTCAAGTAGAAACTTCTTCGCACGGTCCATTTTTTCATAAAAAAACTATTCAAAAAGAAATATGACAACGTTTCATGTTTTAACAGTATCACTTTTCCTTGATCCCATACATGTCTCTATTAATATTTATGTCCTTTGAAAAACATTTAAAAACATAGGATGAGCATAAAAGTATCCTTAAGGGATATATAAATAAATAAAAGTGTTAGTCTTGGGATAATATGAAAACCATTAAAGTAAAACTTTTCACCTTTATGTAGTAGTAAATATACTCCATTGAATATAAGTTCATTACATATCCTTTTTGTAACCAATATGTTACCATAAATCTCATTGAGATCAGTATATATAATATAATGGTAACATGGAACATAAACATCAATAAATGGAATAACCATACAGTCGACTTCCACACATATCCCTAAATGGAATAGACATATGACCGACTTTCAAACCCAATGCATTGGAGGTTATAATGTAACCACCCTTCCTTTGTTTATAAATAAAATACTTGTAATTTGGTTTATCACATAAACACCTATCATTGGTTTACTGTTTAACCACCTTCCAAATTTCCTAGTACCATTATATAATCATGACACATAAAATATTTCGAATATCAACATTTCACTGATAATATTTCATTTGTAATCCGAAATAGTCATTTAAAGATATTGAAATACTCAAAAAATTTAAAAAAAATTGAATTCAAAAAAGCATTAAAAGTTTATATTGTATTTATTTTATTTTTAAAAACATTACAGCTTGTTAAGGAATCTATATATCAAATAATGCGCATCGTGGAAGAAAGATAATTATTGCTGCATAAATTAAAAAAATTATTTTTGACATTTGGTAAAATGATTCATAGAAAAAATAGACCCCATAAATGAAATTAAAAAGTAAAAGGGGTTTATACATCATATAAAATAATGCTGGGATTAAATCAAAATATGCCTCAGTGAAAGGATATTCAGACGAAGTCCCTTACAATGATTGTATAAATGACGTAAGAATTTATCAATGGGGAAAATATGTGTAAAAATAGTATATCCACACAAAGGGAAGAGATAATTATAATATTAATAAATAAAAACTAACTAAAAACATAATTTTGGCTTTATAAAATAAATGATGTATGCGTAAAACCCAATGAGTTGAAATTTAGTTCAGAAATTCCCTTAAAAAGATCATTTTGTGAATACAATATTTCAATTATGTGTATTTAGTATAAATAAAAAAAAATTATAAATAAATTATAGGAAATTGAAATTAATTTCTTACATAATAATAACACAACATAATTAAGAAGTAGTAGACAAACCCAATGAATATAAATTTGGTTAAAAAGTTCCCCTAAATTGAGTCTGATTCGTCACGTATGTTCCTTGTTCTTCCATAATAAAAAACATAAGTTAATTTATAATTTCATCAGAAATTTTTTTATGTTTTTTATGTCTTCTATATTACTTATTACCCCGTTATAAAAATTACATAATTATTTAAGTTAATATCGATTGTTTTGTCAATTATTGATACTTGAGTTGAAAATGAACTTGATTTTAGGAAATTTTCCTTGCATAAAAAACTAAATCATATCTAGAATGATATTTATGGTTTAAATATAATATATATACAGTATATATGTATTTATAATATTCTATAACACTTTGACTTAATAAATGAAATGCACCGTTAATGGAATCGGTTGGTTGTACGTACGCATGAAGCATACATTCATTTATATTTCATATTAAATAAAGGAAATCTTAATGATACATAGGTATATTATAATTCCATTAAAATATCATATGTTATATATGTTCCATAATTTTATTAACTCCATCATTTATATGTTTTATTTATGGAATGAACGATTCATATCACTTTGAGGGGTGGTAGTCCACACTTCTCAAATGAAATTATCATATTTACACAACATGAAAAGAATAATGGTATATTTGTAAATAAAAAATAGAAAATCATAGAGAAAATATTAATATAATACATATCATATATAAATACAATTCCATCATAATGGTCACTATGAGAGGTGGTAGGAGAAAATCGAGAAATCATCATTCGGTAATGCAGTAGTTTGTCGTACATAGAAACTGTATGTTCGTATCCATTATATAGAGGTGTGTTTAAGTGTAGTTATAATAAATCTCATAAAAATATCCTAGTATATTAAGGATACTGGTGTTTTAATGTAATAAAATAATAAGAATATAATAGGTTGTGGTTAAGTAAAATAATGGAAATGAACATTATAGAAGACACTAGCTCTAAAATTTGTAACTCCCTTTGATTTGGGCCAAAAGGATTTCTTGAATTGATTTATGCCTAAGGTAAGGCTTCTGGGAGTAATATAGGGAAGTTGGGAGATTATTTAGTCTTATTTTGGACGATTCACGTGGCTTTATATGCGTTATTAAATGGGTAAAGGTGATGCCCTTTTATAAGATGGAGGAGGGTAACTTTAAGAAGGTATTGAAATATTATTTTATTGTAAATTTATTTTCGGTTTCAATTGGTACCAATGTCATTTATATAAATTATAAGATGTTTTGGGTCTAAAAAATCTCAAAAAAAATGTTTTATACAATTCTAGGTTACAAATTTAACCATATCTTTTAGCTTCAACCATTAGTTAACTAATTTAACTCTTACCAGGTCATCTTGTATATTCATACTATATTTTTAATATAGTTACTATAAAATGCCAATAGTACCTCACGTGGTTCATTAAAGAAATATTAAACATTATATAATTCATTTGACTGAATTATATATTTTTAGGACTATTATATCATTTAATAAAATAGTCTTTGTTTTAAAACTCAATTATGTCAATTTTTATACTATTCATATCATGACTTTCTAAAAATACATAAAAACGTGAATATTTAGAAAAAACATCATTAATTAAAATATATCAAGTCATAAGAATCCCAAAAATTTGTGGATAGCATTAAAAGATTCAATATAAATTTATTTAAATATTTATAATCTCATTTATTTAAATTATTTATCAGTAAGGTAATCACTACATCATCATTGTGTTATAAATAAATTTATTTATTTGATGTCAAAAAATTATAAATAAAATATTATGATGTATGAAATCATTTTATATTTCTAATGACTTTTTATTGTCTAAAATATTACTTATATAACCCCATATATAAATCTAGTTACTAAAATATACATGTTTATGTTACATTTTTCTTTAATATAAATTAATTCTTATAAAATGTTATTTTCACATCCAAGTGGCACAATGGGGTCCCAAAATTATACCAAGGGTGCCCATGGTCAGACATATCACATAAAATCGGATTAAGAAACATGTTAGTTTAGTTTAATATTATTATAATATTAGTTTTTACCCTTATTTACTAGATTTACCTTTTAACCGTGGTAAATGAAATAATTACTCAAGATACTATTCATAATGAATAAAAATAAATGATACCTATTTAAAAAATTTCATATCCTTATCCAAAATATTGAATCCATTTTTGTAAATTCAAAATATTTAATTGGAAGAAATTAATATAAAATTAATTCTCATTGTCAAAACCAAAACACGGGCTTTTAAGAAGTAATAACTATAAATGATAGACATGTGTTTATGTTCAATTTCAATTGAAATTACTTCCAATGACCAAAATTTTATTAATTTATAAAAATATAATAAAATTATTCTTTATAACCAATTAAAGGTACGATAAAACTAGATAAATAAATTAGATAAAATGGTGGGTTTGACATAAAATGCTGTATTTTTTACTATTCATTTAAAATGAACTTTATCAGAAAATTTCAAAAAGTTTATCCAAAGTAAATTTTGCTGTTAATATTCTAAATAATAATTTTATTTTGTCAAATATAACATATAAAAGTGTTAAAACGGAACTTTAAAAGTTTTATTTATCAAAAGTCAGTAAAACGACCTTTTAGAAATACAAGAGTATTTTAAGATTAAAATTGGATTCATTCCCATTTTAAGCCTCTAATATGTATTAAATGAATATAAAAACATATAAAAACATGTATAATCATAATTTAGTTATTCGTTTCATTCACACCATTGAAACATCTAGGTTTAAACTACCATACTAATATTATTATTGTATTTTTTCGGTATAACTCAAAGTTGTGTGCAATGTTAGATTTTAGAGAAACTCGTTGTTACGTTTCAAGTACGCTATAAAAAAGCGTGTCCTATTAAATATAAAAATAATATAATATAATAATTAATAGACATGAAAATGTATTATTCTATAAATACATAGTTCGTTACACTGATCTTGGAAGATGTCATTGTATAGGAATTTTGAATATGGCCCAAGACCATCCCTACTAAAGGGAGATCAACTATTCGAGAAATTATAAGAGATTTAGACCAATTTTTCTAAAATTTATTCATAAAAACCTTACAAAAACTAGTTGTAAAAAGAGATTAGTATTTTTTTGAATTATTGTACTATAATTGTTTGTACATCGTACATTTTATCAATTTCATGCCTGTGGGAAAAACTTTTTGTGATAGTTCCATTGAAACATTACTAAATGAAACTAGAAAAATAAATAATGAAATTAAGTCTATGAAGACATCATTTTTTGAGGATTTGGGAAGATTTGGTACCAATGAAGGATGAAGGATGAACTTTTCTTCCTCTAGTTTCTTACACTCTTTCCATGTTAGAGACATATCAATTTTTTACATACTAAAAGAAGGAATGGTACAATAGGGGAATTCCCCATATATCAATAATGTCTTGTAAATTGATGATTTAACTTTCAAGGGCATAAAATAACGTGAATTTCATTTTTTTTATGCAAGATCTAATTCTTGTAGCTTTACATTTCAGTTTTCTTAATAATATATCATCATACATTAACCAATATTTGTTTCTTTATCAAAGATATATGTAGTAAAGTTATATACCTAATGAAATTTCAAACTATAGTAAAGGATATTTTTTTCATATTATGAGAATTAGAGATTATTTTCCCTCCAACATTCTTGGATATGATGGTTCGATTGATGATTTACATGGGTAGATAAATATGACTATATGGTTTAGTACATTATAGATGGATATACCCCATTGAATGGTATATTAATATTTTTAACGGGTATCTCAAAAAAAATATCAACTATAATTTTGTATTATGGAGCGATATATTATTTTGGAATTTGTTGAATTATATATAAACTACTCTTCTGATACGGAATGATTATTTCTACTGAAATCGTGCCAAACCATTTTACTTGTGAGTGAAAGAATTTATTAAATAGATGTTCCTAAAATTATTATTATAGATAGATATCAAAATCACCTTTAAATTTTACAAAATAATTTAGAGCCTTTAGCATATGTTAAAAACTATAAATTAATTATTAGGTATATGAATCCATTATATTCTGAAAGATGGATATCAAATACATATAATCTATAGTTTATATAATGGTTTCGAGACCATATTTTTAAGGAGTATAATTAAATTTCAAATTCAATTTCAGAATAACATTTATGGTTAACCAGAGAACTCTATATTCATGTATTTTGTTAAAAAGATTATGAAATCAATGGTTATATGTTTTATACAAGAGAATATGATGAATAAGTAACATGAGAAATAGTGAAGTTACACTTATGGCTAAGGAAATTCATGCACCTCGTATGAAGGATAGAAATCCAATTTATGTGAATATGCTATACTTTTGCAATATTGAAAAATATGGGATTTAGATTATATAGAATTTAAAGTTCCAATTTTTAATTCATGTAGGTTGATAGGATGAGTGAAGTTAAATTTAATGAATTGGAATACATGAATCTAGATTTAAGTAAGAAGAGTATAAGGAAGAACCATTCATAATGGAATCATAGGTAGTAAACATATTTTATGTCATGAATAAAATAAACAACAAGTGGTAAATTATTTTTTTATTGACCAAAACCACTTAATGTTTAGTTTTTAATTAAATTTTATATGACCCTTTCCTTGAGATGTCGTAATAATTTATTAGCATCCAAAATTTCGATGGGTTATTACATGTGAAAGGAAACTAAAATTAGTGGATTTGGATGCTCAATAAAGGGGTAAAATTAATTCAATAATTGAAGGAAAAAAGAGGGGGTAAATTAATATGGTTATATTTTTTTAATATACATTTTGTTACCTCATATTATAATTTGTTCACTAATTCATCTATATAATCTAAATTAAATGATTGATCACTTCAAAATATATTGAATTCTTTACATGATTATGATCCCAATCCTAAATAACAACAAGTTTCTTAATATTTTGTTTTACACAATAAAGATGAGCAATAAGTTTATCTGTATATTGATACTCCCAATAGAGAGGAATAACATTTTGATGATTTTTCAGCTATGTAAATGGTAGAAAGTGAACAACCTATATAGTATAAAAAATAAATGTATCGTAGTATGATTGTGTTAATAAAATTTAATATGGTGATAAGAAGAGAAAACGAATTCAACGTTGGATAGAAATCACTGGGGTAGCCTGTTGACCCCTAGAAAATCAATTTTCATTAGTTACATTAGGGTCACCACTCATATTAATGAGTCAATTTATAAAGGTATATATTATAATGTTGTTACCATGGTTAAGGAACATTTTTTGGAAGTTATTAGGGTAAAAATATGATATACTTTCTTTATTTTACAAAAAAATAAATAAAATTTTGATATACTATTCACTGTCACATTCAGAGAGTATTTATACTAGATAATTACTGAATGAAATTTTTATTAATTTTTATAGGAAATTATAATAGGGAATTTTATAAAATTATTATGAAGAATCATCTTATGGATGGTGAAGGGAATGTATACCCACACCCACCACATATATATTCACAAATGATAAACCAAGAAATGTCGAATGTGTTTATTGGTTATTATAAGGATGCATATTTTTAGGTATATTGTGATTGGTAATAAATTACTTGAAAATACTTATATTAATTACTTTGATTATGAATTTTTATTTTATGAAAAAATAGTAAAGCGCTAAAAATAAATAGTATGCATCAAAACCAAAATACCCCTTACATAAAGCAAGGATGAGGTACACTTCAAGTGAAATAAAAATGGTATGTGTTTTAAATATATAGTAATACTATTTTTTAGAATAACCCAACAAAACAATTATGCTTCTTTGGTTATATGTATATTGATGAATAAAAATCCAAAACCACTTTTATCCCACATTTGGTTTTATGGAAGGAGTCTTATAACGACCCTAACCCTAGTTTCATAGACTGATTACCTAACTTTATTATACTATCATAGGATTAAATATATTACATCCCAAATAACTGAATATTTTGGTATTCTTGGTAAAAAAGACACATATTTGAAATTAAAATTACATTTTATACATAAAAGAAAAAAATTATATTCTTTAAGAACAGAATTATTCGCCAATATTAACCATGTATATCATTAAAAATATAATTCATGGAATCCTGGGGAAAAATAAAACATAATAAAGGAGATATCTTAAATGATCAGTAAGGGTAAATAACATCGTAATCTAACATGAAATAATAATGAATAATAATTATGGAAAGAATAAAATATGATGGAATAATTCCATATAAATAATCAAAAGAGCTTAAAAATGATCATGGATATTCAAACTAATGAAATAATCACATGTAATAATAATAACGATGGAATTCATAATGTTGGATGTCTACTCTATCAATATCTATCCTTAAGATGGATTTTTTTGTAGGTAGAAAGCTATCTGATTTGTGTCAAGATATATGCTCCTAAAATTTTAAATATGCTTGGAAACAAATGAAAATGATTTTTTACCAATAGATTTCCTCTGAATAGTCTATCGATTCAACATGGGGGTTTTCTATATAAGTTCCCCAACTATTATTCAATGCCAAATGCATTCTCTACATGAATAAATAATACAACCAAATCAATGTCTTAAAAAAATTAGTCTTGTTGTATATCAATACTTCCTGAGTAAAACTAACTATAAACTATTTACTAAAGTATTGAAGTTAAAATAATAAGACATAAAACACAATTAAATACAAGATTATATAAATGATTTTGATAGATATTAAAATATTTTAAATGATATCACTGAAAAATTATTGAGGAAACACTCTTTTTAAACCCATGTAAAACCCAAAACACTATTTTCTTTGAAAAATAATTTTCAATATCAACAAGCCAAAAAATGTAAAGATTTTTTTTCATGTAAGAAAAAATTAAATAGTGAAATGGA
Source organism: Viscum album (assembly GCA_963277665.1). Classification (NCBI taxonomy): domain Eukaryota; kingdom Viridiplantae; phylum Streptophyta; class Magnoliopsida; order Santalales; family Viscaceae; genus Viscum; species Viscum album. The sequence continues at coordinate 610,943,607 of OY728135.1, read as the reverse complement.
AAGTTAAAAACTAATGTCCACAATGGAAAAAATTCCAGTATCATCGTATACATTAATAATAGAACATTCCTTTTGTCGTTAGTCAAAACATTCCATTTAAAACACATAAATATATTCCTTTTGAAAAAAACCTTTGATTGAAATTAAAAATAGGTAGAATTTTTCCTTTCTAAAAAATTTATTTAAATAAATATATAAAATATTATCATAAATATTGACATGGATAAATATATTTTATAATTAAATAATTAAACATTCAAGGTGTCTCACACCACTTTGAACATTTAAATCATAAGCCCCATGAAAGAATAACATTTAACAAAACATTAAATAACATGACAATAAATACATTATTGACATGATACATCAAAGATAATGTATATACACCTCATAAAATAATATTAGTATATTAAATAAAACTATGCCTCAATTAATGTATTTTGAGATAAAGTTCCATATCGTACTCTTCCTTTAGTCAAACATGATTTAGCCCCCTCTTATTTGGTTATTTCTTTTTTATTTGCTCAAAATAAATTATTTAGTTGGCTTTCTTCCCAAATTAAGGCTTCTAGGATGAAGTTAGAGAAGTTGATAGGATAAATTGGTTGGGTTTGGTGAAGCTAGAAGGCCCAAGGTGGTGTGAGTAAGTGAGGGAGGAGGTTCACTTTTATAATTGATGTGAGATGAAATTTTGGAAACTCTAAAAATATAAAATTAATATTAATTAATGTTCAAATACAAATGAATCAAAAGTAATGTCTAGATATTCTATAAAAATCATGGATAGAATTAATTAAAACAAATTATATATATTTTAATATTTTTATTAACATTTATTTGATATGTCTAGTATTTAGAAAATTACCGCATCATCATTATGAAAGCCATTAATTAAATTTTTTTAATCCCTATAAATTAAAAATAAATTATAATGATTAATATAAACATTTTATATTTCAAATTACTATTTATAGTAGATAATATATTCTAAATAAACATATATAAAAAATTTAATACTTATTAAGAAAATGGGAAAGACATATTTGACTTTCCTTATAATAAAATACAATCAAAGGTATAAAGTCATCCAAGTGGCACCAATATGCCACAAAATTGTCCCAGTGATATTTTTTGGCCAAAAATAAATCATCCAAGATATTTTATACATGTTTAGGATAATTTTATAGAATTTATATTATTATTTTTATCCATACTTATCTGATTTAACATTAACCATGGTAGTTAAAATAATACTAAATTTAATATTAATAGTTTACAAAAAAATAAAAGGGAAATATTTACTTAATTTGTACATTATGATTATATATATGGAATAAATATTTAAAAATTCAAGACACATAATTTAATAAAGTAAATTTAAAATTAATCTCAAAGATGGAACAAGAATATTAGTTTTTAACGTGAAAAACAATAAAATGATTGAAATGTTTTTATATAAAAATTTAATGTGAAATTGAATTGAATGAACGAAATTAAATTAAATGATAAAAATTTATCAAATTATACTTTAAATAAATTAAAAAATAATAATTTAATAGTATAAATATTTTAATGAAAAAAACTGTTTTCCATTAAAATACCACAATTTTTCACTATTCATTAAAACATGAAACCTATCATAAAAAACCAAAAATTAAAACAGAGTATTTTTTTATATAATTAATTAAAATAATATTTTTTTAGGAAATATTTTATAAATGATTCAAAATTATATTTAAAACAAGAGATCCAACAAAAGGTGGTAAAACTGTTTTTTATAAAAATACTTCTTTTATGTGTAAAATTAGATTTTTTTATATCATTTCTAGAAAACACATATTTTTAATTTTAAAAATTTTATTTAATATAATGTATATATATATATATCATTAATATAATACAGAAAGTATAAATCTTTTTGTATTGGTACAAAACACACTTCTGCACATTTAAATAATTTTTATAAAAACATTTCCTGCATATTAAATTGGTTTTTATAAGTATTTATAATTAATTTGTAACCAACTAATTAAATAATATATTTTAATAAGTTATTAAATAATATTCATAACCCCCACTTTAACTACAATGAGATACTTTCATTTTAAGTAATAATATTAATAGTATATCATGATTTGTTTAAACTCTATGCTGTGTGAAACATAAGCTATCGATGAGATTAAATTTTAAAAGATACGTACCATAGAATTACATGGGTGTTAGAAATATCATTCAAATAAATATTGAATACATAGATATGAAAATAAAATAAAAATTATACGAAGCATTCTTAAGTACCACATAATGAAACTTTTTTCTTCTTTAAATCGGTATTACATAAAATTATTACTAATTTAAAAAAATTATCTGGTTTATCTATAGGAAGAATCATCATTTATACCTGATTAACAACTAAATTCAATGGATTTGAACCAGTAATAACAATATGGTCACATTATAGGTGTGTTTTTTGCAGTGTCACCACAAGCATATTTTGAGAAAATAAATTAATTGGTGGATAAAGATAAGAAAGTGTACAAACATGAATAAATTCTCTATAATAATAAAATAATTTTCATTCTATGTTTTTTGATAATGTTTTGGAAAGGCATCAAAGAGAAAAATAATGAAATAAACCAACCCAGAACTCCATTAAAATCGGTTCCCAAACTGGCCTTCCACATACCCGAGGAGAAACCTTGACCCCCCTAGGTAGAAGAAAAGTGGAATTGGTATATAAAAAAACCATTGGGGATGGTTTCACCATCATTAAGCCAAAATTAAATATCCAAACATGGAATTATGAAAATTAAAAAAATATTAAATCCAAAAAAACACTTAATACCAATAATAATTAAATATAGAGTTCAAAGTCTACAAAGAAATCTAAGAGAGAATAAATCATAAGAAAAATGAGTAAAACCTAGAACTCATTTATAATGATTTTATGATGTTGAAGGTCCGATAACAATATCCAGGTGACCCACAAGTCACCCCCACAATCCTATCAACCAATCGCTTCTTGAGTATGAATACACTGGATCAAAACCCAAATCCAAACATGAAGGGACCTTTACAATAAATTAAGACTTTATTCCCCCCAATGTGAGTAATTAAGGTGTGAGTTAAAGCTACTATGATACCACCATGAGTGTGTTTTATTCCTTTCATAAATTAAACCAAAACATATTGTTTTAAAATAATCTAGAAAATTGGTTTTCATATCATTTTTACATGTTATAAGAATAAACAAAACATAAAACATGCACATTCCCAAGAAAAAATCTTATAAAAAATTACTTGAAAAAGTTTTAATTAAATCCATTCCAATTTCATGTTATATCAAATTATCATTAAAACAAAACAATTTTTATGAGAAACCCTCACATTGTGTTAAAACATTTCAAAAATATGAAAGCTAAGAACATCACGTGAATACCATTTCCCTTTATTTCCATTAAAATATTTTACACACCCAACTCAATGGAAAGAAAGTAGAAAAGGGAATATATTATGTTAACTCAACCATAATGGGTCTTAAATGATTTAAATAAAAGAATGGAAGCAAATTATTAAACATCAATACCAAATCACAAAAAGATCAAAACATCCATAGAGTCCATCCAATCCATAAAAAACACATTCCAATATATAATAAGAAGGAATAACATCTGAAACCTAGCATGAGGTATCACCACAATAACAAACATGAAATAATATGACATGTATAGTTGGATGTACTACATGAAGGTTAACATTAACACATTCATCAACCAAATCACTTTAATAATTCTACTCAGAAAAAATCCCACTAGGGAGTTGTTACGTACGACTAGGGGGACTAGTCATTTCTATATATGAACTAGCCTATCCATGTCCAAATACATCCCACATAGTTCCCTGGGTCTTCTATAAGAATAATAAAGGGGGTGGTCCATTAAAATAAATGACTTCACTTGATAATAACAAATACATAAGGAATAAAAGCACAATAACATCCTTCCCACCACACAAACTTCCCTTAATAAGATCCCTAATCCATAATCACAGTAAGAATCACTTAAAAAATCATCCATGATACGGATTTACACAACATAATCCTCAAACACAAGGTGATCAATAAGGTAACAATAAATATCACATAATAAGGTTCCAATAGATACTTCACTCATAACATATATCATATTCTTTTGGAAATGCCTTTATAAAAACAATTTTTAATCCAAATACAATTACAGATTAAATCATCTTCATCAACAATTAAAATCAATAACTAAAAGGTACATCATTTCACTTTATAAAACAATGACACACTTTAAAACATAGAAACCTTGTAAACTCAAAGGAAAAACACACTATGAATACTAAATTTGCATTAAAACCCAGTGAATAAGTTATTGTATTATAGAAAATAGACTTCAAAATATATCAAAAATGAAGAATGTATAAATCACCAATTTCCATCAAATCCCTAGTTAAACAAAAATTATCATTCTTTTTTAAAATGAAATCAATGATAAGTTATCGAAAAACAATAATAAATCAATCCAAGATAACCTACATCATAATTATATAGTTTTAAAATTAATTTCAATAACTAATAACTCAAATAACTCGTAAATAAAAATAAATAATGTTGAAACACCTAACTTAACTGGTTGAATATTGTCACCTTTGATGAAATCCACTATAAAGGAACTTATAATATGGATCAAAACCCTTATAAACTAAAATCCTCAATTCCTATCAACCCTAACTAAAAAATCATCCAACCATGACTGTTAGGGTGGAGAAGTTGGAGAAAAAAAGATAAACCAAGATAAAGGGAGAATATGATCTCATACCTCTTGACATGATGAAAACCCTAACCAAGAACAACACTAAATAGACATGGTGAATCTTAAAGAAGGAGGTAGAACCCCTTGGGATGAATTTTGGAAGTGGGTTCAGAATGAGGAAGTCTTGTGGTACATGCATCAATTAAAAAAGAGGTGAAATGAAAAAATGCCCCAAATTGGGGATGCCACGTGGTTTTCTCACATGGTTTTCTAAAACATGCATATATCATGTGTCTTCCACTACCTCAAACCCCCAGATGTCCGCACAATTGTCTTACATAGTTTTACATAACCCTGTGAAGAACATACACTCCCTTATGACCACCATTGTAAAGAATGAATGCTTTTTTACTATAGGGTATCTAAACAAATATTTTTTACTATGAACCCCTATAAAACCCTCTAATTCATCCAAAATTCAATAGGGAACACCCCAATCCCAAAAAGAAAAACCACTACATGATCATTATTAATAACTTGGCACCTTAATGTGTTAAAAACACTCCACCATACCAATTTATATCCCCATAATTTCCTCGCAAACTCAGAGAAATCATGAATTCCAAGAATACTTCCCTTCAAAAATGAAATCGATCACCAACCAACATCCAAAAAAGTAAAAACTAGAATCACAAAACACAAACATCTCATCCTTATTTGATATACCATTGAAAAATCTAGAACACCAAAAAATAATAGACACTAGAATTCCTAAAAATTAAAATCCCCACTAAAAAGTGTGAAGATACAATGAGAGAATATATTAAGATAGCCACACTATAATCTTCTTTGAAATCGAGAATTTCAGGATTTTCACCAATGTTTCTAGCATCCCCACAAATCCCGAAGTAATTCATAGTAAAAAAATGTACACCATCTATAAAGCATCCAAGGTAACTAAAACTAAATGAAAAAACCTCCCATCTAATGGAATTCAAAAGGTACATTTCACAAGAATAAGAAAAAACTCAAATGCATGGAAGAGATCTCTACACAATTTAGAATTTTCTAAAATGGTTAATTATTATCTAATTGAACACAAACTGAAATATATCCATAATATTGACCATGAAAACCCCCTCAAGACACTATTAAAAATAACATAATTAAAAATAGCCAAAAGTTTGTTGGACCAATTCATTAAGAAAAAGGCACTCCAATAAATGAGATAGACAACCCAATATGCACATTCCCCATTAATAATAGACATGGTTCTATACATAGTTCATGAGACTACACTGAGGGAAACTCAGAGACAAACTCATGTACACCCACTCATGGATAACCTGAAAAAAATCATTACATGGTAGGTCTCACAACCTTCCTAGAAACCAAAATATCATCCCCATTACTATAGCATTCACCCAAGGTAATACCTTGTCATCCATATAACAAACCTCAACACAAGGTTCACACTATACATAAAATAAAACAAACACCAAGAATTAAAAAGTCATGAATATCTCAATAGACACGCAAATAGGGTTAAAATACCTTCAATCCATTATACATTATGGAATTGGATTCAAAAAATAGATAGAAAAATCCCTTATACAAAATCAAAATTTATAAGGATGATGCTCCTAAAACAATTATGAACTTATAACTCTCCAATAGTAGTGAAACAATGAACACTACTAGACATAATATGGGTTTGAGAAATCTTCTTTCATTGCTCGAATGTCTCACAAAACCATTGAATGTGACCAAGATATCCACACAGATGAAAGGTCTTCCAAGTTGATATACAAGAAGATCGAATGTTCCTATACATCCAACATTATAAACTCACAACTATATTTTTCTTGAATAAATCATGAATAGTAGGTAGAGAAGATAACTTACCAGCACACCCACCTCTATTATTTCCCTCCTCATTACCTAGACTGTAACATCCCAAAACATTCATTACTAAAAATTCCTCTTGGTCTATTTTAATTTCTTATTAAGTAAAATGGTTATGTAAAACATATGCACTTCCTTGGATTTAGGTTTCTAGATTTTGAAATACCATTATGAATTGTGACTGTTGCTATTATAGTTGTTGAAGATTGAACACCTAATTAGTATAAATATAGGGCTTTAACGAATACAATTTACTGAAAAAAATGAAGTGATGGACTCATCCAGTAGAATTGATCCATACGATGTCCATTTTTCAGAGCTCTGAAAGGATGGGGAATCATTGGGATTATCTCTTTACCAATCCCAAGTTGAGCTTGAATATGATAAGCTTGAGAGGAACCACCTACGGGAGAGTTTGAAGTTGATAGGGATTACCACTCCAGCAATGTTATTTGTTCCACCCCGAGAGTCTCCCACCATCACTCACCTTACCCTAAGGTCTTGTCAGGGTGTTTTAAGGGGTTATGTAACAAGACACTAGCATTATAACTATTCACTTTTTTTATAAATAATATACATTCATTTTATTATTGTTAATTTGTAAATAGATTTTAAATCACAAATAATATTTTTACCTAATATTAAACTGAGAAATATATTTTGTTAAATTAATGGATTTTTGAATTAAATAATATTTTAATAAAATATTATTAGTTTTAAATTAATTTAAATGATCATATAATTTTTTTAAATACAATTGTAATTTTTATTAAGGATTGAAAGATATTATTGTTGAAACCCATGAATTTTCGATAAATGTAGGTTTTTATTTTAAAAGTTAATATTAACATATTTAGAAAATGATTTGGATAAAATGTATATTATTTTTTTAATAATGATTTTGAAATTATCCAACTGTGATTTTTTCATAATTTTCTGAGACAGTCGATTTTTTGGGTAAAAAATATATATCATTTAAATATATAATGTGTTTAATGACATCGTAATGACCCAATAGTGATTTAATAAATAACTATAAACATTTTGTTCGACCAATATATTTCTTACCATTAAGATAATTTGATTTTAGGTTTATTTTATTTATTTTAAAATTCCTTTGTGGACCCTCCAAGACTTATAAAACATTTTATCTTTTTAAATTGTTTTCCTTAAGAGTGTGACACACCTCCACATACGCAACCCTATAATTTTAAGAATATCATAAATTTTCCTTATAAAATATTTTTTTCCACTTCCATTTCGAAAAAACCGTGGGCAAAAACCACTGTCTGTTTTGTGGTTTTGATTAGTTTAATGTGTGGTGTCCCAAACATAAATAATAATGAATTATCTCTCTTATCCTATATAAACCCACCAAATCTTTCACTTCCTCTTCACTCAATTCCTTTGTTTTTTAATCCAACATATTCCCTTCTTTATCTAGAATAATCCCATGGATCCCCAAGCTTCCAATAATCTTCTCTGAGGCCTCTACCATGCCTTTAGGTTTACACTTCCATGTAAGGGATTTCATCCTTTAACATTATAAACAAATATACTTTAAGCTGTTATGACCTTTTATTTTCAATTAAAAACATTGTGGTATGATTTATCACCTCCCCCATACTCCTATATTTATGTTTGGATGATGGAAGAGCCCATTATCTCTCATTAATGCCTTTCAAGTACACCCATTACCATGCCGAAATTCCTGATGGATTTTTCTATCCTCATTTACATACAAGCAATTATTTTGTGTTATGCATGTAAATCACATTACAAATGTTGGGACAAGTATATATATAAACCAATTACTTTATATTTCATGTAAATATTATGATACACCCCTTTATCTCCCATCAACAATTTTTATGAGTTCTTATGTCATGTCGTTATGCTACTGAAATATCACTGTGATTTTCCAAGACAAAATCATTGTGTAGTGAATACAATGTGCATTTCTCTATCAAGGGTATTCAACATTATGTAAATTTATTAATTTTTTAAAGATTTTCATTTATTTATTTCACATTCCTTTATAGTGGAATAAATGATGATGTTGAATGATTCAATGTTGTATGATCCATGTGGCACACTTATACATGAAATGAAATGTTTAATAAGGGTGCACCCTGATAGCGCTCCAATGCATTGGGTAAAGATTAGTATCATGATACTTAAAGTGAAATGAGGGTTTAATTATCCCCAACCATAATTCATTTAATATGGGCATCCTCCTTAGGATTAAGCTTGAAGTTCCCAAAAATAAAAATTCCCTCAACATGAGATTCCTTTTTAGGAGTAATCCCCAGTCATAATTACTTTTCAACCTGGGCATCCTTTTCAAGAGTATGCCCCAGTCATAATTCCTTTTAACCTGGGATTTCTTTTTAAGAGTAAGCCCAAGTCATAATTCCTTTTAACATGGGATTCATTTTTAAGAGTAATCCCCAGTCATAATCCCCTTTAACCTGGGCCTCTTCTTTAAGAATAAGCCACAATCATAATTTATCTTAACAAGTCTTAATTTACTTTTGACATGGGCTTCCTTATCAGGAGTAAAACCCAATCATAAGTCCCCTCCTAATTTGGGCATCCTCCTCAGGAATAAGCCCCAATGTTAGAGTATCCAAATCTGCATAAGCCACATATACCTTTATGGACCTTTTTCATGGGATTATTCCCTAAAGTAAATCCAAATCTTCATCCATCTAGGAAGTCATACATAGATAAGCCCCACTCATTTCTTATAATTGCATCTTTCATGGCACAATTGTCTAGTTTTACCAATACCTATTATTTCTCACACCGAGTATGAATCAAGTGATAATAGAGTGTAAAAGTAATTATGACATATTTCATTGATCCATCGAACATGAATTAACCTCATACTTCTTTAATCAAACTACGTGGGTTCGGATTCCTTTTCCAAAACAAAGGATACATAGGTAGCCCATCTGTGGGTATGATCCCAACTCTGAAATAATCTATGTCCTTTTGAATGACAATAAAATTCAAGTGCCATGCTAAGTGGATTTAAAACTAGTATAGTTATCATAATGACCAATATATTTCTATATAATGTGTCTAAGGATACCATTGACTAAAAATCTCTAACAAATACAGATGATTCTCTATCGATGAAGAACCTCGAATAGATATAAAAGATTCTCTAAATTTCATTCATACAAATTATTTATTGTCACATCTAAAGGAATGCTCATTTTCATAATTGGTAATGTAATAAGGATTCACGAACATAACTTAAATATATAAAGAGATTCCTGGAGTATACAATAATTCCCCCCAAAAAAGGTGTGATGAGTTTGATCTCCCATCCTCTCGATCAATGAAAATTTTTAAGCCTCATCATTCCAGAACTAGTGAGTACCTACCTTTGGAAAGTAGTTCCAAATGGATATAGAATCATTATATGTTTCCGGTTCTACGAAAAAACCCGTTAGAAACCGATTGGAATGTTTGAACCTTAAATCAATGAGGTCATCCCAAATTCTAGAGGAAACAAAAAATGGTGAACTCGACCTGAATCCTTAACAAAGTAAAAATGATGTTTTACTTATTTGTTGGGCCCCTATTTAAAACTCAATGAGAGGTCCAAAAATCAATCAATAACATATTTGCTCATCCAAAATATGTAGCAACCAAACTTATCTTCATTATCTTTTTTATATCAAAATTGCACTCTTTTCTAAAATCTTATGCATTACAAGAATGGATTTTCGTAAGTTCACGTCTGTGAATGCCTCTGCTGTGAAAACCTCTACTGTGAATTCATCTGATACTACTCCTTGTAGATACCAGAATATTGACATAGATGTACATTACATTACTTTTGTGGAATACTTAATACATAACAAAAACAGACACCAAAGGACCGTAATAGTTTAGTGCCTTTGAAAACTTGCAGCATAATCTTCTAATCGTGGTGAAAGATTCTCAACATCTCCCATAAAGATCTTCACTTTTTTTACCTAAAACAATTCCTTATATCCTGGGGAAAAGAAAACATAAAAAGTGTGAGCTCAAATGCTCAGTAAGGGAAAACATGGTCAACATAAAACAATCCATAAACATTTGAAAGCAAAAACTTGAACATGAAATTTAAACATCAAAATCTTGATCAAAGACATAAATCGTGGAAGTACGTAAGGAATTTATCATAATGGAACATCAATGATGATAAGATATAATGGGAATAAAACATGTAATTGTGGCAAACATTCAGCACATGTCATGATTTCCATATTAGTCAAGGCATTGCTGCCAAGACTATCTTAGTGGACATAGTCCCTTTCTGAATCGAGTTCACTCCTCGTTTCAGTCCTATAACGCTGAAACGGATTAACATACCATTCCAGGAAGGTCTATCTCATGAGATATAAATCTCTACCCAATGCATTGGAAGGAGATATAGGTCCCACCCATCTCATAATTAAATCATTCTTTCGTGTGCCACAAAATCATAAATCATACATCATAGCATAACTCTTTTAATAGAATGGGATTCTTAAACATCATTCCATCATAACATAATCCATATAGAAAAAATGATATCATTTCATCATTATAAGAATAAAACCATGTAAATAATTGAGACATTATACTTGAAACATAAAGATACTAAACAATTTCATTTTAGATGGAAAATAGTTTTTACAAAACACTTGAAGTAAATTCATGAGGAAAATATCCTTTCTTCTTCAAAATCATTTTCTTTTCACAAAATGCCATGAAATTTTAAAAGAAAAGGGTTTTGTTTAAAATAATCATGCAATCTTGTAGAGGAAGATTCATGAAAATGAGGCGCTATGAAACCGTAAAAATCCATTCATGTTGTGTAAGTTAAAAATAATATTGTTCTCATACTTTTATCGGAAAAGTCAAAAAGTACCTCGTATAGTAAACAAAAGAAGATTCCATACATACCATGTAGTAAAAGTAAAAAATTGGGAAAAAGGACTTTAAACATACACAAAAACACTTTTGTAAAACATTGACATGGATGATAACAATAACCCCAGTAAATACTTACGAATAAGCTACCTCGGATAAATCTAAGATTTGAAAAATTATCCCTTACCTTATGTCTGATATGCTGCATATGTATCTGAACCTCCTATATAATGATTTAAATAATTTCATTGGCTTATTAAAGAATCATATTCATTGTTATTGTATCATATATGGTTCTCTTATGACAATATATTACCCGTTCTTTTGTAAATTCATGTTAAAGTAGCGTTTTGGGTAAAATCGTTTCATTTGTCGTTCGTGTTTTTCCTTGTAATTATTCATATGATTACTTAGATCATGATTACTTACATCCAGAATGTAAAACATGATTTATATATAATATATATTCATAATATACATATATATAATAGATCGATAAATGGAATGAAATACAGCGTTCATGGAGACGGTAGGCCGTACGTATGCATGGACACTGTTTTCGTTTCCTTATTGAATTGAATTGAATTAAATAGATGACATACACACACACATATATATATATATATATACAGTATATTTATTATGTCATATATTTCATTATTACTTATTATATATACTTTATAATCATTCATGAATGGTTAATCATTGAGACTGAATCTCATCGTGTCGTGGAGAGGGTAGTTCGTACGTACGCACGAGCGATGATATCGTTCCCATAATTATTGAATTGAGTTGGAGTGGATGATACAATATATCAGAATCATTATGATGTTATAATAACTATGTATAGTTATTCTTTACACCATTATACCCATCCATGTAAGGTGGTGTTGGAAAAACAGAATACACCACGGCGTGAAGACGGTATTCCGTAGATACGCACGCGCGCTGATTTCATTTTCCATAGGATGGATAGAAGGTGAAATGGGGTTGTTTCATATTTATAATAACATATCAGTATATTATTGATTCTGATGTTATTACTTTATAATGAAACAACTTAATAAGAAGATGTTGGAGAAGAAATAAGCTTGGAATAATCGGTAGAAGAGATTACCTCTTCTTCGACACACCTCCTTTAAACTTTTTCTTAGGGAACTAGGGGTGGTCTTTTGAGAAGACCAGTACCTCTATAAGGTTTATAGGGAAGTGGGGAAGTGAAATGGGCATAGTTTGGACGAGCCTCATGGCTCAAAATGGTGTGAGGAAGAGAGGGAGGAGGTTCCCTTTTATAAGGGGGAGAGGGGCACCTTTGGAATCCTCAAAAATATTAGTTTAATATAAATTCAAAACCCACATAAAAACATCCAAAAATGACTCAATTCAAATATTAGATGATATAGGGTTGTAATCTCATCAACCAATAAAATTTAGACATGTTTTTATCTTATTTTAAACCTTATCATTTTGATTTATCCTTATTTAATCTATTTATGTTTATTTGTGGTAATAAAATTCTAAATTTTAAATGGTTATAAATAAAAACTTATGTGTTGTTAATTTTCCATAATTGGATACTTTATGATATTTTAGACTATATAAATTTCAATTTATAATTTTTAAATATTTTTGTGATATTTAAACAATTTAATAATATTTTATTTTTATAAAATAACAATATTGTCAATTTTGACACTATTCATTTATATGAATTTAAATAAAATATACCCAGATGATATATTCAAACTAAAAGATTTAATAAATTTATAAAATGTCAAATTTGTCTGAAAAAATTTGTGGATCACATTAAATAGTTCATAAAATATTTATTTTATTATTTTTAAAACCATTTATTTGGTATATCTCTTAATAAAATAATTAGTACAACATTTTTGTATAATTATGTAATATACTTATTTGTTGCATAAAAATTAAAAAAAAAATCTTTGATGAAGATAAATATCAAAGATTTTATAATAATAATTTTACTCGAATTTATCATTTTAAAATAACAACATGTAAATTTTTATCTTTAATAAATTATGAAGGTGTCAACTTTGGAATCATTTAAAATAAAATATTATAAGTGTCATAATTGCCGTAATAAGGATCCAAATTGTCAACAATTCGTCCAGTGGATGATTAGGGTTTATATATACACTACTAAAAAGTTTTGTGAAGACTTTTGGGCCTTTTGATATGTATTACTATTTCAATAAAAACTATATTGTTTATTTTTCAACAAATAAATAATTTATGCATCATTAATGTATAAGATAATAACGTAATTAAAAAACTCTGAAAAATAATAAATAAATTACCATGATAAAGAAAATGATTTTATCTTTAAAATGAGTATTTATAACCGAATTTATATTCTGGATAAACTTATATTAAAAATAGTTTAATTATTAAAGTTGAGTGAGACATATTTCACTTTCCTTTAAATAAAATAAACTAAAGGTCTTAATCACCTCCAAATGGGTTATAATGGATTCCATTTCGACCCAAATATGACTTAGGACGAATTATAATCATCCAATTGTATTAAGCCAAGTATTATGATAATTTTATAATATTATATTTACCCTTAACTACCCAATTTACCTTTTACTATGGTGTATAAAATTTACCATTGTTACTATTCATAAAGCCCAAAAATAAAAATTAGTCTACTAGTATAATTTGGTCCCACTGATTCCAAATATGGAATCCTTTTTTCCAAATTCAATAAATATAATTTTCAGAAATTAAATTAAAATTAATCTCCATGTCGAAAGAAAATGGGTTTTTGTTTAAAACATTGTAAAAGATTGAATTTATTTAACATACGAAATCAATGTAAAATCAATTCTAATGACAAACATTATATTAAATGGTAAAAATATATTCTATTTATACTTTAAAACCAGTCAATATTATAATTTAACCACATAATTTATTACGATGAAAAAAGTTGTTTTTAATTAAAATATAGCGTGTTTTTACTATTCATTAAAATATGAAAGTTACCAGAATAATATGAAAATTTTATCCAAGGTAAAATTTTATATTCTGATTCTAAATAATAATTTTATTTTGTAAAATTGAACTTATAAACATTTCAAAAACTAGACTTTAAGTGGTTGCGCCATCAAAAGGCGGTAAAACTGCATTTTTTTAAAAATACTTATTTTACCCGAAAAATTAATTTTGTTCTTATACCATGTTCTAAAAAATGTGTAAGATGAATAATAATGTTATAAAATTGAAATTTTAGTTAATACTATTCATAACGTCTACTTCATAGTAATATAATAATAATATATCATTGTTTAGAAAAACCCGGTATTGCGTACAACACACGCTATCGAGGAAGGTCGTGATTGCGTGCAATGCAAGCCAAGTCAGGGTTGCATATAGTGAACGACTCCTTTTTTGTTGCATATAACATAATAAATTGAATATATATATATATATACTCAATGTTTTGTATAATAACTACTATCAAACAAACATGAAATTGTGTGTAACACAGTCCAAGATTAGTGTTGCATATACTGCAAGCTAAAACAGTGTTTCTTATAGCGCAAGATAATCTTGGTGTAGCGTTCAACAGAAGATATGAAAGAAATTAAAACGAATATATCTTATAAAATCTCGGATTGTTACATTCTACACCCCTTAAAATGAATTTTGCCCTCGAAATTCGTCGGGGTTATAAATCATTTACTATTCATAGAAACCCACATCGTAAAAAGAAATACTAAAACTTAATTTTAAAAACTAAACTATGAAACGTAAAGATTACCCACAAAGTAACTCATCATTGGGTTTTCATATAAGAGAAAATAGGTGAAAATATGGATATGTAAGATAAATCAAAACATCATGTTCTGATGGAGAGTGGTATAGAACATGGCTATGAAAAAGCCAACAATCACAAAGCCATAAATTTGTGATGATCTAAGGTACCATCTGATTCATCGGATATAAGGACACTAGGACAAAAAACATTTTGTAATCAAATCATTTCCCTAATGTTGAAGAAATTGGAATTAGAATAAATGCGTTCTTGATTTTGGTACAATATCACTGTTGGTCGTTCCTTGGACAATTTCCACTTCATCTCTTAAAGAAATGACGTTGAATTTTTCATTTGCGAAGTGTTAACAGATCATATGATAGAATGACACTTCATTACATCTGTCTCAAACAAAAAGATTGTAAAGGTTATCAAATATACATAAGTCCATCTATAGTGATATTAATCGTATATGATTCCAAAAATGGACTTATACTTCATCTATCATACCACTTAATAAAATAAAACTAGTTTCTACTAACCAGGGACTTCTTGTAAGACAGTGTTAGGTGATAAAGTCCAGTCACATTTCGGTTGTGGGTTCGATTCCCACAGCCTTGTCCGAAGTGATGGGCTGTCTCCCATCCTGCATGTTGTCCTTTTTTTCTAAAAATACATTATTATAACTTTCCATCAATAATATCGAAAAAGTTCTAGCCTTAAACAATACTAACTTATGTACACCATAATCCATTCCAATATTTGGGCTCATCCAAAATACTGATGTCCAATCTCATATTATAGTAAAAACGATTAACAAAGAGTTCATATAAAAAGCATGTTAATACCATCGTTGATCCCCATATATCATATGATATGTCTTGTTGGTCACATTCTAAACATTCGAAGGCCTTAAGCATGTATTCTCTTGAAAAAAATGAATACCCATTAATACGTAGTGAAATCATGAATGCAGTTAAAAGTTAACACTTTCCACATACCAAAATCCTGAAAATTCTATATACTCAAACCATGATATCATTTAGTCCTTATATCAGTCATGATCTCATGAATACTGTCAAACATTTCATTTTCTCCTTATACCTTTATTATGCGCATATCATCTGCTTTTTAAAATATTTGAATCACTTTTCATGGTTACCAATACCATAAAATTATTGAAAACCACAATAGACTAATACAAAAAAATTCTAATACACCATAAAAGTACATAAACAACATTATTCTTGAATACCAATACATAAAAACTTCAATCCATCCTCTTCAATGATTGTCCTGGAATAAGTCCTTCCTTGATTTAGAAGTAACTTTTTAGGTCAGGGCATTGAGTTGGGTAATGCCCATGTTCTCCACAGACAGGACATTGAGCTCCATAACAGTTTGTCACTCTATGACCCTTCCCTCCACACATATAACATCTTCCCCTAAATTTGAGGTATTCCTCAAGGTTCTTATTCCCTTATTTAGAAATCTCAATCTTCCTTTCTTTATGCTCCTCAACATGCAAACATGCAAAAAAGTCTATCTTCTTCTTATTTGATGAATTATGAATACCACTAAATTTCACCTTGTTAATCATATATCACGATGACTGATTCGGAATAATCACAATATCATTCTCTCTAGGAATTATGAAATTTCGTTTCTCATAGTCACCAATTTTTCCATTCGATTCAACGTTTACCGAATTCCTCGTGGTTCCCTGCATTAACTAAAACAAAAAATGAATTCTGTGAGAGACAAAAATCATGAGAGTTAAAACAACATAATAAAGGGGGGGGGGTTACTTTAATATCTAACATCTTAGGTTTAATTCTATTATTGTTACCATAATTCTTGGATCATAACCTTTACTTATACTTAAGCTTAGGGACATCCCTAGACATAACATAGAAATATCTCTAGGGATCTCATTAAAGTTATCACATCATAGTTTCCAAAGTATAACTAAACCTTTCCTCTGATACCAACTGTAGAGACCCGAAGCTTGACGTACATGGACATTACATTACTTTTGTGGAATACTTAATACATAACAGAAACAGACACCAAAGGACCGTAATAGTATAGTGCCTTTGGAAACATGGAACATAATATTCTAATCTTGGTGAAAGATCCTCAACATCTCCCATAAAGATATTCCCTATTTTTACCTAAAACCTTTCCTTATATCCTGGTGAAAATAAAACATAAAAAGGGGGAGCTCAAATTCTCAGTAAGGGAAAACATGGTGAACATAAATCAATCCATAATCTTTTGAAAGCAAAATCATGAACATGAAATTTAAACATCAAAATATTGAGCAAAGACATAAATCGTGGAAGTGAGTAAGGCATATATCATAATGGAACATCAATAATGATAATATATAGTGGTAATAAAACATGTAATTGTGGCAAACATTCATCACATGTCATGATTTCTATAGTATCCATAGCACTGCTGCCAAAACCATCTTACTGGACAAAGTCCCTTTCTGAATCAAGTTCACTCCTCGTTTCAGTCTTGTAACGCTGAACCGGATTAACTTACCATTCCATCCATGTCTATCTCATGAGATATAAATCATTACCTGGTGCATTTGAGGGAGATATAGGTCCCACCCATCTCATAATGAAATCATTCTTTCGTGTGCCAAAAAATCATAAATCATACATCATAGCATAACCCATTTAATAGAATGGGATTCTTAAACATCATGCCATCATAACATAATTCATATAAAAAAGGATATAATTTCATCATAAGAAGAATAAAACCATGTAAATAATGGAGAAATTATACATGAAACATAAAGATACTAAATAATGTCATTTTACATGGAAAATAGTTTTGATAAAACACTTGAAGTGAATTCTTAAGGAAAATATCATATCACCTTCAAAGTCATTTTGTTTTCACAAAATGCCATGAAATTTTTAAAGAAAAGGGTTTTGTTGAAAATAATCATGAAATATTGTAGAGGAAGATTAATGAAAATGAGGCGCTATGAAACAGTAAAAATATGTTCACGCCATATATGTTAAAAATAACATTCTTCTCATACTTTTGTCGGAAATGTCAAAAAGTACCTCGTATGGTAAAAAAAAGATTCCACACATACCATGTAGTAAAAGTAAAAAATGGATAAAAAGGACTTTAAACATACATGAAAATACTTTTTTAAAACATGGACATGGATGATATTAATAACCCCAGTAAATACTTACGAATAAACAATCTCGGATAAAAATGAGATTTGAAATATTATCCCATACCTTATGTCTGATATGATTCGTATGTATCTGAACCTCCTGTATAATGATTTAAATAATGTAATTGACTTATTACATAATCATATTCATTGTTATGATATCATATATGGTTCTATTATGACTATATATTACCTGTTCATTTGTAAATTCGTGTTAAAGTAGCGTTTTGGGTAAAATCGTTTCATTTGTCGTTCGTGTTTTAACTTTTAATTATTCATATGATTACTTAGATAATGATTACTTAATTCCAGAATGTAAAACATGATTTATATATAATATATATATATGAATATACATATATATAATATATCGATAAATGGAAAGAAATACAACGTTCATGGAGACGGTAGGTCGTACGTACGCATGAACGCTGTTTTTGTTTCCTTATTGAATTGAATGGAATTGAATAGATGACATATATATATATATATACATAAATCCAGTATGATTATTATGTCATATATTTCATGATTAATTCTTATATATTCTTTTTAATCATTCATGAATGGTTAATCATTGAGAATGAATCTCATCGCATCGTGGAGACGGTAGTCCGTACGCACGCACGAGCGATGATATTGTTCCCATAATTATTGAATTGAATTGGAGTGGATGATACAATATATCAGAATCATTATGATGTTATTATAACAATGTATAGTTATTCTTTACAGAATTATACCCATACAAGTAAGGTGGTGTTGGAAAAACAGAATACTCCACGTGGAGGAGATGGTATTCCGTACGTACGCACGCACGATGATTTTGTTTTCCCTAGGATGGATAGAAGGTGAAATGGGGTTGTTTCATATTTATAATAACATATCAGTATATTATTAATTTTTATTTTATTACTTTATAATTAAAAAACTAAAGAAGAATATGTTGAAGAAGAAATAACTTGAAATAATCGGTAGAAGAGATTACCTCTTCTTCGACGCGCCTCCATTAAACTTATTCTTAGAGCACTAGGGTTGGTCTTTTGATAAAAATAGTACCTCTATAAGGTATATATGGAAGTGGGGAAGTGAAATGGGAAGAGTTTGGTCAAGCTTCATGGCTCAAAATTGTGTGAGGAAGAGAGGGAGGAGGTTCCCTTTTATAAGGGAGGAGAGGGGCACCTTTGGAATCCTCAAAAATATTAGTTTAATATAAATTCAAAACCCACATAAAAACCTACAAAAATGACTCAATTCGAAGATTAGTTGAGATAGGGTTGTACTATCATCAACCAATAACATTTATACTTGTTTTGAGCTTATTTGAAACCTTATCATTTTTATTTATCCTTATTTAATCTATTTATGTTTATTTGTGGTATTAAAATTCTAAATTTTAAATGGTTATAAATAATCACTTATTTATTGTTAATTTTACATAATTGAATACTTTCTGAAATTTAGGAATATATAAATTTCAATTTATAATTTTTAAATATTTTTGTGATTTTTAATCAATTTAATAATATGTTATTTTTATAAAATAACAATAGTGTCAATTTTATCAATATTCATTTATTTGAATTTAAATAAAATCTACACACATGATATATTCAAAATAAAATATTTAATAGATTTATAACATGTTATATTTGTCTAGAAAATTCGTGGAGCACATTAAATATTTCATATAATATTTATTTTAAAATATTTAAAACCATTTATTTGGTATATATCTTAAAAAAATAATTAGTACAACATTTTTGTATAATTATTTAATATACATATTTTTTGGATAAAAATTAAAAATAAAAGCCTTTGATGAAGATAAATATCAATTATTTTATAATAATAATTTTACTCTAATTTATAATCTTAAAATAAAAACATGTAAATTGATATCTTTATTAAATTATGAAGGTGACAACTTTGGAATAATTTAAAATAAAATATTATAGGTGTCATAATCGCCATAATAAGGATCCAAATGGCCAACAATTCGGCCAGTGGATGATTAGGGTTTATATATACACTACTAATATGTTTTGTTCAGATTTTTGGGCCTTTTGATATGTATTAGTATTTCAATAAAAACTATATTATAGATTTTTCACTAAATAAATAATTTCTGCATCATTAATGTATAAGATAATAAGGTAAATAAATAACACTTAAAAATTACAAATAAATTACCATGACAAAGAAAAAAAAATTATCTTTCAAAGTAATATTTATAACCGAATTTATATTCTGTATAAACTTTTATTAAAAATACTATAATTATTAAAGTTGAGTGAGAAAAATTTCACTTTCCTTTAATTAAAATAAACTAAATGTCTTAATCACCTCCATGTGGGTTCTAATGGATTCCATTTCAACCCAAATATGAATTAGGACGAATTATAATCATCCAATTGTATTAATACAAGTATTAGGATATTTTTATAATATTATATTTACCCTTAATTACCCAATTTTTCTTTTTCTATGGTAAATAAAATTTACCGTTGTTACTATTCATAAAGCCCAAAAATAAAAATTAGTCTACTAATATAATTTGGACCCACTAATTCCAAATATGGAATCCAATTTTCCAAATTCAATAAACAAAAGTTGCAGAAATTAAATTAAAATTAATCCCATTTTCGAAAGAAAACGGGTTTTTGTTTAAAACATTGCAAAAGATTGAATTTATTTAACCTACGAATTCAATGTAAAATCAATGATAATGACATACATTATATTAAATGGTAAAAATATATTCAATTTATACATTAAAACGATTCAATATTATGATTTAACCACATAATTTATTATGATGAAAAAAGTTGTTTTTAATTAAAATATAGCGTGTTTTTACTATTCATTAAAATATCAAAGTTATCAGAATAATATGAAAAAATTATCCAAGGTAAAATTTTATATCCTGATTCCAAAGAATAATTTTATTTTGTAAAATGGAACTTATAAACATGTCAAAAACTTGATTTAAAGTAGGTGCGCCATCAAAAGGCGGTAAAACTGCATTTTTTTAAAAATACTTATTTTACCCGAAAAATTTATTTTGTTCTTAAACCATTTTCTAGAAATTTTGTAAGATGAATAATATTTTTATAAAATTCAAAATTTAGTTAATACTATTCATAACGGCTTGTTCATAATAATATTATAATAATATATCGTTGTTTAGTAAAACTTGGTATTGCGTACAACACACGCTATCGAGGAAGGTCGTCATTGCGTGTAATGAAAGTCAAGTCAAGGTTGCGTGTAGTGCACGACTTATTTTTTGTTGCATATAACAAAATACATTGAATATATATATATATACTCAATGTTTTGTAGAATAACTACTATCAAACAAACATGAAATTGTGTGTAACACGATCCAAGATTAGTGTTGCGTATATTGGAAGCTAATACGGTGATGTGTATAGCACAAGATAATCTTGGTGTAGCATTCAACTGAAGATATGAAAGAAATTAAAATGAATATATCATATAAAATCTCAGGTTGTTACACTCCTGATGGATCGTCATCCGCTCTGAGAACGAAATTACCTACTCAGCTTCTTCAACACTAGGTATCAATTGCGCTGGTTAAGGAGTACCGTCAAAATGGTAATATTCCAACTCTAGAGGCCGCTAGAGAAGCCCTCCAAGTAAATAATTCACCATGGTCGTCCAGACAGCGACGGCCAGTGATCAAGAAGCAGGCGGTGCTGACTACCATCTCCAACCGTTTAGGGTGGTTATCCTCGGAATGCAATCTCCATTCCATCCCATATTCTGGGGAGGTGAATGAGCATGTCCCTCAGGGCCTTAACTCGAGGAAACAGAAGTCCTTCCCGAGGGCTCCCACCAACAATCGCCGCTAGAATCGTGCGATAGTGCACCCTCAACAAGATGAAGGTGTCATCTCAAGGTGTTCGGCTTATGTTCCTCGAACCTGAGCAGGCAAGACGAACCACCAGAGGAGACGACCGATTAACAGTGAGTAGGTTCTTATCTCTGCCATTTACAGATAAGTCCAACAACCTAACTTGGTGGAAAAAATGAGTCGGCACATACACCCATCTGTTTTAATTCCCCTAACCAATAGACTCATCTGGAAGAAACACGCCAATCCTGCCAGAAAATTCCAGTGAAGTACTACAGATAGGAACATACTCCTGTTTATAAATCATCAGCTAGTCAGCAGGATCGTCTGACTACATACGATGAAGCCCGCTCACCCAATGTGTTGACAACTGGTAAATAGCAACATACACTTCCTTACACTCATCAGTCCTTCCAACACCTTCATCTGTCAGTATTGAAGGATGTTCGTCAACCACGTTCGGTGGATTGCAATCAACATGCACATAAAACTAGTAATATTGATCAACCCTACCAATAGTCTCATTTGGTAGCACCCGGAGAAGTCAGTCGGAAAGCTCTGGTGACAAATAGGAGGCAGACTCAACTCTCTTCCCCCACACATGAGTACTGTTATAATTTACTGAGAGAAAAAGAAGGATAGGAGTAGGAACATACACCGACTCCAAGCACGGAATGGACATATATCCCCGTTCTGGAAGATGAAGTCACCAGGAATATTCTATCAATGGTTAAAGTGTAGAAGAAAATCCCTGCTCATATTCTGGATGCATGCCCGTATATTATAACAGTTTCAGCAGCATCATAGGGAAATAAATAAAAATCTATCCCTACTAGTGGAGTGACACATCAACAGTTCACTCCAGAACAGGCACACACCTCTGTTCCTGTCCAAGAGGGTTGTGGGAAATACTCCCCCAAATCATACGGACAACCAATTTAGGCACATACACCTGGTTTGAGTGGATATAATTAGCCTAACCTGATCATTTCTCCTGATAGGGTACATACATTTTCCCATAATGACCACTTTCGTCAACACATGGTTCCTAATGTGAGTAAGAAGGCATCTAAGAAGAATACCCGCCCAGCACAGTCAAGAAATCAAGGGCCAATCTGTAACAAGGCCTTACTCGATGTTGGAGTTCATGATGCACTCAGACAATTATTTGTTGCAACTCAAGATTTTAATCTCTCAGTTCCCAATAGTGGTAACACTAATTCTAAAGGTCTTCATCAGACACTTCCTCATGAAGGCTTGCTTCATGGAAATTCGGTCGGTGTCGATGTTTTATCTTCAGATAAGAGCAACAAGAACCCTCTGTGTGGCCGGAAAACCAAGGAAGAAAATATTTCATCTTTTGCTATAACCCACCATGGTGGTCCTCCGCATGATGATGAATTTAGTTGCAAAATTCCTCTCTATAGTAGTAATGCACATTTCCTGAAAAATGCTCCAATGGAAAATGTAGTGATGAGAAATCCATCTTATCTTGAGGCACTTTCAAATGTGAATCCAGTCATGTCTGATGCTTTACCAATAGCAGGTGAAATAATTTCTCAATAATAAGATAGCATGGGGTGTAGGTCATTTCTCCAAACCACCCCTGAATCATGTATCTTCTAGTTTGATGAGTGAAATCCTTACCGATCTTGTTTAATCTGATGAAACCACAAAGAAGCACCTTCTTTGGTATAAACATGTATAAGAATCTTCATCAAATTATAAGGAGGAGGTAATGAATATGAGAAAACAACTGGAAAAAGGTGAAGTGCCAGTTATGTTTTGGCCTTTGGCTGACTCTCAGTATGACATTCCAGAGATGTTGACGGATGATGGAATTCATGACATTCGTCTCAACATGTGGAAAACACTTTGTCAATTGAAAAAAATATTATCTTATGATGACTATGAAAATCATGTCAAGATAATAGAAGGGTTACAATGCCAAATGGATTTGGCTTCTCTATCAGTTTCTCGATATCCGAAGGCTGAAAAGCAACAGAGAGCCCTTCAGCGTTCATGCCTTGGCACGCTAAAAAGGTTGTTCCAGTTAATTTCCAATGCCCCATCTGGTATTCATATCAGGGGATGGGTTGTTAATGGAGCATTACATTTCACTGTACTCTCTCGTCAACAAAGCCCGCTGAAAATGGTCTCATGCAATGTTATTGTCCATGGCCAGCCACAACCAGATGACTTTGTTTGTAATCAAAGGCTCGCTCAAGAACATGCCTCAACTAGTTCTTCTCAAAATTAGGAATACAAAGAACAAGTTTTTGAATTACTTATGCATCAAGCAAACAAGAATATTGAACATGCCTCTCGTTAGAATCAAGCACATCATCAAGAGACATATGTTTCAGAAATCATCCAGTGGTCTTTTGAGCCGGGTGATAAGAGTGGATGTAGGTTGATGCATCCATCCAATTTCCGGACTAATGTATGTAAGATCAAGAGAGATTTTATGAAGGTCTCAGATATAGAAACTCAAGAACCACCCTATCCTTCCAGAATGGGGACTCTTTTAACCCAACCCTCATAATCAACAAATAGGATTCAATGAGTTGAGCGGAAACAGCAGGAACAGCCCCAGTCCACAGGACTGGGGACTTTTTCAAATCCCCAATCTCTCCCTCAGAGAATGCCAGTCTTCTCTCGATTAGGGGAGAATCACCAAGAGGAACGAAGAGGAAAATTATCAGAAGATTCCCTCCAAATTACTGTTCGTCAAGAAGTTCCTGAGGGATCAAAGCAGCAAAAGACATTGTCTCAACAAGGACATGGAAGATGAAAATATCGCAGAAATGCCGATAAAAGAGATGAAATGCATTATGCATCAATTAATGACATCAATGTAGTTGTTTCTGATCCCCCATATGAGGCTCACTCAGAGGGATCAGATGAATATGTTCATGCTCAAGAAGTTGTACGCACAGACACAAATGAAGAAGGTGTGCGTACATGAAATCAAATGATTAACCAGAATCTTGGTAATCCTTCAATTAACCTTCTTCCCCATCTCAGAAAGGTGTCCAATAAGGGTAAAGGAACGAATTAGGTTACCTACCCTTCATCTAGAGAAGGCCAATCGCTCTCATTAGATCAACGATTTGCACAACAAGAGGATGAAATGAAGGAATTGAGGAGGCTGAATGCAGACCAACTTCAGGGTAGTCTTCCTCCTAAGCGTACTAGAGTTAGTCAGTTAATGTAATTTGTTGCGGCTACTAAGATGGATAAAGAATATCCTCCTCTACCATTACACCCTCACAGGTCTAATCCTACGGGTCATGTGCAACAACAATCGGCAGTGCTACCATCCGTTGCAGTACCAGCCACCACATCTGTCCAAGCTCCAGTCATTGCACCTGCTAAGCTCCATGCTCAACCGGATGTTTCTCAAAAGTTAATAACTACTATTGAGTCATTAACTTCTATGTTGGAAGCTATGGAGGGGATGCGTACTCAAATTCAACCTGAAAAGAGAGCTTACCCTGAATGGGTTGATGCAATTCCTACCCAATAAAATTTTTCAAGTACCACATTCCCAATATTTAATGGTTCGGGAGACCCAGAGGAACACTTAACCCATTTTGTTTCTCGTTGAAATCCTATGATGGGAACCCCTCAGCAACAGGAAGCAGTTATGATCTGGAGTTTTGTATAGTAATTACAAGGGCATGCCTTTGTCTGGTACATATGCTTGCAATCCCGGTCAATTACCAGATTGGAGCATCTCCGCCAATGATTCCTTCTTCAATTCAGCTAAACATTTCCAAAGACTATAGTTTTTATCATAAAAACTATAATAAAAGGCATAATGAAAGGGTTTCATATTTCATTTCTCACTAGAAGGGATTAACATATTTCCTGAGTTTAGCACTCCCTTAGGAGGAATTGTTTCCAATCAGTGTGGCAAATCTGCATGATGAATTACGAACGCCATTGATCCATGTGAAATACACAAGAGGGTTTCGAGACCATACTTCAATCGCTCACCAGATTGAAGATTCTCTTATGAAGACTAAGGATAAAACTCATTTAATTCCATCATCTCTAGGAAGGAGAATGGGTAAAGCAGAGACTGCTACAGTTATGCTTAAACAAGCACCTGTACCTACTTCTACTTCAAAACCTTCATCTTATCAAAGGGATCTGCCTCCTGAGCATCAACAATAGAGGTCGTTTCATCTAGATGATCAAAGATATGAAAGAAAAAAACAATTTCAGGATTTGAAAAGAAAGTTTTACTCTTTTCGAAATGAACAGGTTCCTGGTTACTTCATTTCGGCTCTGGAAAATAATTTGGTTCAATTTCCAAGGCCCAAGAGGCCGAATAAGGAAGGAGTTGAAGACCATCCTAACTATTGCATGTTTCATCAGATGTAGGGGTATCCCATTCAGGAGTGTTTTTTCTTCAAGGATTTCTTGTAAAAAATGGCCGACTTGGGACAAGTCAAACTGAAAGGTTAGTCAGCTCAGGTAGCATGTGTTACTACTACAGATCCAGAGGAAGAAGGTGAGTGGTAAGAAGTCAAGAAGAAATATTCCCAAAAATATGATGATTGGATGGTCAAAAAAACAATCAACTGAACTCATGCCATTTTTTGAACCTAATTAAAGAATCAAATTGCGTCTTCTTCCATGAATTCCACATCACAACCCTCTTCATCAGAGGGAAAATCCTTAAAAGGGTGGCATAATTCAAAGAAAGAGGAACATTCAAAAGAAGATGAAATCGTGTCAAAGCCTAAGTTTTCTTTGACTCTGGTAGATTTTATGCCATCTACTTCGATGCCACCGGCACCGTCCCACCAAACGGAATAGCATAAACTACCTAATCAAGAAGATTCATCGTCAGATAAAGAGTTTTTCCTTGGTTCTGTTAACATGATTCACTTAACAGATCCATATTCCAGTCGGAATTTTGATTTTGATGAGCCTGAATTCCCTGTATCAAACAGAGAATCATAGGATGTTCCAGAGGGGCAGGGTACAAGAGAAGACATGGATATTGCAGATTCCACTATTCCAATTCTACCCCTGCTAGAATTGTGTACGAAGTAGAAACTCGTGGCCGAGCCCTTCAACAAGCTCAACAAGAACAAGAAAGTTCTTCTACACAAGGCAGATTCAGTCCTGGCACAGTTATTCTGGATGATCGGTTGGAGGTTCTACTTTCTTCCTCTCAGCAAGTAAATGGGCCTAATCAGTCTAATCTTCCAAATCCATGAGTATTATCAACTCCTATCCCAGTAAAAGATGAATCAACTTCCAAAGCATCAACTTCTAAGGAACCTGTGAAACCACATGTTCTTGTTGGGAAATGCAGACCTTTGGATCAAAAGTATGATGTGTTGAAATACATTGCCCAAGTACCAGTCATGTTATCCATTCTGGATGCCTTGAAATTATCAAAGGATCTTCGGGAGGCACTCATCGAGGCTTTGTCAAGTCCTCGGGATTTTGAAACTGAAATTATTGCAGCTGAAGCCTACCATGTTGAGAATAATCCGGCAGAAATCCATGAAGTGACATCTTTCACAGATGAAGATGAAGATTATATTGTGCATGGACATATTAGACCTTTGTAATTATTTGGCAAGGTTAATGGTGTAGACTTCTGAAAGGTCTTCATTGATAATGGTTCAGGAGTCAACCTTATCCCCATTCATACAATTTGTCGATTGGGCCTCACAGAATCTGATTTATCTCCTTCTACTTTGATGTTACAAGGATATGATAAAAATTAAAAAGAACCACTATGTGAGATTACACTCAAAACTCAGTTTGGAGATCTTGTATCCAATTCATATTTCAGGGTTGTTGATCAAGACTTAGCCTTCAACATCTTTCTTGGTAGACCCTGACTACATTATCATGTAGCTATCCCTTCATCATACCACCAATGTCTCAAATATTGTTTCGATAGTCAAATTGGGACATTTTATGGTGATAAGTCCCCATTCAAGACATGTGAATATCAATACATTGATGCAGAATTCTATAACATGAAGGGAAAGGAGAAATCCACAACAAGGGAGATTACCATAGTTAATGATCCATATGGTTTGGAAAAGATTCCAGTAAACCCATTAACACATGTGAGTTCAGATTATGTATTGCCTATCAGTACAATTGACTGGATAGAACCAAATCAAAATACACTTATGTAAACCTACATAATGTCAATTACAGTAATCAAGTCAGACAGCATGAGAGAAATTGGTGATTCACCAAGTAATGATGAAGGCTCAAATGGAGATGTCTTCATTTCATCTGTTGAAATCCATCAAGTCTATACTTCACCAATCAGTCTAGAAGTAGTTATAGCAATGTTAGAGGTGAATGATGATGTTTATTCTCAATCCATTATCTCCTCTATATTACCCAAGGAAGACCATTCATCATCAATCGGGTCAGAAATGGAAGATTCTTCTTCAAGATGTTCAAATTTTAACATCTCTTCTGATCAGGAAAATTATACTTCATCATTTACTATGCAAGTAGAAACAGAAGAAATAACACATGTTGAAGAAGAAGAGGAATATCTTAGGGATGATCCTCTAGAATTTGAAGAGGGTATCTCTACCACCGTGGACGAACTCAGAGAAATAAATCTGGGTACAAAAGAAGATCCACACCCCACTTTAATTAGTGCGGCCATGACTCTTGAAGAGTAAGAGATGTATGTTTAATTTTTAAATCAAAATCAAGATATATTTCATTGGAACTATACCGAGATTCCAGGGATTGATCCTGATGTTTCCATTCATCATTAGGTTTTCCCAGAAGAACATCGAGGATTCAAACTTGCCGGTAGAAGAACACACCAAACCTATGCTTCCAAAATTATGGCTGAACTGGATAAGCATATCAATGATAACTTTGTCATAGTAGTTCAATATCCCAAGTGGTTGGATAATATTTTCCCTTTGAAAAAGAATAATGTACAAATTAGAGTTTGAATTGATTTCCGAGATCTTAATTGTCATTGTCATAAAGATGATTTTCTAGTTCCAATTATAGAACTCTTGATTGATGCAACAGATGGCTATGAAGCACTTTCCTTCATTGATGGATATTCAGGATATAATCAAATCTGAATGGATCCAGAAGATGAAGAATCTATAGCCTTCAGAGCCCCTAAGGGTGTGTTTTGCTATCAAGTAATGCCCTTTGGCTTGAAGAATGCAGGCGCATCATATCATCGTGCCATGCATCGTATCATCAAACCCTTTTTAGGGATGTTTGCTGAATGTTATGTGGAAGATTTGGTGGTTAAATCCAAACAATGTTCTAATCACTTGGATGATTTGGAAATAATATTCCATGAACTTCGACAACATATTTTGAAGATGAACCCCTTAAAATGTTCTTTTGGGGTAACCTCAGGAAAATTTCTCAGATTCTTTGTACGCCATCTGGTATCGAGGTCGATCCTAAGAAGAAAAAGTCAATCCTTGGTATGTCACCTCCTCGAAATTTAAATGAATTTAGAGGACTTGAAGGACACTTGTCATATATTCGGTGTTTCATCGCCAATTTGGTAGGAAAAAGTATACCCTTCACAAAATTGATGAAGAAGGGAGTCACTTACAAGTGGACTGAAGAATGTCAAGAAGCCTTCGATATTCTAAAGAAGTATCTCTTTAGTCCACCGATGTAAATGCCACCTATTTAAGGAAGACCACTTATCATCTATGTGAATGATCTAGACCGATCATTGGGTGTATTTCTTGTTTAGAAAAATGATGTTGGGAATGAAAACAACCTCTACTATCTCAGTTGGACTATGATTGATGTTGAAACCTGATACTCAAATATTGAGAAGTGCTTACTAGAATTAATCTTTGTAGTTTAAAAGTTGAGACACTACCTGGAACATCACGAGGTCTAATTGGTATCTCGCAAAAACCCGCTAAAATTCATCCTTAGTCATCCAATGCTTACAGGATGTCTAGAAAGGTGGGAAGTTATTTTGTAGCAATTTGATAATCAATATGTGTCTCAAAAGGCAATAAAGGGCCATGCTCTAGCTGATTTCCTTGCTGAACATCATTCAGTGGAAGATACATCTTCAGATATTGAACTTCCTGATGAGAAAGTATTTCATATTCAAGATAGTCTTCAAACATGGGAAATGAACATTTATGGTGCTTCCAGGAGTCCAACAGCAATGAAAATGGATGATCCTAAATTCAACAACGTTGGGTTAGGAATTGTACTCATTTCTCCAGAAACGGTAGTGTTATCCTATTCCTTCTCATTTTTGGGAGGCGGTACAAATAATGAAGGAGAATACCAAGCTCTTATCGCAGGATTGGAGTTGGCACTTCAAGCAAAAGTGAATCATTTAAAGGTGAAAGGTGATTCAGACCTAATAATCAAACAAGTCAATGAGGATTATGAAATCGGAAAAGAAGAACTAATCCCTTTTTATGATTATGTCAGAGAGTTAATGGTGGAATTTCCTACCAAAATGACATTTTCTTATGTCCCGCGATCACAAAATGCCCAAGATGATGCACCGGCTAATATATCCACAGCTCTGGCAGATCCAAATCGGGAGGAGAAAACCATCAGTATTTCCCACTGTCAAACAATTTCACATTATGTTCAAACTAGAATAGAGGAAATCAATGAAATTAGTCCAATTCCTGAACCATATGGTCATACTACAGGATGGATGATACCTACCAGGGAATACCTTCAAAATGGAACACTTCCACCTGATAGAGTTGGGAAAGATCAAATTCGGAGATGTGTGGTCAATTTTACTCTTTATGATAGCCCATATCACCTAGCGAAAATTCTCTACAGGCGTGGTTTTGATGGAATTTTCTTCATATGCATTGATGGTGAACAGACAATGGCTTTCATGAAAGAAGTGGATGCAGGAGTCTATGGTTCCCATCAGTCTGGACACAGACTATCTGATCAAATTCGAAGGCTTGGATATTTTTGGCCTTTAGTTATAGAAGATTGTATTGATTTCTCAAAGAAGTGTCATTATTGCCAAGTACATGCCAACTTAATTCATCAACCCCCAGAGTTGCTTCATACAGCTAAATACTCATGGCCATTTTCCACATAGGGAATGGATTTAGTGGGACCTTATCCTTCAGCTACAGCAAAGTAGTTTAAGTACATTCTTACTATTACTAACATCTTTTCTAAATGGGAAGAGGCAATACCCTTCAAAGAAGTCAGTTCTAAATGCATTTGTATCTTCATCAAGTCTACGATCATTACCAGATTTGGTGTCCCTCATTCCATACTAAGGGACAATGGAACCAATTTCTTTTCATCTGAGGTGAGGAAGTTGTATCAAGAATACAACATCAAATCTAATCATTACTCTTGATATCATGCAGTGGCCAATGGCCAAATAGAATCATTCAACAAGACTCTTTCAAAAATATTGCAAAAGATGGTGGATAAAGATAAGAAATCATGGCCTGATAAACTCTTTCATGCTTCATGGGCTTATTGGACCACCACCCGCACTGCAACGCGGTCAACTCCATATTCATTGGTATATGGAATGGAAGTAGTCTTTCTCATTGAGGTTCAATTAACCTCGCTCAGAGTGTCCATTTGTGATCAGTCATCTACAGATGAGCAATCTCAAAAGTGATTGGATGAATTGGAACGAGTAGACGAGAAAAGATTGTGCACCTTGCACCACTTGGAAGTCTATCAGAAACGAATAGCACGAGCTTTCAATAAAAAAGTTTGTCTTCGTTCATTTGTTCAGGGAGAATTTGTATTAGTTCTCAGAACTCCAATGATACCGGGAAAGAAACCTCCCATGTTGGATCCAAAATGGGAAGGACCATTTTCAATACATACAGTTTACTCCAATCAAGCTTATTCTTTAATCTCAATGGATGGAGAACTCATCACCACTCCAACCAATGCTAGATTTCTGAACAAGTATTTTTTGTAATGAAAATACCATCATCCAACATGACATAAAACTATAAAATCATCCAGTAAGACGTTAAACTGCAGTATCCACGGTCCATACATATGACCTTAAACTATTCACACTATTGTCCAACATGTGGTTAAACTATGCTATCGTCCAGAAAGCCGTTAAACTGCAGCATCCACGGTCCCTTCATATGAACATAAACTATTGGCACTTACGTCCAACATTAATCTGTGACGTCCTAACTACATGACTCTAAATTGTACAGAAGCCCCTTACGTCCAGTAAGACAATAAACTGCATAATCTATGGTCCATTCATATGACCTTGAACTGTTCGCACCATCGTCCAACATAACGTTAAACTATTCCATCGTCCAACGTGATGTTAAACTATGAAAAGGTCCTTAATATTTCCAACATGACGTTAAACTATGTCCTCTTTTGTCCTTACTGCATGACATTAAACTGCACAGTCCCCCTTTCATCCTTCATGACGTTAAACTATATTGTCCTCATCATCTTAGCTACCGGATGCTAAACTGTACAGAACCCTTACATCTAACCTGACGTTAAACTGTGTCCCTATATTTGTCCTAAATGATGTTAAACTGTATTTTGTCCCTGCTACATGACACTAAACTGTGAAGCACCAATAGTCCGCACTACAAGACTTTAAACTGCATAGTCCCTTCATATGTCCTACATGACATTAAACTATGCATCATTAAGGTTGTTTCTACCTCTTGTTTCTCACACCGAGTATGACTCACATGAGCTTAGAGTAAACTTCAACCATAACACCCTCTATGGGCCGCTAACCATGTGTAAGTCCCAACACCATTTTTAGGTCGTTGCCCCGAAAAACAACTTGATCACTAATTAATTATTTAATTGAACTATGCAGACTTTGATCCTTGCCTTCTTGGCTGGGTACATAGGCAACCTCTGGTTGTTCAAGCCCAAAACCAATCTCTTCACATTGGTTCAACTTTGTCTTTTCTACATGACGTTAAATTGTACATCACTTCTATCATGTACGAAAATAAACTACAACATTTTTTAAAACCCTCACTTGAGAGAGAATCATTATTTACATTGATCTCTAATCATGTTATATTTTATAGAATACGTACATACATGGAAATACTCGAACCATTAATCTTGGGTCAAACCATCATTGCACTAAAGGCCCCTTCACATTTCACTTGTACGAACAAAATCATTACAGAGGGTATTTCATGAACTACATGTTGCTTGATTACCATCTTTTTGGGATACGAAGGAACTTTCGAGAATCCCTCGAATCCAACCCCATGTATTTGGGCCTAACCCCAAATTTTACTTTTATTCCCCTGGCTGAAAAATCCCTATGAAAACACACACTATGTTTTCATTATTATGGCATGAGTTCTAAAACCCTAAACTAAGATTTCTCATACTTTCGTACCACATGACGTTAAAATGTATTTCAATAACTATGATTGGCTTGATTCCCATCCTTATGGGATACATACTGAAGTCCAAAACCATAATCTAGGATCCAGCCACAACATGATTATGGTTAGCATTGGTCTGTGTATATCTACATGCATTGAACAAATTACCATTTTTATGTGTCATACTCCTAACCTTAAAGACATCCAAATCTCCATTGAATTTTTTTGACTTCTAGTCACAAAATGTCCAATTTTTGAGAGTTCTTTTGCCTGACCATGCAGCACGTGCCCTTAGGAGGCCTTGCATAAACAATGTACATAACTGACGTGCCAACCAAAAGATGCAATTATTTGACTATGAATCCAATTCCCTTAGGCGGCCCTGCATTATTTAACCCCCTAACAGATTTTTCAAATAGTGGTAACATCATTATTGGGAAGAAATTCTCTTTTTCCCTTAGTTATTTTAATGAAAATATGTAGGGATCCACAAAAATGGCTATCCTTAACATATCTATCCCATAATTGTTTTCATGATTTGAAATTTTTTAAGTTTATGGTTTATATTTCCATTCCCTACATTTAGGTCAGACCTTCGTAGGAGTTACATTCATCTCGTACATAGACAATCTTGTTTGGAAATATCTTCTCCATATTCAAGTACCTATCCCCATACAGCAAACTCTATGCTTTGTAAAATTTTAATCCCCATAAACTTCCACTGGCTTTTTAGTAGTAGAAAAGTAAATTTCTGAGAGTTCTTCTATCTAACAATGTAGCATATGCCCTTAGGCAGCCGTGCATAAATAGTCTACATAACAGAACTGTCAGCCAAAAGTTGCTATTATTTGACTATGTAGCCAATTCCCTTAGGTGGCCCTACATAATCCAACCCCCTAATGGGTATGTTAAATAGTGGTAACTTCATTATTGGGAACTACTACTTCTAATTCCTTTTATCCATTTTTTTAATATCATTCCTTAGATTCAAAATATCTTAAGTCATTGTTCACATATTTTCCCTCATACTTGAACATGATAATATGTTTTTAGATAAATTATTAAGGAATTTAGTCAATTTTAATCAATTCGGTCAAAGCTATTTCGACCTTAAACATTATCCTTTTTATGTCTGACGTGCATGACATTATACTGCCCACAAAAGACATGGGAACTATGAACAAAAGTCAAGTCCCAGCTCAGTAAACATATACACTGTATGATTTAGGTAATATTTAGAAATTAAAAAGATTCAAAGTTTTTAGGGTTATTTATAATAATCCTAGTAAAAATAATACTATGCTTACTAAGACCACTGAATTAGGAAAAAATTTAAAGCAGAAAGAAGAAGAATTCATGCACAAATGATTGATGATGAAAAGATTCTTCATTGATGCACAAGAGTAAGAAGGACATCAACAGATTGGATTCTCTTATCTATTTCAATAATTACAAAAGGATTTCAACATAACTTTTCATTTGATTTACGGCATCCCAAGATTCTTCAGCAACCACCTGGAATTCATTCATTCAACTGGATACAATAAGATATGTAGTGATACCAGCTCTTATTGGAACAATTGTAAAAGAATTTTCTAGAGTGTGGTTTGATAAAATTTTCTGCTGATCAAATAGTGACTATGTTTCTATCCAAGAGACATGGATGATGGATAGATGTATTTGAGAATGGAGCATTGGAAGTAAAGATCCATTTAAAGAGAGTACTCTTTTAAGATATTGTTTCTAATGTCATGATAGTATTCTCTCCATCAACTGGAAGAGGAAAACAAATTAGCCCATGGCTTTCCATTTTCATATCTGCAAGGGAATGACATGGAGGAAAAATTTTAATGTTCACACCATTGTTTCTACTCTTAATGAACAACATAAATGAAATAGAGGAATATCATTGCGGTTGCATCTCGAGAAGATAGTTCTTTGCATCTAGAATGGTGACTTCTTGGAGATGACCATATCCATACAATGGTAGATAAATGCTATATGGAAGTCAAAATGATACTTCTTCAGGTACTTTGCCAAATCTGGAAGAGTGCTGTCATAGACAGTATAATAATCATGGCCAATGATGATAATCATATCATCAACTCGCTTGCCAGCCATATCATCAGCCATTTCGATTCTCTTGGGATCCATTTAATCTGTACAAAAGTTGAATAATTAAATCTTAAGTAAGTTGATTTTTCATAAATTTTGTGAAGAAAAGTGAAAAGGTGGCTAAGGCATTATGTCGCTCAAGTCCCAAAGTTGGAACGCAAGTATAAGTGTGTCGCACAACTTTTGGCACGCAGGTATCATCGCGCAAGTCCAAATACCTTTGTAGCAGCGCGACACAAATAAACCAGTGGAAAACTGAGAACTTGCGCGACACAGGCAACTTGTGAGGCGAGAGCTCGAAAATCAGAAATTTGGTGCTTTTCACGAGGAATGACCTCCTATATAAAGGCCAACCCGCACCCCTATGCTCTGAAGCTTGCGCGGCTCACACCTGCGTGATCCCATTTACGCTCTCAACACTTGCGTGCCAGAATTCCTTGGTTTTCTTCATTACCTCACAGTCACATTCTCTTTCTTTTGGATCCAACTCTGAGGGGGGGGGGAATTTTTCGGACGCTTCTATTAGTCACAGATTCTAAACGAATGAAAGAAGGAAAAGACCTTAAACCAAAAATGATTCATCCTTTGAAGAAAAATAAAAAAATTGATAAAGGCATGAACAAAGATTTATTTGCACTTGGGTCGCACATGTTCCACCAATGTCGCGAAAGTATACTTACGCGCCACCCAATGGTCACACAGGTGACATGCACGCCCACATTGATTTTTCGCCCAAGGTCTTACCTGGCATATAAATACCCCTGGCCCCCCACCCATTTTTGGACGGAAAGATTCCAAAACTCATATTCGATCTCTGGTCACCCTAGTCTCTTCTCAAAGCTTCCGAACACTTATAATCTAATTTCTTACCTAAAATGGAAGATCTAAAGAGGGGGAGTAAGGCCTAATTGTTGAAATTCATCAACACTTGTGCACCTAAATGGCCAACCCTTAAGGGAAATGGCCACACTTCTGCACCGCCTTAACCCTTCAACAGAAATTATGTGCCACCCTTCTAGAAGCCCCAAGTGATAATACTAAATGCTTGAGCCAAGTCTTTCCCATGTATTACCTTAAGGAATGATCGTCGTGCAGGTATCCATGTGTCGTGCAGGTACACATTCGCGACCAGGACTTGCACACCCATGTAGGAATTGAGCACCCTCTCTCTTTTTGGGTGCCTCTCCTGCCTATTTCACATGTCTAATGCCAATCCACCTCTCCTCTTCAAGATTCAGACATCAGATTCATCTTCAATGCAATTTATGGCATGTTTCCTTTGTTATCATCCTTTTCGGAATGTAATTCTATGGAACATCTCTCAAAACATTGTGATTTACATATCTTTATGTCATTACAGTTAGAGATTCCATTCAGTCAAACTCATCCTTTAAAATGAGAAGACTATTCTGGGCCTTATTTTCAGGAGTATGCCCCATGTCCCTTTAACCTGGGCCTCCTTTTAAGGACTAACCCTCAATCATATTTACTCTAGTTTGGGCATCCTCTTTAGGAGTAATCCCCAATATCAAATCCCCAAATATCGGACTCCTTTTCAGAAGTAAGCCCCGTGTCCCCTTAATTTTGGGCCTCCTTTTCAGGACTAAGTCCCAGTCAAAATTTTCATTTAACTTAGGCCTCCTTCTAAAAAATAAGTCCTAAGTCTCATGTCCCCTAACCTGGGTCTCCTTTTCAGGAGTAATCCCCAGTCTTTAAGTTCCCTTAATTTTTTCCATCCTCCTCAGGAGTAAGCCCCAACCATAATTCATTTAATATGGGATTACTCCTTAGGAGTAAGCCCCAAGTTCCCAAAAATCCAAATTCCCTTAAACTGGGCTTCCTTTTCAAGAGTAATCCCTAGTCATAATTCCTTTTTAACCTGGATTCTTTTTCATGAGTAAGCCCCAGTCATAATTCGTTTTAACCTGGGCTTCCTTTTTAGGAGTAAGCCCCAGTCGTAATTCCTTTTAACAGGGGATACCATTTTAGGAGTAATCCCCATTCATAATCCCCTTTAACCTGGTCCTCTTCTTTAAGAATAATCCATATTCATGATTTCTCTTAACCAGTATTAATTTACTTTTTTACTTGGGCTTCCTTCTCGGGAGTAAAACCCAATCATAAGCCCCCTCCTAATTTGGGCATCCTGCTCAGGAATAAGCCCCAATGTTAGAGTATCCAAATCTCCATAAAGCACATATACCTTTATAGACCTTGTTCTTGGGATTCTTCCATGAAGTAAATCCAAATCTTCATCCATCTGGGTAGTCATACATACATAATCCCCACTCATTTCTTATAATTACAGCTTTCATCGAACAATTGTCTAGTTTTACCAATACCTCTTGTTTCTCACACCGAGTATGACTCACGTGTGCTTAGAGTGTAAAAGTAACTATGAAATCTTTCGTTGAGCCATCGAACATGCATAAACATCATACTTCTTTACTCGAACTACGTGGGATCTGGTTACTTTTCTAAAAAAGGATACATAGGTAGCCCATATGCAGGTACGATCCCAACTCTGAAATAATCTATGTCCTTCTGAATGATAATAAACTTCAAGTGCCCTATTGAGTGTCTTTAAAACTAGAATGGTTATCATAATGACCAAGATATTTCTATATAATGTGTCGAAGGATACCATTGACTAAGAATCTCTAACAAATACATATGATTCTCTATCAATGAAGAACCTCAAATACATATAAAAGATTCTCTAAATTTCATTCATAATAATTATTGATATTCATATCTAAAGGAAATCTCATTTTCATACTTGGTAATGTAATAAGGATTCACGAACATAACTTAAATCTATAAAGAGAGTCCCAAAGTAGATAATAATTCCCCCCAAAAAGGTGTGATGAGTCCGACCTCCCATCCTCTCGACCAATGCAAATTCCTAAGCCTCATCATTCCAGAACTAGTGAGCACCTACATTTGGAAT
Source organism: Viscum album (assembly GCA_963277665.1). Lineage (NCBI taxonomy): Eukaryota > Viridiplantae > Streptophyta > Magnoliopsida > Santalales > Viscaceae > Viscum > Viscum album. Next base: position 610,904,689 of record OY728135.1, on the reverse strand, counting down.
GCTAGTCCAAATGGATATAGAATAATTGGTTGTTTTTTGGTTCTACGAACAAACCCGTTAGAAACCACTTGGAATGTTTTAACCTTAAATCAATGAGGTCATCCCCAATTCTAGAGGAAACAATATTACACTAATGTTTCCCCTAAATAGTTACCTAGTCTTCCTCATGACTGAGAGGTTGACTTCTTAATTTAAATTATCCTTGTATCTCTTTATTTATCCAAGAAACCATACAAAATGGTCACTGTTGACCTGGAAGAGCTGAAGAAATAGTTACAAGAGAATCGACAGAAGGTTTTTATACTCCCTTGTGCTTCACTATGGGGTGCACCAGTCCTCTTCATCAAGAAGAAGGATTGGTCAATGTGCCTCTTCATTGATTATCTTGATCTTAAAAAAATCATAATAAAGAACAAGTATCCCCTTCCATAGATACATTACTTATTCAATCAACTTTATTGGGCATGATATTTCACTAAGGTGGACCTTCAATCGGGATATCACCAATTAATGGTGAGGAAGGAAGATATTCCCAAGACTACCTTTTGAATGAGGTATGGACACTGTGTTCATAGTGATGCCCTTCGGACTTAATGATACTCTATAAATTTTCATGGACTTTATTAATAGAGTCTTTAGAGATTACCTCGAAATGTTTGTGGTAGTCTTTATTGACGATATTCTGATATACTCCAAGAGCATGGAGGTACATGAGGAAAATTTAAATAATATGTTAAAGACTTTGTGATGGGAGAAGTTGAATGAAAAGTAAAATAAATCGGATTTCTAGATAAAGGAATTATTATTCTTGGGAAATGTTATCACAAGCAAAGTGATATATGTGGAACCTTACCAGACAAAGTCATTTGAAGAGTGGCCCGGGCCAACAATTTTAATGAAGATCCACAAAATGTTTGTTCTAGTTGGGTATTTTTGATTATTTGTGAAGAACTTTTCAGAATTGTTGAACACATTGAACAAGATGACATTGAAGGAAGTAGATTTTTTCTGGACTCAGGAATGTGAAGACTATTTCATGGAGTTGAAAAAGCGGCTTATCACTATGCTGGTACTCACACTCCCAGCAAATACAAAACTCTCTGTGGTGTAAAGTGATGATTCAAAATGATATTAGGTTGTGTGAAAATGTAAAATTATAATGTGATATCCTACAACTCAAGGCAGCTGAAAATCAAAGAGAAAAACTATTCCATGCATGATCTGGAGTTGGCGGCTGTGATCTTTGCGTTGAAAATCTGGCGACATTGTCTCCATGGGGAGAAGTGTGAGATATATACTGATCACATGAGTCTCAAATATATATTCCAACAGAATGTTCTTAATATGATCCATTGAAGATATATAGATATCATCAATGATTATGACTGCTCAATCCACTACCATCCTGGTAAGGTAAACAAGGTGGAAGATGCTCTATGTAGAAAAAATCTTGCATATTTATCAATGATGAGAATTGAAAAGGATACGATCTTCTTAGATTTGAAAAGGATAGACATGGGAATTATTAAGGGAGGAACATAATCAATAATTTATAAAATTATTGCTCAACCATCCCTCATGGATAAAATAAAGGTTGCTCAAAGAAAAGATGTGGACCTTCTGAAAAGGGTGAAAGCTATCAGAAATGGGAAATCCTTAAAGTTCTTAGTTGACAAGGATGGAGTTGTAAGATTTGGACACAACTATGTGTACCATCTGTTCCATAGATAAATAAGGAGATTCTGAATGATGCACATAGATCAACATTATCTATCCACCTATAGAGCACAAATATGTATTGTGATCTCCGAGAAAACATCAGTGGGAAAATATAAAAAGGGAGATTGCTTAATTTACATCAAAGTGCCTAATATGTCATCATGTGAAGGCTGAGTGGGAAAGGCATAAGGGGATGATGCACCCACTACCCATACCAACATGGAAGTGGGAGAACATTACTATGGACTTTTTCACTAGACATCTAAGGACATATAGAATAAACAATTCTATATGGGTTATTGTGGACCATCTTATAAAGAGATCTAATTTTATCGTGATTCGGGAGATGATCCTAATGGATCAACATGCACGGATATATATCCAAGAGGTGGTAATGAGGCATGTAGTTCCATAGTCTATTGTATCCAACCATGATCTGAGATTCACCTTGAAGTTCTCGAAAAGTATCTAGCATTCTCTAGGCGCTAAACTAAACATCAGTTTGGCCTATCATCTTGAAATTGATGGCCAATCTGAGTGATCTATTGAAAAATTGGAAGATATGTTGAGATAATTTTCCATGGGCTTCAAAAGAAGATGAGACCATCATCTTCCACTAGTTTAGTTCTACTACAATAACAGTTTCCACTCACGCATCTGAATGGCACTATACAAAGCCCTTTATGGGAAATGGTGTCTAACACTAATGTGTTGGGATGAAGTTAGTGATCAAAAGCTCTTAGGACCTAAAATGGTCGAAAATGGTAGATAAGGTGAAAACCATTCAATAGGATATCAAGGAAGTCCAAATTCAATAGAAGAGTTATATAGGCAATCATCAACAAGACCTTGAGTTCAATGTTGGAGACATGGTATTTCTATTCATACCTCGGTTGAAAAAGGTCATAAGGTTTGGAAAGAAATAGAAGTTAAGTCCTAGGTACATAGACCCCTTAGTGATTCATGATAATGTTGGGGTTGTGGCCTATCCACTAGAACTATAACCTACCCTGGACAATGTACATGATGTATTTCTTGTATTCCTTTTAAAGAAATACATACTAGACCTTTCACATGTTCTATCTTCAGAGGTGGTGCAGTCGGAGGATGATCTCTCTTACGAGGAGCAGCCAGTGTTGATCTTGGATCATAGAGATAATGTTTTATGTAACAATACTTCTCATCTATTCAAGGTACTATAGCAGAACCATAAGTATGAAGAGGCAATGTGGGAACAATAGGAGGATATGAAGGAAAATTACTCAAACTTATTAATTAATTAAAATGAAAAATACAATTTCTGGGGGAAAATTTCATAAGGGGGGAAGAATGTAATGACCCAATTTTTTTCAATGGAAATTTCTTTCTTATGTCACAATGACAAGAAATCACAACATAATGAACTACTAAGTAATATGATTCCTTTAAACATAAGTTTTTCCCTTCTGTGATTTGAATTTTGATAATCTAACATACACAGTTGTGATCAGTTTTTTATTTGGAGTCCAATAAGAAAACATAATTTTTGGTGAATTGTAACCAATGCTTATGAATAGTAACATACACTTTGGAATAGAGATATTCCGCAATTAATAGTAACCTTATCTATGATATTATATAAATAATATTCAAGTAAAAGTACGATATACTTATATCTTGTAATAAGAAAATAAATGTTTTAATATTCTTATTTTTAGAATAAATTGTGATTTTAATTAAATATTAAATTAATCATATTTAAAAAATTATTTTTGAAAAAAGGATTTCATTTTTTTATTCTACACATTGAATAATGTTTGGGGTGAATTTATGGGATTTTTCTAAAATACATGAATTTTTTATGAATATTAAAATACTATAATATATGATAAGTGATAAATAATGGATTTATTGAGTCAATGATGATGATATGATGATGTAAGCCCAATTGGTTCGAGATAACATTAATTTGTTACTATTATAGGTCATGTATTACTCAAAATTTCTTGTCTTCTGAAGAAATAATAAAATTTTGATTATAATATGATGAAAACCCTCCTCCCCTCCACTATAAATTCCTTACATCCATACCTCTTCTCTGTACTCCTCTCAATCCATATTCCCTACCAATATTCTGACCAAATATCTCTTCAATATCCTTCCCCACATCCTACATCCCGTATTCTTTTCAAAACACCAAAACCTCTCCTCTTAAGAAGCTCTTAAAGAAGGTTGATTCAAGAGGTAAAATTCCGCTTTTCTTTTCTTTCATTTCTTTTATGGTCTTTTATTTTCTTGTTTCTTTCCTCACCTCCCTTCACACAAATGGTATGATAACTCCATTAACATACAAATACTATAATTATATTATTATAATGTGATAATTCATTATTATAACTCCTTTTCTCACCATTTATTTGGAAAAATGAAAACACCGTCCGAGATGTGTTAATTTAGCACAATCAAGGACAACAGTTCATCAATTTCTATATTCATATTTAATTATGGTCATGAAACAATTTTTGTAATGGTTTAACCAGATTATTATATATATAATATATCATTTTTAAGTTATTTAATCCTTTTTTACAAATATTATTACGTAAAACATTTTCATTGTAATCAAACCCACAGATTAACCAAAACGGTTATCATTAAGGTTTTATAAAAAAACTCATTTCACTCACTATAACCGAATGAATTTTTATAACTATGTAATCTACCGGATGTTCACTAATAAAATATTATTTCAATTCTTTACAACCACTTCCATCATCCATGTTTTTCTGAACAGGAACAAATCATTAAAACCAAGTAAGCAAACAAACTTGAACAGTGAAATTGAGCCTTATAACCAATCAAAATGGTCTTGAATGAACTAAAAAAAGATATAATAAATAAATTAAATATATAATATATTCTTGAATTATTAATTAGGAAACCTAATTTTTTTATTTAGGTCATAAATAACAGTGGAGAACACCACTGAACTTAAGGTAATGGTTCCTCTCTATTTCACAATTAATCATGATTGTCCTCTATGGTATGAATTTTTATGTGTAATAAAAAATAATGGGGTATGATTTATCACTTACCCCTTACTTACATAATGATTTATATGTTATTATAAACTCCATTCTCTCTCATTAATACCTCTTAAGTATACCTAATACCATGCCGATAATCCGTAAGGAATTCTACCCGAACTGCCTTTATTCCTTCAGGTTTCTCTATCTTTCTATTTACCAAAATTAAATTTTGTTTTATTTTATGTAAAACATATAAATTATTTATATATGCTACAAAATCTTGTTTCAATATCCATCCCTCATTATCTTTCGTGGATATACATGTTTTTAAAAGAGTCCCTCTTTAGTAATTTCTGATAAGCAAACCTGTTTTAAGGGAACTTACTAAATTTTCACCTAATTTCAAGTGCATTTTATCTTCTGTTTTAAGACACCACAATCTTTATAAAATCATTATTTTAATTATTTAGACCTTATTAGTTCACTTATGGTTTTATATAAAATATTTTCTCATTTTCTATTTCAAAATCTCTATAATATTTTCCTTCAAACCACACAAAAATGTTTTAATGATAATATTTCCCAAATACATTTCCTACATATTTCCACTTGCTTTTGAAATAATTTTACATGATAAATTCCTATTTTACCTTATTAATGTCTATGTATATTATAATTCATTACTTTCAAGGAAAAATTCATGATACACCATTGGTTATGCTTTATATAATGATTGTTGTACCCAATTCATCCCATGGGTATCCCTTATGTTTATGTATGATTCTTTATGTGAAAAACATGTTCATGAAATGTAATATTGATGCACCCATATATAACTCCAATGAATTTGGTAAAGTTATATCTCATGATATGCTATGTGTAGTGGTCTTGGTGGTTTTCCATGGCTTATTCTAATATGGGAAACGAGATTGGAAGTTATCCTTGACTCGTACTACTATTGTAAATAGTATTGGAAAATAGACTTGACCAATAATAAATACATTTTTTTTTTGTTATTCCATATTTCTATTATTCCATGTTTAAATTATCCCTTGATTATATGTTATGATTCCATATGTTACATTCCCTTTTATATCATCATGGTATGACATCTATCCCATTTGATAATGCTTTGTTCTCATGGTTATTACCTTTCTAAGGTTCTATCTCATCAAATTATTCATGTTATCCCCAGGTTATCCTATGAAGATGTATGAGAACAATGGACGATATAATCTCATTATAGATTTCAAATAAAAAGTTGTTTTATGTTTTATGTACCTAGTTTTCAGAGACGCTAGACTTCATAATCATTATCTTGAACACTAATTTATAATTATTCTTAAAATAATGTAATGTTATATATAAAAGGATAGGGTAGCTATATCGCCTCCATGGGAGTGAGATCTTCCTCCCAATGGATTATATCTTCTACACATGGAATGATGTAATCCCATGGGTAGCTTCAACTTGTAAAACCCACACCATCTCTCACGAATTCTCCTTTCAAAACATAACTGTTTAGTCCATGGATTCCTCGTGTTTCTTACACTAAGCATGACTTGTGTGGGCTTGGAGGTTAGTATTGATCATGACATTACAACCAAAATGCCTAGGTTTTGATCCCTATCTTATAAAAAGTGTAACTAGGATGCCTCTTCATTGTTTAATCCCAACCAATGGTATGCTTTGGTGTTCCCCTACTAGGGGCACACCTCCTTGATCCTCCCGAAGTGGCATCTAGATTAGTCTCTCTATGGGTTACCTCCTTAGCTATAATCCCCAATGCCCCCTTTTTAACAATTTTTTCTTTTATTCTCAACTAAATAGGATATGTAGGAAGCCTCCTTGAGTTCCAGTCCCATCTTCAACCACCCATCATGAACTTCTCTAGGATATATCCTCAGAAGGACTTGATGAAACTTAGATGTTGTATCTCCTTCAGTTCTTCATTCAGCTAGCTTTTATTCATATGTATCGTCCCTCATTTATAACTACATGGACTTTGATTCCCAACTAATCAGGATACATAAAAAACTTCTTGAGTTTCAAGCCCAATGCACCCCAAAAACCCATCCATTCATTCTAAACATTCCATTTTACATTTTGATTTTACTTAGGTCACCACATCTCAGTGGAATCATTCCACCCCCGTTAATATCATCGTTGTTCCCAGTATTATTCGATCAGTATCAGTGATTAATCCCCTTTAAAATCTGACCATGTGTGGCTATCTTTTATAGAGAACCTAACCATGTGTAATCCCTTATTCCATAACCCTTTCAGACTGTCTGGGTTTTGAACTTTGTCTTCTACACATGGTATGTAGGTAACCTCCCTAAGTTTTAATCCAAACGAATGGTAAACATTTTTGTCGCCATTAATGGGGTGTACCTCTCTAATCTACCTCCATAGGTGTTCTGATCAGCCTTCACGATGTCACATCATGCCATTATAGGACACACCACCCCAGGTCTGCCTCCATAGGTTCTCCAATTCATCAATCTGGAAAACCTTCTTGAATGCTCCCTCTTATGGATGTATCTCATCGATCTGTCTCTACAAGCCATTAAACTCACGACCCTCTATCATAGCTTGATGTTAAACTTGTGGAATACCACATAAAAAACATGGGATTCCAAAGGAAAACCTCGAAATATAATCCAATAGAATAAAATACCTTGTAATTAATGTGGGGTGACTCAAGTTTTCATGCCCTTATGAAGACCTCTAATGAAGAATAATATATTTGTACTAATGTTCCATTGTCTATACATGATTAGTAATACCCAATGTGACTACTCTCTTAACCGACGGTTCCTTGACTTGACTCCTTGGATTGTCCAAATAGAATCAGCATAATTAAAAAGCATCTAAGAAGAGATGTAATAGATAATGAGATTCACAAACAATGTCCCAATATTTAAGGGAGACCTACACTAGGTGACGAATTCTGATAAGGGGTCCATGTAAGGATGGATAGACATCCCATCATCCTGTTTTGATCAAGGAGTATAAATATTCTAAAGTAATGAATTCCTACCACCTTTACAAATCGAGAATGTGGGGTACAATTCACTATCATTGTACATACCACATGTGTCTGCGGCATGCCTTGGATAAAATCAATGGAAACATAAATGGTGAACCTGAGGTGAAACAATTCTCCTCAACATGGGTATTTGTAGCATTCAAGACATATGAAGATGAGAATTTTACTAGATCTAGATATCTAATACCATGTGTTAACAAGTAAATATTGGTCTAGGTGCAGAACTCACTAGATATTGGGGAATATAATTATTGGGCATTCTAGAAAGGGACATCGTCAGAACGAATCTATATCTCTAGCCATGAAATAATGGATGGAACTGGGGAATTGGTAATTTCATTCCCTATATCTATATTGATGGATGAATCTTCCAACTTTATAGGACCCAAGCTACAAGAAACTAATTGGCTCCCACCTGTAGGTACAGGGGAAGATGGAATGTTAATGCAGACATCCTACATGACTCTACCTCCACAATGACATCATTCACGACCATGGATACCCGGAACCCACACCCCATATAACCATCATATATTTTTCAATGGAGGTTGATGGACATCCTGGTATGATAGTACGAATAGGAGGGGTAATTATCATGAGGTTCATGACTTTCTAGGACCTGGAGGCTTTTGTGACTCACCATCACCGCAGCAACCAAGGGCCTGATAGGGAACCACTAATCCCCACTCCTATATCCAAGAACTTTGGGAGCCTCTCCTCGGAACGTTCCTTTGACTCACTCCCCTATGCGGACGAAGTAGGGTATTCCTGAGTCACCCCATCATTGACCACCACCTAAGATCCCCCAAGGAGGGATCCCACTACTCCACGTTAGCACCACCAACTACCTATCCTACTTTCCAAAAAAAGGTGGTATACACCCATTCTTTGTCGATCCCTATCCAGATAACCCATCTTCAATGCGAAATGCAAGATTAGGAAAATACCCATCAGGGGAATCATCTTCCACAAATGTAGTGGATCATACCACCTCTAATTCATATTACTAATTCATTGATACTACATAGAATGGAAAATTAAATTTTCAATCAAGATCAAAACCTCAACGACCACACAGATAGTCTGGGTTGACTCTTTCGATCATCGGTGCATGCATCTACCGTTATGGCTTGACCAATGATGTTCAGATCTAGTGTAGATTCCCTCCTTGTACCATCACCAGCTAGAGTAGAGGACATCCCCACTCTCTCACCCAACATGGAGGTCCACCCCATGTCCACATGGTTGATTCAAGCAGAGTTCATCACCACTTTATCGACATCCAGCATGAAGCCCTCCTCCTTCATATGGTTCCCGATATGGAGGTCCTCTTTATTCCATGAACCATCAATTTGAAGGACCTCATCACATCTTCACCATCTTTAGTAGAGTTCCTCTCTACTCTAGTTCTTTCCAAACTCGAGTTTCTCCTCACATTACCAATGATCTGTATGGAGGTCCTCCTTATACCAAAGCCTCCCAAAATGGAGTTCCTCCCCATGTCCCATTCGATATATGTACATGTGATCCTCACACCATAGATATTTAAAGCAGAGTCCAGCCTCTCTCTCTCTCATGTCATGTATAGAGGTACTCACCATGTCCTTTAATATTTACGTAGAGGTCCTACCTAATATTTTCGTACCTATAGTGGAGGTCCCCCACCCCTCTCGCATCAGTCTTAGCAGAGGTCCTCCCAGCATTGACGACAACCAATATGAAGATCCTCCCCATATTCCATCCTCCTAAAGTGGAGTTCCAACCCCCTCCAGTCCCAACCTACATGGAGATCCTCCCCATATCCAAAATGTACCATACCCTGATGATTCATCCTGGGGTAGAAGGGAAAAATGTCTCTGCGGAAGGAAGAAATCCGAGAAGCATCAAGACATTTTCAATCCAATTTACTTCTCATATTATAAAGTGTAATTAAACTCAATGATGGATCATGTACCTTGATCCTCTATAATAGAGTCTGGGTGAAGATATTTTCATGTGAATTTCATCATCCTGGAAGGTGAGATGCACCAGATCCTCAAATACCTTCACAAGTACATGCAGGAATAATATGATTGGAATACTTCAAATGTATTTCTTTTTTGTCTCCTCAATCATCACCAGTTTCATTATCCAACAATACATGAGAACATGAAGAATTATTCTAGGGATTCATAGATTACAATCACCCACTATATCCACCACCAAAAACAACTAACCTTGCACATGAGGAGGTGGTCAGCAATTCTTCTTATAGGGACATGGGGATGATGTTGGCACCACTTCTGAGAAAGAACCTAGCAAGAGGAGAATACTCAATTCACACTGTATTTTCTTTACCAGATAGTCCACCACTGCAGGGAACTACATCAGTTTCATTTCTAGTTCTTAAGCCATTCTCGATCAATGAATGGAGAAATGATGAGTCAATCCCCGCTTCTGAAAAAAATCCTATGGGACACTCTCACTATAGATCATTTTCATGTGATCTGTTTTATGATTACTACTCAATACATAGATATTCAAGAGGTTATCTCTTAGGATGAGGTTACATGATTTTTCCAGACCATCCGAGTGGTGAATTTTCACCTTCGATGCCATTAGATGTTTTATCCAATAATCCAAGAGCATTATGAGGACATCAACCTTCATTATTGTATAGTTGAGTTAGGAATGCTTCTCGTGGCTCATCACCCTACATTACTCTGTAATAATAAGATCCTTCACCAATTATGTGTCCAAAGATTCACTATTCTCCATAGATTTATTGAAGAGGATACCCCACATGTTTCGATCTGTGGCTCTTGGAAATATTCTTCTCTTCACATCAGTCCCATCCTACTCCTACCTGACTTGCCAAGTGATGTCGAGTATTTTCCGCAAAGTGTAGTCAGGAAGAATATGGATGAACTTAGTTTTCTCAAGTAAAAGGTCACCATGGTAGGTCTTTATGAATATGACTCACCTCCTAAGGTAGAAGAGTAAAATATGAATACTCATATGTGAATCATCACTCACTAGAAAAGGTAAATACTTGGCCTTACAGGGCCCTTCAAATCAATGCCCTTTGGTCAAGACCCCAATAATGGTAAAGGATATATTAAGACCTCTAAGACCTATAAACTACCCGATGTAATTTAGAAGATAGAGTTTGATCCTCTTATGGCCATTTTGATCCACCAGCTTGTAGAATTTAAAATCGTCACCGACAAGATCCTCACTAAGTGTCTTGTAGTGAAACGTCTGGAAAATGGTGATCCTCGATACAATCATATCCTCCTTTACTTGGGTAGAAGTGGAAGCCAAAAGTATTCCATAACCAGTTGGATCCCTTTGATCTTGACAATCCCAAGCATCCTGATAAGTTAGATACCATATTATAGGGAAAGAGACCATGGTATCTATCACAAAATCATCTCGAGCATTGTGATATCCCTCCTTGTGATCTAAATTAGCCCCCTCCATGGGTAGTTACTCTAGTGGATCCTCTACCCACTCAACCAGCTTCTCCAAGAGCCACTGAGCCTACCTATCATGTTGAAGTTCCTTCTAACGCACTAGTAATCATGAATCCTCAATAGGATGATCTTATGGCCACTGTCATCACTTTTTTCGAGGCCCCTAAGAAATTATAGGTGGAGATCCCACCTGATGGAATGTTGTATCCAACATACGTGGATGACATGAAGAAACCCCTATATTTTAGGAATTCTACGTTCTCCCCCATCAATGGGATGAGTGACCCACTACATCATTTGGCCCACTTTATTCCAAGGTGTGGACCAATGTTGGGAACTCTAGCACATTAAGATTCTACCAAGATCCGGTGTATCGTACATACATTGGAAGGATGTGTTTGTCTCATACAGCCTGTTACCCATCTAGTCTATCATCGGTTGGGAAGATCATTATCAGAAGTTCCTCTTTAATTTTAGCTCCACCACCTACAAGACTAGTATTTCTGAACTCCTCAAGTGCAAACAACTTCCATATGAGCAATTCATAGGCTTTTTCAATATTTGGAAGTGACACACATATTTACTCAACATTCCACTCACAAAATAATAGATGTTGAGAATGTGTGAAGGGAATGATAAGACTACATCGATTAACTCCCTCATCAGTCATAATTTATCAAGTTGATTCCATGATTTTTAGACAAGACTTAGCACCTAAAAGATGCCTTAATGTAAGCTAAGTAAGTTCAACCATTTCCTCCTCCATCTCATACAAAAAGAGCCTATATATAAATAATGTTGTTATAACATTGATAGATCCCACATGAATATATAATTATTATTTTTAGAGCCTCATACATAGCCTCCCTATGGGAAACATCCTCATGACGAGCCTGAGGCTCAGCATCACTCGCCACAAAATTGGTAGACACCACCCCATCAAGCACCATCGCCAAGGCGAGGCAATCAGCCTTTAACCCCCCATCTAGATATATCTACTCATAAAGGCCTAGATCCCATAATTCCACTCCTAGATAGAAGAGACCATACCTACTCATTCATGAGTCCCAGGTTCCTGGATACCTCTTTAGTGCCTTGGATCTAGGAATTATGATTCTTCCAAAGTAAAGGAGACCACAGGAGGTCCATCTCACTAATCGCCCTGAATACTGCCCTTATCATAGAATCCATGTAAATACCATCAAGAAATGATATGTTTTTAAGGAATGGATTCAAGAGAAGTTTGATAACAATTTAGTCATATTGGACCTCTCCCTGACATAGGAGGCACGTATATCTGTAGTACCTGACAGTGGCAGCGAAGATGAATGGAAGTAGGCCTCCAGTCGTTGGTCTTAGAAGTATGACAATTGATTAGATCACATAGCAGTATATCATGATCATGATGTCATATGTTCTCATTTGAATCAAATTGATCCTTCTTAATTCATTTTTAATTCCTCAACTACCACTTATTTATCCACATCACAACCTTCTTCTTCCCCAAAAAGAGGACACTGATGGTGAAAGTGAAAGTAGAGTCCCCTGCTAGTGCTGAAACCATCTCTCACTCTCAGTGATTTCATGACTACAGAGATGGTAATTTACCCTAGATTCCATATACAGTTGGATGACTCCTCTAATGAAGACCAAGAGTATGACTCTATGAACATCATAGATCTGGTGCATCCCTATATGGTTCCTGATGATGAGGAGTACCAAGTAGCTCCTCCTAACATTCCTAGTTAACACCATCAGCAATGCGGCCGTATGTGAATCCCCGAAGTACTCGAGCCATAAAATTTAGCCAATCCATGTATTCTACCAATCTCAGAATGTTGGAATTGTTTAGAGATCAGTAGACGTTGTACTCTTAGCTTGTATTGTTATATTTGCTTCCACCACCGATCATGCTACTCGATTATGAAGAACAGTTGTGTGTACATCATGATCAGCTGCATCCTGCTATGGTAGGCCTCAGTCATCTGAAAGTTATCCAGTTGTTATTATTAGTGGTTAATCTAGTGAGTAATGGAACATTTCTAGTTCTATCCAAAATCCACCGGTTCATCCAGCAATGCTCGCCATACCTCTTTCCAAAGGGAAACATCCATCTAACTAAAATGTGGGCCAAGTACGAAAGTATGAAGGGATTAATCACCTAGTGAGAACTCATGAATAAATCTTGATTCATTATGTCTTCTATCTGTCATAAGACATGCGAGAAGACCTAGAATAAGACTTGAAGATCCCCCTCCAGTTTCAAATAGAGGTTGCGACAAATAAGACGCTCCACAACGAGTATGTAGTGTAGTCAGAATGTGATGATGTAATATAATTTTCTGTCGAAGATGATAGTTTGCTAAGGTAGGGTAATATTCACCAATTTTACATCCTAGTCCTATTCAATGGAATTTAATTTCATCTATGTCTCTTCGACATAAGTTTTGGGATCAATCTCATCTTGACTAGGACTCTCTGCAAGCTAGGACTAACTGAACAAGCTTAGAGTCCATAGGTTCTGATGATTAAGGGTTATAATAGGACTAAATAGAGGCCATGTGGAAAAAATTTCATGGATACCCAATTCATTGTTCTCTTTTCCAACATAAAATTCATTGTTGTATCATATTATATCACCTATAATGTTCTGATGGGTAGACCCTATTTCCATCTTCACACAGTGGTTCACCCCATATATCATCAGTGCCTCAAGTACTCCCTCAACGATCAATAGTCATTATTTAAGGTGATTTTGCTCCATTTTCCGCTTTTGATGATCTCTATATGGATTTATCTTGATACCATAGTAATTAAAAACATGCTCAAACAAATTACTTTGAGAAAACTTCCATCACATCCAACCCATGGATGGAATTGTATGATTCATTTGTCCCCTTGATTCATAAGTTGGAAACCACAATACCAAACATGGTATATTAATTTTTCCATTCTATGAAGTGGGGGAGACACATTTCTAGGTATAAGGAATGTCAAAATATTACCTAATACTCCTAAATGGTTCATGATCTGGTAATATATAACCCCCCTACCACTATTAGTTATTAAGAAGTTTTCCCTATGGCTATAGTTATTCACCATACTTGCTTTTTCCATCCAGATGGGTTGAATCGACATAGACAGACCCACCACAACTGCTTTGACATCATAAATAATGGACCCCTCATTCGAAGGAATGATGTAATCCGGTCAAAAAAATTTGTTGATGGGGTTTCAGCAGTGAAAATGCTTCCGAATAAATATTCCAAATCCACCCAATCAAGTACCAGTGATCTTCCATAATTAGCGAGATTGAGTGAACTATATCCCCTAATTGATTCCCATAACCTAGGTGATGAAGAAGAAATTGAAGATTATCCTACCCAATTTGATGAAGGCATCTCCACCATCATCGATGAGTTAGTTTAGGTGAACCTTGGCACTGAGATAGATCTAAGGACAACACTGATCTATGAAACAAGGCATGTATAGGAACAACTATAATAAGTGGATTCCCTGAAGTAGAATTGTGATTAATTTTCCAGGATCTATGAAGAGATTGAATGACTAGACCCTCAGCTATTTGACAATCACTTTGGCCTCTCAGTGAATAATCAAGGGTTCAAATATCCTCCTATAATGATACACCCCTATAATGGTTCCATGGTTTAGGTCGAAGTTGATAAAAACATCAAAGCTATCTTCATCATGGAAGACCAATCCCCCCTTCTGTTTATCCACCATCATTCATGTCATGAAGAATAATAGACAAATCAGAGTCTGTATTGAGTTCCGAGATCTCAACCTCCACTATCCTTAGGATAATTTTCCACTTCTAGTAATAGAGTTCCAAATCGATCCCACCACTGCATTCTAGGATATCTTCTTCATGGAGGGTATTCTTAGTATAATCAGATCCACATCTCCAATGAAGATGAAAATCCCACCACCTTTAGGGAACCTTCGGGTACCTTATTATATCATGTAATTCCATTAAATTTGAAGAATACATGATCCACCTATCAGTATTCCATGTACCATAAATTCAAACAAATCCTCAAGATGATAGTGGAATGTTTCATGGTCGAATTGGTTATCAAATCCCACTAGATTTAGGACTGTATCATAGTTCTTGAGAAATTTTATGGATTCCCTTACACCCACTATTTGAAGATGAACACCTTAAAGTGTGCCTTTAGGTTTACCTCTAGAATGATTCTCACTTTCATCATTAGATTCATAGGCATCAAGATAAATCTAGAGAATACAATGGATATCTGTCAGATGCCTCCTCCAAGCATCCTCTGAGATAATTGACCCTTTCAAAAACACTTATCCTATATATTCCAATCCATCAGGAATATATCGAGCAAGTGTAAGAACTTTTATGGGCTTATAATGAAGGGGGTATTATACCAATGGGAAGAATAGTGTCATTAAACATTTGTGGAGATCAATTAGTATCTGTTATAGAATCCTGTTATGATACCACCCATTTATGGGAAGTTATTGGTCCTCTATATGATCACCCTAGAATGAACTCCAAGTGCACTACACACTTTGAAGAACAAAAAAGATATAGATAAAAATATTTACTATCTCAGTTGTATGCTCCTTAACACAGAGACCAAATATTCTTCTCTTTAGAAGAGATACCATGCGTTGGTTTTCACTGTGTAAAATTTGTGGCCCTATCTAAAGCATCATGAGATATATCCAGTGTCCTGTGTCGAACCTCTAAAGTATATTCTGAAATATACCATGATAACATGAAATATAGATCATTGATCCATATTATTTAAGTTGTTTGACAACAGTTTCATCCCACAGAAGGCTCTAAATGGTTAGTTATTGGAATACTTTTTGGCCACCCATCCTGGTGTCGTAGTGTAGTCCGTAGATCTTGATTTTCTAGATGAGGTTATACTCTTATTGGATCAGTCCATGCCATGCTGGAAGATTCAATTTGATGGTGACTCTCTATGTATAACCCATTTAAGGATCAATGGTCCTAGTCTAAATAGAGTAGTGTTAGGTCCATAAGGCTGAATACCCTGAGAGGGGGGTGAATCAGGGTATGACTATTTTAAAATTAAAGCTCGTTCTAGTCTTGTTTCACTGTTAAGAAAAACACTCTTCTCTATCTTTCTCGTTGCATGATATAAACAGAAAGTAATTCATGCACATGACACATCAATTTTTACTTGGTTCACCCTCACTGGGCTACATCCAAGGAGAATACACTGGCTATTTGCCGATGTACCAAATCCACAATAATCACACTACTGTTTACAAGGTTTGGGATAGATCACTTCTATTCCTAGGCTCACTGCCTTTACAATGTTTAGGGTCAGCTAACTGCTTTCCCAGGGGTCACTACCTGTTTCTCTCTCTCTGGCTCATTGCCGGTGAATAGGATCACCTTCTTCCTCTTCCTTTGCCCACTGCTCTGAATAGGATCCACTCACAGTTTATAGACTTGTAGGTCTCTTCATTGTCACTAATGAATGCATCCTCTATTGTATGTATATGCTCTGTTGAAGTCCAACTTTCACCCGTAAATGAATCTATCTTTGCACTGAAGGTATCGGTCAAGCTTCTAGATTTCACGCAGACATGAAACAATGTCATGATCCAACCTTACCTGGCGCCCTTCCATATGTCAGTGCACAAGTCTCATTGCGCAAGTCAAAACTGGTGCCCAATTCTACCTCAACAACTTATCCGACACAAGATTTACCAACTCCAAACATTCGCGATGCACTTCCTTTTACGCCCAAACCAATATTGGCGTGCAACCATAAACTGTTGCGCTTCATCAAAACATGGCATGCAAGTATCAACAAACCAGTTTCCCAACTCCTTCTTCTCCAACTAAAAACATGTGTGACTCTCTTACTTCCTTGCCCAGACTACCTTGGACGTGCAACTATCAGCTGGTGTGAAACCTCTTCTTGTGCAACCACCACCACTTGCGCGACCACCACACCTGCACGACGGGAGCTTTGATTTTTCAAAGTGTTGAACTCTACATGGAATGAGGAGGGGTCTATCTGAATTTATATGCAATTGAACAACTTTCGCGAGGGCATGCAAGTCTCCCCTCAGTGTGCAAGTCTCCTGTCGTGGAAATCACATCCACAACCAAACCCAAAAATTGCGCGACCCTTCTTCCTTTGACATATTTTGATGGTGTGATATTGAAAAACATATGGCATGAAATTTTACTCTCCTTAAAGTATACGGCGTGCAAGTCCCTTTTCCAAAAACCACTTTTCTTCATTTGTCAATTTTCATGCCCAAATATTTGGAAATCACTGGAAAATGGTGCCACCTTGTATCTAATCTTTTTGTACCACCTACAGATCATCCATTCCTTTTTCGACATTCTTGAATCAACCATTAATCGTTAATCATAGCCCTTGAACTCGACATTCCACAAATAAGTCCCCTTGGTCAACAAATTTGTATGTCAAGATTTTCTTTGTCAACAACCACAACACAGATGTCCTCTTTTCCAACAAACACAATCACCTCAAAAATGCTTCAATGATAACATGAGGGATTTTTTCCCAACAATCTCCCCCTTGGGTTTGTTGACAACTATTCCATAAAAAGATACATTGTTAAATCAACAGCCCCATTTTTCTTATTGCAATTCCGAAAGCGATCAAGGATTTACTAAACACATACTATAAGCCCACATGAGCAATGATCAGTGTGAGAAACAATAGTAAATGAAAATTTCATCAATGAATCACTTCGTCTCTGACACCCACTATTGACAACAAATTGATTCCAATTTTTTGAAATATTCTCACCGCATTCCAACACTACAATTTTTCTTTTATCACAATTCTTAGCTGTCGTGATATCGATTCTTTGATCGATCAATTCTAGCATCATCAAATTTAATACACTCCCCATTTTTCATTGCTCCCCCTATCTTTCGGATCAACCTATCAGCTTCTCACCATATAATTCATGATCTATCAAATAGCCACACTATCTCCCCCTTGAACAACCACTATTTTCTCCCCCTTTGTCAACGAATGAAAAGGTCACTCCTTTGAAGTCTGTAACAGAGTAGAGAAAGCATGTCAACATAGTAGGGAAAAACACAACATACCTCATGGAGAGGCTGGGTTCCACATCCACACTCTATTTGGTTCGGGGAGTCGACTGAACTCCCAAAGCCAGTCGATGCCTCTCAAAATCTTCCTTGGGTAAGGCCTTTGTCAGAATGTCTACAACCTGTAGATCTGTAGGCACATACTCCAACATCAAAATTCCTTGCCCAACCTTCTCCTTCATAAAATGATACTTTATTTCAATTTTCTTTGTCCTTGAATGATGGATGGGATTTTTTCTGAGATTTATAAAACTTGAGTTATCACAATAGATTCCGATCGGAGATTTCACATCAACTCCCATATCATCAAGATGCTGCTTCATCCCCAATAATTGTGTGCATGCTTGAGTAGCCTCAATATACCCAGCTTCCACAGTACTAAATGAAATGCAGTCTTGCTTCTTACTTATCCAAGAAATACACAATCCACCAAGATAGAATGCACCTCCTGACATTTATTTTCTATCATCTACTGATTCGGCCCAATCTGCATCTGTATAACCCAATAACAGTTATTCATATTTGTCATTATACATCAGACCGAAATCCACAGTGCCTTTGATTTATCAAATTATTATTTTCACTACAAGAATGTGGCTTTACTTGGGATAACTCTGATATCTCACAGCTTGGCATGTGGAGAAAACAATATCAGTCCTTTTTGTGGTCAAGTACAACAAACTTCAAATAGTTTTCCTATATTCTGTGACATTAATTTCCTTTCCCTCCACATATTTTGATGAGTTCATCTCGGTAGCAACTAGAGTCTTCAACTCCTTGGAATTATCTATTCCAAGCCGTCTTAAAACCTCCTTAGCAGATTTGGATTGAAAAATGAATGTTACATTCCTTCCTTGTGTCACCTATAGACCAATGAAAAATGTTAGCTCTCCAATCATTGACATTTCAAACTCATTTTTCATGAATTTGGAAAATAGTCTACACTGAGCTTCATCTGATCCACCAAATATTATGTCTTAAACATAAACTAGAACCATCATCCTTTGATTACAATCGTTGCTAAAATAAAGATTGTAATCAACCCCCCCCCCCCACACACACACTGGAAACCAAGCTTCTTCAAGTACTGATCTATCCTTGAGTACCATGCTCTGCGTTCTTGTTTCATCCCATAAAATGCCTTCTTCATCAGGAAAACATTGTTCTCATCCTCATGAATGAGAAAACCATATGGATGCAAAATGTACACCTCTTCTTCTAGAACCCCATTTAGAAATGCAGATTTGACGTCCATCTAGAACACATTGAACTTTCTTTGCACAGCTATGGATAAAATAATCTGATTGTCTACAGCCTTGCAACTGGTGCAAATATCTCATCAAAATCAATACCTTCTATTTGGGAGTATCCTTTTCACACCAGTCGTGCTTTGTTTTGAATCATTATTCCATCTTCGTTGATCTTGTTGCGAAAGTCCCATTTACTCCCAATGACGTTCTTATTTTCTGGCCTCGAAACAATCTCCCACGTATGATTCTTCTCAATTTGGCCTAATTCTCCATTCATAGCCTGAACCCAGTACTCATCTTCACCTGCATCAGAAAAAAAAATTTGGCTCCACCTAAGATAAAAACGATGTTTGCTGTGATGATTTCATTCTTCGAGTCTGAACTGGAGTTGTCTGATCACCAATGATAGTTTTCCTATCAATTTCATCTCGACTCATTGGCTTGTTAGCAGATTATGATTTTGTTTCCTCTTGCTCATAATCAGTATCTTCTTCTGAGTCAGCCTCTACCACTTCTACTCCCCATGTGTTTCATAACTCATCATCATATTCATCTAGGACCTGTTCACTGGGTCGTTGAGTATTCTATTCATTTTCAACTACAGTGAAATCATTTCTCTCAACAATTTTTCCAGCCTTTTGTTGAAGCATTTATATGCTTTTCATTTCCCTGAGTATCCAAGGAATATCCCCTCATCTCCTCGTGACTCAAATTTCTTGTGATTTTATTTGTTGAGAATGAAGCACATACATCCAAATATTTGAAAGTATTTCAACATCGGCTTCTTTCGATACCACATTTCATACGGAGTATTTCCATCCTTAGGACAGAACAGATACTTTTTTCAAATATAGACCGATGTCAAAACTGCTTCCTTCCAAAAAATTTCTGATTGGTCCTTTTCAACAAGCATCGTTCTGTCCATGTTGTTTAAGATATGATTTCTCCTTTCAACAACTCCATTCTATTGGAGAGTTCTCACTGATGAAACTTGATGCCTTATCCCATGTTTCTCGAGATAGTCTTCAACTTGACTGTTTGTGAAATATGTACCGTTATTAGTATGAAACATCATAATTTTCGGCCCAAGAAGCCATTCTAATTCCCTCCTATACTGCTTTATGTAACTGAACACCTTTGTCTTATGGTTAATGAAAAATACCCAGGCCAATATGCTATATTCATCAATGAAAAGGACACATTACATTTTCCCATTTATAGCTCGTGGTGATATAGGTCCACATTCATCAGCATGCACCAATTCGAGCAGTCAGGTTGATTTCTGTTCCTTTGGCCTGAATTTCTTTCGGATGATCTTCCTTTTTTGACAAGCATCGCATGTATGAGTATGATCACGTGATAGTTTGGGAAGGTCTCTAGCAGCATCACACTTTACCAGATCTTCCATAGATGGTCGGCATAGATATCCAAGTGGCTTACGCCACAACATGTTTTCTTTTACTCTGGATAAAAGGCATGTATCTTCTTCCCCACATACAAGGTAAATATTTCTGTTTATCCTTTTTCCCTGTAGAACAACTGGTCCATATTTTCCTTTTACAACACACATCTTCTTGGTAAAGAGGATAGAGTGCCCAGAGTCACATACTTGACTAACACTGAGCAAGTTATGACTTAAACCCTCTACAACCAAGACATCAGCAGGTCTCATTTCTTTTCCCCCAAACTTGGACTTCCCTGAGCCAAAAATATTCAGGTTTTCATCGTTTCCAAATTTGACAAATCCTTCTTTTTCATATTTTATTCCTGTAACAAAATCCTTATTGCATGTCATATGAGATGTCCATCCATTATCAAGGATCCACAAGCCAAAGTGATTTGATGCCTTAAGGAAAATTTCTGCCACTATAGCCATCTCATTTTTTTTCTTGGTACATATTTTTTCATTCACACTCGGCATAGATTGATACTTTTGTTCTTTCTTAGAGTATGATGGACCAGCTTCAACTTGCAGAGCTGCAAATATATTTTACATTGTTAACTCACTTATTGGATTAATGATCTACTTCTTGTGAACGTCATGATATTTCTTTGGCACACTCCTTTGTATGGTCGAAGTGCAGTACCAAGCCATGTGCCCAAATCCTCCACACTAAAAATAGTGTCCTTTGAAATATGTTCTGGGAAACCATTCTCTATTTGACTGCCACCTATGTTCTTGTTCCCTTCAATATCTCTTGGATATGGAACACACATACTGCTAATGTCCCATATTTCCACAAAAATAACACCTAATATAAGGTGAATTTGTTCATGTTACTTCATCACTTTGAGTTTCCCTTTAGGATCTTTGAATATTCAGATTTTGTTTCCTACCCAAATAATCCTTCAATCTCGAAGTGGATGCTTGCAGTCTGACATCAATACGTATGGCCTTCTGTTTTCGATCAAGCTCCAATTCGGCCTTGGCATCTGAGCTCAATTTCTACATCATTCCTGCTGAACTGCTAGCCTCCTTTTTCATCCTTTATATCTTCTGAATGGCATGTTTTCTGATATCACAATGGGGGTCAAGAGATTTTATTGATCCTTCATTTTTCATTACAGACTGACCAATTCTTCTTCAATATCTTCGATACACTTGACTTAATATTTCACTTTTCTATTCAAGTCATTGATCTCCCTTTTCTGTTCTTCAATCTTGAGCTTATACTCACTAACTGATTCCGAGTTCTCTGGTGTTGATATCTTGAGTTTCTCAATTTCTTCCATCATCTCAGACTTCTCTTCTTCATACTGCTGCATATAGAGTTTGACATCATGAACAACTTTGTTATCATTCTTTTTTTTGGCTCTCTAAACATCTATCTCCTCAAGAGAAGACTCTAACTCAGCTTGCATATCTATTCTTCTTTCAAATTCATCTTCTTTATCATCACCTACGGTTTCCTTATTCTCTTTAGAACTACCAACGACTTCCACCATAGCATTCTATCTACAATCTTTTCATTTCTCAGTCTCCTCCACCTCTTCAACCTCAGACTCATCTGAACTGTCTATTTCTTGTGAACGAAGATTCTTCTTCTTGATGAAATTTCACTTGAACTGCTTCTTCCCTTTCACTTATGCTGAAGATCTCTTCTTGGGAATTTCAACTTCATCTTCATCATTTTCTTCTTGAAACTTTTTGGGTCACCTTGCAGCAAGATGTCCAACTTTTCCACATCTAAAGAAAACAAGTGGAAGTTTCCCTTTGAACTTTCCTTTACCTATTTGAATATTTGTGGAGATGAATGACATTACCTCATATGTTTCTTGATCCTCCTGAGAATCATCAATGGTGAGCTTCTTCATTTCCTTAAATGCAACCTCTTTGGATTTCCCCTTTTCCACATCGTCATTATCAACTTTTATAATTTCATATGAAATAATGGTGCTATGTAGGTTGTCCAATGTTATCCCTTTCAGGTTTTTATCTTCCAAAAAAGAAACTTTCGGATTGAACTAAGATGGAAGTTTTCTCATGATGTGCTTCACAATTTTTATGCCTTTAATAACTTCTCTGAGACCTCTCATGTCCTCCACTACAATATTTACCCAGTCAAATAATGAATCAATAGATTCATTCGAGTTCATTCTCATATCTTCATACTTGTTCCACAACACTTGGACCATTTCCTCTCTGACCTCTGTATCCCCTTCATATATATTCAATAACTTTTCCCCCATAGCATGTGATGTTTTGCAAGACATCATCTTTGTATATATAGGATTGGATAGGGCTCACCCTAAGGCATTTATTGCTTTAGCATCAGCATACAACTCTCTATACACCGCTTCTGATAATGCACCACTATTAATATCAGATGTTATACCATGCATTGACGTTGTGAATACATCCATTCCCAAAGATCAGAAGTATTATTGCATCTATTTCTTCCATAGAGGAAAATTGTTCCATTGATGATCAGAATTCCTTTATGATTGGTGACCTCCATTGATATAAGAACAAATTCCAACCATTCCCTTTGATACCAATTATTAGGTCTACAAAGCTGAATACCCTGAGAGGGGGGGTGAATCCGGGTATGATTAATTTAAAATTACAGCCTGTTCTGATCTTGTTTCTCTGTTAAGCAATACAATCTTCTCTCTCTTTCCTGTTGCACAATATAAACAGAAAGTAAAGAATGCACAAGACACAAAATTTTTTACTTGGTTCACCCTCACTGGGAAACATACAAGGAGCATACACTGGCAATATGCCGATGTACCAAATCCACTATAAGCACACTACTGTTTACAAGGATCAGGATAGATAACTTCTATTCCCAGGCTCACTTCCTTTACAAATTTTAGTGTCATATTACTACTTTCCCAAGGGTCACTCCCTGTTTCTCTCTCTCTGGATCATTACCGGTGGAGAGGATCACCTTCTTCCTCTTCCTTTGCTCACTACTCTGGAAAGAATCCACTCAGAGTTTATAGACCTGTAGGTCTCTTCATTATCACTAATTAATGCATCCTCTATTGTATGTAGATGCTCTATTGAAGTCCTAATTTAACCCATATATGAATCTCTCATTGCACTGAAGGTATCGAGCAAGATTCCAGCTTTCTTGCAGCCCTGAAACAATGTTGTGAACCAACCTTACTTGGCGCCCTTATCTATGCCAGTGTGAAAGTCTCGGCGCGCAAGTAAAAATGGGCGTGCAAGTCCACCACAAAAACTTGTGCGACACAAGCTTTTATAACTCCAAACTTGCGCGACACAATTCCTTTTACTCCCAAACCAATATTGGAGTGCAACCATCAACATTCGCTCTTCTTCAAAACATGGCGTGCAAGTGTCAATAAAACACTTGCGCAACCCCTTCTCCAACTCAAAACCTACGTGAATCTCTTCATTCCTCGCCCAGACCACCTTGGACGTGCAATTATCACCTGGCGCACAACCTCTACATGCGCGACCACACACCACTTGTGCGACCACCAAACCTGCGCAACGGGAGCTCTGATTTTTCTATGTGTTAAACTCTGCACGGAATGAGGAGGGGTCAACCTGTATTTATAAACATTTGAACAAACTAAGCGATGGAATGCAAGTCTCCCCTTGGCACGTAAGTTTCATCACGCAAGTCTCCTGTCTCGCAAATCACGCGTGCGACAAAACCCAAAACATGCATGAACCTTCTTCCTTTTCCATATTTGGATGATGTGATCTTGAAAAACATATGTTGTGCAAGTTTCCTCTTCTTCAAGTATACGTCATGCAAGTCCATTTTCCAAAAACCACTTTTCTGCATTTGTCGATATTCAGGCCCAAATATTTGGCAAACACTGGAAAACGACGCCACCTTGTATCTTCTCTTTTTGTACCACCTCTAGATCATCCATTCATTTGTCGACGTTCATGAATCAAACATTAATCGTTAATCACACCCCTTGAACTCTACATTCCACAAATAAATTCCCTTTGTAAACAAATTTGTATGTCATGGTTTGCTTTTTCAACAATCACAACACAGATGTCCACTTTGACAACAAACACAATCCCCTCAAAAATTCTTCAATGATACCATGAGGGATTTTTTCCCAACAAGTAGGCCTATGGATTATCTTCATCATGCATACACATGTTGTCATGCCTTATTCATTATTTATATTAGATGGATGAACCAACAATGAGGTGGAGTATTAGGCCCTCATTACTAGTCTTGATATGGCTTTAAAGATTGATGTTCCCAACCATAATGTGAATGGGGGATCTAAGATAATCATCAAGTAGTTTAATTGTTATTATGTATTTAAGAATCTAGTGATAATTCCCTTTCTAGAGAACACTTGTCGGATGATGGCTCAGTTCCCTTCTTGAACAGATGTTACTCATGTTTCTTGATCAGATAATGGTTGAATTGATGCCCCCGCCGGGCTAGCTACAACTCTTATTGATTCTGACCAGGTTGATCTGTTTATCCATGTGTCACATTGAAGGTTCATCATCCATATCACTCTGAATGGTGATTAAAACCATTATATAGACAATCTGACTACTGATGCTTCTATATAATGACCTCTAGATCCCCCCACAGTTGAAGAAAAATCTAATTGGGAAAATCCATTTGTCAAATACCACCAACTTGATGTTCTCCCTCTTGATAGAGCTGAACACGAGTGAATACATCGGTGTAAAATGCATTTCACCCTTAATAGTGGTCCCAACCTCTAGATAACTCTCTATAAATTTGGGGCTTTGTAATTCTCCTCCACTGAATTTAAGGAGACGATATTCCTCAAGTTGTGTAGGAGTTCCATGTTGGGTTTTATGGTGCTTATCATGATGGTATGAAGATCTCCCATTAGATTCATAGGTTGGGCTAATTCTAGCCTACTATAATCCATGATTGTATCTAGTTAACCAAGACGTACCATGCATGTCAGATTCATGCAAACATTGTGCATCGACCACCAGATCTGCTCTGTAATACCAAGTACTCGTAGCCATTTTTTGTATAGGGACATGATTTCATGAGACCATATCCACTAGAATGATCTCGCCAGTGCAGGTTCATTATGACCGTGACATATTTCTTTTCCATGTGGGAAGAGGTGATTCTACTCAAGGAGGTAAAGGCTCGTTCTATTTTTGAGTTAATGAGCTTAAAAATAATTTATCGGTTTGGATTCCATCATATTATTCTCATAGATAATGGAACCAACTCCCAGGAAGTTGAGATGAAGAAATTATATTTCTAGTACAAAATATGGTCCAACAATACTTCTTCCTACCATTCGCAAGAAAATAGAGAAATTGAGGTGTTCAAAAATACCCTCTCTATCATTCTGTAGAAGATGGTTGGTCAAAATTAGAAGTGATTTCCAGAACATTTCTCCAACACCCTCTAGGATTATCAGAAGATGACCCGCAATTCTACCCAAGTGACTCCATAATCTTGGGTGTATGGAATAGAGGAAGTCCTTCCCATTGAGATCCAGTTTTGTCACTCCGAATAGCTATCTATGATCAGAATACATCAGAAAAGGTAGTTTATGTCCATTTATTTAAATGGGAAACTCTCGATGAGAAAATGATTAATGCCTTACACAATGAAGAGAGGAACCAAAAAATGATATATACATCTTTCAACAAAAAGTTTTTCTATGTTCCTTCCTCTAATGTGATATTGTATTTGATATTCAAACTCTAATGATACTGGGAATGAATCCACCAATGTTGGATCCCAAGTGGGAAGGATCATACATAATTCACATTATATACCCCAATGTCACATACACATTATTTACTATGGATGGAGAGAACATAACTCCTACAAACAATTCCATGTTCCTCAACATGTACTATTTATGAACATGGGCATCCTCATATGTTGTAATCCCCAACAAGGGTCCAAACTCTATGACCTTAAACGAAGTGTTACTGGTATAATCTCTAGGATCTTAAACAGAAAAACATCGATCATCACCACATGATGTTAAACTGCATGTACATATCTTCTTTGGGGGTGTGTGGCGATTCATGGACCTTTGTGTCCCTCATTCACACCAGTTAATATTTACCACATCATACATTTTCCCTTTTGGAGACACATCCTTCAACTTCATCACAATCACATTACGTTAAATTGGTTACCATGATCCAAACTCTATGACCTTAATCTAAGAGGCTACGGTCCTAGAAACATGAACCTAAACTCATTACAGAAATTCAAAGCATCACGACTTTGAACCACATGCGAGACTCTCCCTAGAAGGAATTGTGTGGTATAGACCTCTTGGGTCCTCATTCACATTATGTATTTCATGTCATCATGCTACACATATCCATCTAGAATTCTCACCCATGGTCTAAAATATAATACCATAAACTAATAACACTATCTACCTTACCGCGTGATGTTAAATAGAATAGATCAGTCCTGTAATAAGACCTTAAACAATGACATCAACATCTTATTCATATGATGATAAAATACATATAATCTATGTTCTAGCTGTATGACTTTAAACTGTGTAGCATTGATGGTTGTTTCTTATATGACCTAAAAAAGGCACATACACGCTTCCTAGTTGCATGAAATTAAACTCCATTACAAGTATCATCCTTGTAACATGATGAAATATGGAACCACATTGTGGTACTCTCGCCTGATAGAGAATCACTCATAGCACTAGTAATTTTCCATTCCACATATAAGAAATATATGTGTCTTGGTTTATTACCATGTAGGATATGTATTGACACCCATGTTTCAGTCCTTGGGCCCATCTATAATAATTTCATCCCTTCATTTTGGATCACCAATGCCTTAATCGCTTGATGTTAAAGTGCACAGGATCTTCGAACTACTCATTACTTGATTCACATCCTTATGGAATACATAAACACACCTAGACACATTGTATTTGGGTCCATCCACATACATTATTTACAATCATATGACTTAGTATAGAACTCTATGGTTATTATTCACATCATGTTATAGCAGCAGCATCATAAATATTCCTTTAGAGGTACCCCCAACTTCTTAGTTGCATGATGATAAACAATGTTACACGCGTCATGCAAACAACATAATGATAAAATGCATAGAAAATAGTTCCCTTTCCACATGAGGTTAAACAATATGAAATTAAAAAACTAATTGCGGCTTGATTCCCATCCTTATGGGATATGTAGTGATTCTCAAAAATTTTATCTTTAGGTTCAACCACAGGTTCATTAACCTTTTCAGCCATTTAGCCTCCTCTATTAGGGTCCAAACTCTATGACCATAAACTTAGATCCCTATGGTCTACAATATACAAACATAAACTTGAAGTTTGATTCCAATCATCATGAATCTAAATTGTGCATAAGATTTTCTTGGGATCGTATGGTTCAATGAAGAGCCTCTTCATCCCACACTCACATTGGGTCTCAATGACTACATCATACACATTTCTCTCAGGGTACCCCACCTCATCATCCTATGTATTTTTCACTGGTCCATTATTGTGTCACATCTAAGTGATACCTCCGGATCTTTATCCTTGTGAATGGGTTTTAATCCCTTTATCTTATATAGCCTGTAGAGGCGATCAAATGTGTTGGGGAATATAACATAGCGTGTTAGATTCTGTAAGGACATTTTCTCATTCCAACTCCATGACTATCACTTCCCTTTATTTGGGTCTTCATCACCTTCCATGTCTGAAGGGACCCCATAACCGGATGGTGATAGGCCACATGGATCACCTACATTCCTGGAGAACACCCTAAAAGACTCTTGACAGCATTTTCAGACATGTCCTACATTTCAAACATGGTCAATGTTCAAATATCATTTGTTTGTTCCCATCTTGTTTAATAATATATGTATTCTATGTTTTGAAAAACCTCAGTATTTATCCTATAATATCACACCACCCTTATTTTGTCCCAAATATCAGAATCCATGATTCATGTTTTTCACCACCTTGTGTTCTAGAGGAACTTCAACACCCTCAGTGTTACCCCTCTGTGCAAGTATGCATTTTGAGTAAGAAGGTAAGAATCATTGGTACATCCTATTACTTCTCCATTCCTCAGATTTGTTCAATTTGTGTGTCATGAAAAATCCTATTCATTTCTTATTTCCCATACCAATCATGGATCATGTGGGTTAGGAGTTTTGATATGGTTTATACACATGTGGAAGGGCTCCAAAATCTCTAGGTCCAAACACTATGACCTTAAACTAAGAGAATTTCCATGATCCTTTAAGAAATGTATTGTGTGGAATTGGTCCTTTATGGTCATCACTCACATAATGTTGTTTTTCCATCCATAAACCTCCCCTTTGTGTTATTCTCATCCTTACCTTTTGAGGTTAAACTGCACATAATTCAAGAAATATGTGTGGGTTATTTCCAACCCTTCTAGGATATGTAGTGACACACGTGCACTCTCTTTGGGTCCAATCACAAAATTACACCTTCTTCACATTTTTTCAATAAATAAGATTAGATTGATTCTCATCATTATGATATGTGTAATGATGCCGAGAAATTTCATATTTAGGGCCCAACAGTAAATTACCTGAATCTTTTGACCCTTTTTCCTCAATCATGGTCCAAGATCTATTAACCTAAAGTGTGAGAAATCCATCTTAAGGTGTCTATGTAAAACATGGGCTCTATTGGACCTCATTCATGTTAGCTTTTATCTCTTTTTTGTCACATGTGTACCCTTATAATGAGAATTTTCTCTCTATATTCCTAGCTATAATACATTAAACAGTATGAAAGCTTCCTCCTGAATTTAGATGTGTTGTGTGTGGACCTCCTCATTCCTCATCCACATCGGGTTTTTCATAAACACAAATTATGAAGATTCTTTTTGGAATGCTTCCATTATGGTCAAAAATTCATGACCTTAAACTTGTAAATTATAGTACAAGAATTGCGAATTTAAACTGTATGAAATCCTCTTATGGGATTACATCATGGGGTATTGGGACCTCCCAGGTCCGCATTCACATTTTGATTGTCCGAACACCGCATCGCACATACCCATTTGAGATTCCAACCTTGTAGTCCGAGCTATGTGACCTCAAAATAAGAGTTGGCATCCTCAACGCATGACGTTAAACTTTGAGCGTACCATGAACAAGTTCAGTGCACCCCATGCTTAGAACTATGTAGATATTGATTTCCATACTTGTAGGATTTATATTGATGTTTTTAATTTTTGTCTTTTGTCCCATCCACAGGTTTATTGACCTTCTTGGCCCTCTTACCTCAGTTACAGTCCAAGTATTGCCACCTTAAAATTTATATCATTCATTTTATGGAGTTTATGGAACATGTGAGCCCTACTATCCTCGTCTATGTCATATTTTATCTCCCTCATGCTCTAGGAAAACCCTATGAATGAAAATATTTTCTATTAGTCCAAGAAACATGACTTTAAACATTTTTCCATGGTTTATAAAATATGACCACTAACTATCTGATCACCTGAATTTAAATCCCACCCTTTTATATGTTCAATCCACACTTCTTATCCCTCATTGGTTTGGGTTTCATCCTCTTCCAAATACAGACATATACCCTAATCATTATTGTTTCATACTTAATCTTTTAATATTGAATCCTAGTTCAACACCCTAATGTATCTTCAAAAGCAAATGGTGGATTCTATCTTTCAAATTTGGTGAATATTTAATCCCACTTTTTATCACCCCACTAATTATAGGTTTAGTTACGGTCCCTCCTTTTCAACATGGTCATCAGTTAGCCCCTAATTACAAGTCATTCATTTTATTAAGACCTTTTAAGTCATGACTTACCTATTATTCAAATCCTTATATCATGGTGTGATTCCATTCTTGGTGTCACCCTCGATGCACACTACCACATGTCATGTTTCCCACATTACCATTCCTTGATTCCTACACTGATCATAGATCACATAGGCTTAGAATATTTGGTGGGGTGGGTATTGGTATGGTCTAGTCATAAAAGTGGTTCTGGGTCCAAAGTTTATGGCCTTAAACTAAGAGTGTCGCAGGTAAACTTTGGCATGACATAGGGCCTTTGATGGTCTAGTTTGCGATTGGTTTATCACTTAGCCACACCACCTATAACCACTATTGGGATTTCTTTGTCCCATCCATTTCTTAATATTTTTGTGCCGCAAGCCTCCTTGAGCACATTCACATTGGGATAATTTCCCCCACACCACACACTTATTTTAGGAATGGACATCTTCACAGTCCATTCCATATGACTTTAAACTATTTTCTAGTGTCCATGAAATATAACATTAAACTGTGTGAGGAATCTCCATAATATCACATTAAACTATGAGATATGTCCTGATCAAATGTCATTAGACTGTACCATGTATCGTCCTTATCGTATGATGTTAAACTATGTGTTTATCATCCTTACATGCAAGACCTGAAACTACAAAGCATCCCAGGTCTCACCTTAGAGGTCTCCTCCCTCAATGATGGTCATCAACCTCATTTTTTACATATTCAGCTATTTTTATGTATCCGATATTATGCTTCCCTAGGATATGGGTTTGAACATTCTTTATACTAGTATTCTTACACCGGTGTGTTCGAATCCTTAGTGACACAACCTCAAGATGATTGGAATCCTTTCGAAAATTCCATCACTCCACCCCACACTTCGTGTACACATCATTTGGATCCGCATACTCTTTTAAATCTCGAGGGACCCCCTAAAGACATGGTGCATGGCCATATGAATCACCTACCATCCTAGGTCAATGCCCCTGAATTCATTGGAAGACATTTTGAGATAGGTCCTACATTTCGAACAGGGTTCTCGATCGACCCTTGTTTATTTTTTCTCATTTAAGGATAATAATTATGGATATTGTATTTCCAAACATGGTAATAATCTATCCTATATCACGATTCCACTCCCATTGTGCTCTGAATTTTGGTTTCCATGATTCACACTTTTCATTCCCCTTTGTTCAGATTGATTCCACCACCCTTATCGTTATCATGTTCATGCATTATAGCACATCATGAAATAAGATTTGGCTATCCGAGAGCCCAATTCTCTTGATATATCCTTTCCTAGTCTGAGCACTCTAGATGGTCAGTCTAAAATAGTGGACCCTGAGTGTTAAATGATTATCCATCACTCTCATACAAAGTGAATGATCATGTGATCATCCCTTGTTTCTCACACCGGGTATGACCCATGTGATCTTTGGGATTGGTCATTTTTTATTTCATAAATATGATTAAAGTGTGAAAATTAAAATAAATAAATAAATAAATCAAGGATGTATGTTTCATAGATTTGTAAAAACATGCCCCTTATGGATCAGCCCCTTCAATGGAGCATTATTATTCCACCACTTTTCGATGTGTGGCATCCAAGGTCTCCTATCACAGCCTAACATCCCTCTCTTCATCAATTAAGTCATTATAGATCTCATAAAACCTATTATGAATCTGATTCCAATAATATCAGAGATCATATTCTTGACTTCTCACCTATTCTAGCAGAAGTTGGTCCTCCTCCAATTAGTCCTTCAATAGTGCAACAAGTTCCAACTGGTTGGTGAAGAAGGTGGAACACTTATTCGTCTTCTCATTGAGGTGTTGGATCTCATTATCATCATCCTAGAACATATGATTGCTATAATATTTCTTCTGGCACTATGAATATTCCATGTTTTGACTACCTTATTACATATTCTCAGCAAGATAGTTGTGGATCAGCACATGAATATTGTGAGCATCCACCAATCCATCACATGGACGATGAAACTAGGTGCGGAGTTACCCTATAGGGATCAACCATTGCTTCTTAATATCCTCAAGGATGAACTTGATTCCATTATATTACCAATTTAGATTCATGAAGCTTTCCTCATCTAATTTTGGATTAGAGTAATCCAGTATTCACGGTCTACGGATTCACACTCTAGGAAGACGGGTAGGAGCTCAGCAGAAAAATCATCCTTTAGCATCATCTATGAGGGATTGAAATCTATAATATGGGGATGTAAATATTCAATCACTTATTCCATAGAAACACCACCTCCTCTAGCTTCAGGATTTGGTCTTTTAGTGGCATCAACCATAGTTACAACCTCCCTCTCACTGGGTGCCAAAATTTGATCATTTTGAGTGAACAGTTCCTCACAGATAGGTGTAGTTATAAAGATATCTCTTCTAGATGATCGAGAATCATATATTTGATGGTCTTGTAGTTTCAAAATCCCCGAATGATATGGAAACCATATTAAACCGGATCCGTAGGTAATAGGTAATAATCTATGAAGGTATAGACTTACAAGAGTTGAGCACAGCCGAATCAAGTGCCTGGATCAGTACAGGGACATCCACCCCTAGAGACTATTCATTAATTATTTCTTTAATTATCGGAACTAACTCACCATGGATACTCTGGGATACTGAGGTTGTTTCCATGACCCCTTCCAGCTTTCCCACTACTAACCTCCCCAGCCGCATCTGGTCTGTCACCTTTCGTAGCCCCGGGTGCAGGCCTAGGGAGGTGTCCATCCACATTCAATGGATAATTCTCACCCCTACAATGGGGTATCCTTAATCACTGCCAATGTGCATATATGAAGTACTATTTTTATTAATGGATTTGAGTTTCAAAAGTGGGAAGGGACCAACAAAGATGTTGGTAGGACGTACTGACAGATACTCAGTAGCCCCCTCGTTAGAGCATGTGATCTCACTGCTCTCCTGTGTACTCCCATGATGAGCCATTGTTCCTTGTAATTACCCAGATTCAGGTTATTTTCCTCAAAATATTCCATTTCATCATATTCTTCTCTTCCTCCTTCCTCTACTTCTTCTTCTTCTTCTTCTGCATAGTCTATATCATATTCTGGTGGTAGTTTTTTCAGATCATGCTCTTGACCAAGAATAACATTTACCAATAGATGTGGATATTCATATTTCGCCAACTGGAATGAATATATATACATGGTTTTATGATACAGATATCACCGCTGAATGTACACCTTCTTTGTGTCCCAGATGTGCCCAATTTATGGTATCTAGAAGCCATCTCGTGTCGATTTCTGCCATAGATATTTTAGATTTTATGATTGTCATAATGTTTTCCAGGATGGCCAAATCATAGGTAAGATCACACCAGCATTAGAATGAATAATATATCTCAATTTATTTTCAGAAGCCTCTTTTCCCGGCCCTGAATGTTGTCTTCGTGACCACCTGTCCTCAGAAGGTAGAAGTGACACCACACCCTATGACGTCCCCGTTGCAGAGGTCCCAGCTCGTGAAACCCCTGTTTCATGGCCCGATTCTTGGATATTCCCTTGATTGGATGCCTTCCTTCTTTCCAAGTGACTAGACTCTATGCTTTCAACTTTTATTTTCAGAATGCTGATTCTCATGATTGCCTCTGGGTATGCTGCCACCTAGTGATTAGGATATTCAATTGATGGGCCAACATCGATATATGTAGGGGAAGTGTGATTGTTTCACCAAATCCAGAAGTCGTCAACATACACCAAAAATGATGGTGTATGTAGGAGTGTTTATCTTCATGGACCTCTGTATACATTTTATTTGACAATTTTTGCTGGAATCCAAACTGTCCAGAAAATTGGGATGGTGCATATAGTTCACAAATTATCCTTCCATCAATCTGGCCACTTGAACGCCACCCCTAATACTCAGAAGATATTCCCTCTACTCCAATGAACCTTCTAGGTCATCCACCATAAGAACTAAAGGGGAGTGGAAGGTGATGATGTTTAAATTTTCATAATTACCAATCCATAGCTTGTTTCCCTCATCATTGAGCATCAGTGGTCAGACCCCAACAATATTCAAAAAATATGGTAATAGACCATTACCTGGGCGATGAATGGCATTTGGAAAATCAGATCCTCTAAGATGAGCTGAAATCCATCCAGGAATCATCTAGAATGGTCCACAGATTCTCATGGGGGTTCCTACCCTTAAGATGCACCCCAGAATTCTATAAAGTCTCAGCAACAGAAGAACTATTATTTTGACCATGTTGTGTGCTTCCATGATCCCAACCATCCCCAGTGTTTCTAGGTGGACCACCATTCCTATATCCCTCACCAGAAACAACCTCCCACTTAATAAGGTAGTAATAAATTCTTCATATCACACTCATGGGTATCATATCTCCATCATGATGTACTCCCACATTTGATATTCTCATACCTCCAGGACCACCAAATATAATCCAACCTTTCCCCTCTACGATGCATCCAATCATTTATTCCCTTGTCCTGCAATCCTAGACTTCTTATTTTTAATTAAGAATAGGATGAACCATTTTGGATATAGGATGTCTTTTAGGATTTAATTGATCCCCCGCCTCTCCTTTACCACATCAAAGAGATGCCATGTTAAGATGGGGGTTCATTCTCTATCCATACAGATGTTCGCCATTGGAAGAAACACATCATTTTGGAGTCCCTCTAGAGGAATGCCTCTGATAAAAATAATTTCCCAATGGTTGATGCCAACCACCCCATGGTGTAGGGGGAAAGTGTTTGTGTCAGTGGACCAACAACTGAATAGCTCAAGTACCAAATCTTGCTTACGGGAGATGTAGAATTGTGACGTCCACACACTTCAAACAGACCAAAGTTTCAAAACACTTCTCCAAAATCCTCACATGTGTGGTGATCCAAGTATTCCCATTCCCACTCACTTGTAAAATTACCCTCAAACCTCAATTCCCAATCCTTCTACCATCCCATAGTTTCATTAGTTATAATACATCAGAAGGTGCTTGAATATTGGGTAAGGGATTCTTTCATCATTGGATCGTCTCCCATGGTCGTCCTGGTATTTAGGTTCAAAAACTAGACACTGATCTCCCAAATCTCCCTAGAATCATGGATATTAACTTTTATGTTGAACCATTGTAGGATATCTCTGCATGTGACCCATGGGCATGGTGAGTCAGTTTCAAATATCACCCTTCTGGTATTAAGTATTTGGGGATATTCCATCATGCTCGGGAACATCTGATTATCTAACATCACCCTTCTGGTATTAAGTATATTGGGATTCTCAACCATCTCTTCTCTCTGCATGACAATGACAGATTCCATCTAAACAATAGTCAATTAGCTGGACATGTTGATCTAGTCTTGAAAACACTAAGGCCAATGTGTGAAAGATTGAAGGATGAAGGGAAAATTTATTTCTTCTTCATATGGTTAGATGGAAGATGCAAAAAATCCATCCAAGTTAGAATCATAAATGATTTAGAGGTTGTGCATAAAGTACAGAGCGAATTTTAATTTCTCATACAGGAATCAGAAACATACATGGACAAGATAAAAAATCACTTGTCGTACCGAAATTCAATGTACTATGTAGATCCCCACCCTTGCATATTTATAGTCACATACCACTTCTTCCACGTGCATGCAAAACGGTTTCCATGCCTCTCATCATCCTTTGCATGCACCTCCACAGATGAAACATTTTTTTTCTTCATTTCCCTTGGAACCTAAATTTATGGTCCCTTTATAGATCAGATTCCAAGGAGGGAATTTTTTGGCACAAAACTACTCTTGAGGACATATATTTTTATTTTTTGAGAAAACTAAAGACTCATTTTGACTCAATGTAATTTTTTGAGAAGTTAAAGGGAGTCATGCGCAAGACCCATGATTTTCACGCAAGACTGAAATCAACACAGAAGACCTTTACATTCTAGTTGCAACATCAAAGATCCTTTTTCCACTACAGCCCCCCCAAAATAGCTATGGAATGTGTAAACGTTTTTTCCATATTAATGTATATTACGCGCCCAATGTGACATCAAACGCCCACATTTGCGCTGAACTTCTCACGCACCGCCACCCTGGATTTTGAATATAAATAAAAGGGTTCACCATTTATTTGTGGTAACAATACGAAAGATAAATTTTCACTCTCGTGCACATAAGAATACTTCTTCTGTTAGAACATGTGAACCTTGAAACCTTCAAGGTACATGATCCTGTACAGTAGGTCTGCTATGGACCCCCCTTCATGTGGTCCAAAAAGTGTATGACCCACACCCATTTCATTTTTTCCTAAGTATAGTAAATTCAAAAGACTCCCCATGCACACATGACTTTCCCATTCACACCTCATCATACACTCAACACATTCTCTTTTGTGTGCAAACCTACAATCTTATGTGTACCCCTTCCATTAAGCTCAATGGGTTTCCTTTACTCTAAAGCACCATGTTTGAGCCCCTCTTGCGCACACCTCCCATGTTTTGTGAACACCTCCTCTGCGTATCCCTCCAGGATTGTGAACAGTGATTTCCTGGTCCCTTGTGCAGTGTTCCATGTTGGGTTTCCATACCTCTTTATTTTTTGGAATAGGTATGTTAATGGTTTTTTATTTTTGGCATAACCATGCTAATGTGAACCACACTATCGACCACTCCTCCGCCTCACTCCTTTCAGGAATTGCTAATGTCTTTCTTTCACCATGTGTGGGTGGGTATCAGTAATGAAAGACCAAGGGGTGAGGAGTGAGTCCCCCCGTCCGAGCTACATGATATTAATGTGCCTAGAACCAACGTCCATGACACACAATGTTAAATTTTGATTGTTTCATGTGTTGAATGTCTAGAAGAATCATAGAGGGGATGGGAATCAAAACCCTCTCATCTCTCCCTCCTGTTGAGATTTGTTACGAGGTATGCCTTAGAAATTATTCATGCCCACTCATCTCCAAGGGAGTGAGTTCTTCCTCACAAGGAATTAGAGCATCCGCACATTGAATGATATCCTCCTTGGGAAGCTTCAATGTGTAAGCCCTACACCACCTCTCACTATCACAAATTTCGCGACACGACTGTCTGGTCTACCTCATCATATTATTTATCATAATGATCATGACTCGTGTGGGATTAGAGGTTTGTATTGACCATGACATTCCAATAAAACTACATATGTTTTGATCCTAGTATTCTAAATTTGGTACATAGTATGGCACTTTGAGGTTCAATCCCAACCAGTGGTAAACCATGGTGCCCCCTTTTATGGGTTCACCTCCCTCATCTACCCATAGTGGAATCAAGATTAGTCTTTACATGGGGCTCTTTCTTAGTTATAAACCCCAATTAATCCACATAAACATTGTGGACATTGATTCCCAAATAACGAGGATACATATGAATCATCTATGAGGTCCAAGACCGTATTCCAAAATACATCATGATCCTCTCTAGGGAACATCCAGAGAAGGACATTTCCTAACCCAAAGGTCACATCTCCTTCAGGTATTCATCTGGCCAGCTTTTATTCATATATCCCATCCCCCATTCAGAACAACATGGACTTTCATTCCCAACTATGAGGGATACCTAGGAAATCTCGTTGAGTTTCAAGTACAACGTAGCCCAAAAACCCATCCATTCTATCTAATCCTTCTATAGTTTATCTATATTTTACCTAACCTACCACATCCTAGTGGAATCATGTCACCCCATACACATCATCGCTACTGCCAGTAGTATTCCGGTAGTATCATTATATAAGACCCACACAATCAAACTAATATAGATTCTCTTGTGAAGGGTAAATAGCCATGTGTATGACACTATTTTTTCACCCATTCAAACTACGTTTTCCTTGAACCATATCTTCAACATAGGATATGTAGGAATCCTCCCTAAGGTTAAATACCAACCGTTGGTAAATAGTGTTGTCCCCCTAATTGGGGTGCACCTCTCTGATCCTCCTCCGTAGGTGTTCTAATCAGCCTTCATGGTGTGCATCTTCCGTTTATGGAATACACCACCCAGGGTCCACCTCCATTTGTCCTCTGATCCTTCCATCTAGTAAACCATCTGGAGCACTCTCTCTTATGGATGTACCTCATCAATTTGTCTCTATAATACAGTAAACTCACGACCTTATGTCTCTACTAGATGTTAAAATCATGGACTAACCTATGAAAAAATGGGATGACTACCGAAAACCTCGGAAGACATGCATATGGAATAAAATAATCCATGATCGACATAGAATTATTTTGGTTTAGAACACTTGAAATGACCTCTTTTGAGGAGTAATATAGGTGTAACAATGTTCCAGTGTCCGAAAATGCCATATGATGCTAGACTTTACAACTCTCTTGACTGAAGGTTGCTTCCCTGAGTTGACACCTTGGAATGTCCAGACATAAAAAACATAATGAACTGGAGTCCATGAAGAGATGTAACCAATAATGGGTTTCATGGACAACATATTAATCAGTAAGGGAGACCCAAACTAGGAATCCAATTATGATGTGGAATCCATGGAAGGAGGGATAAGTATCCCATCATCCCATTTGGATCAAGGAGAAGACATCCATAAATAAGTGATGAATTCCACCTTCATTTGGAAAGCAGTAATGTGGGGTACAATCCATCATCGGTGAAAATACCACACACGCGGGTGGTGCTCCCTATTAGAAAGTTTCAAAATAAATGAGGATTTGATATTCAAATTGTTTTGTACTCTATATATATGTTGTATTTCCTTGGTGAAACTAATGTTATGTAAATTAAAATCAATTTAAATACTATCAACTAAATACAAGGTGACCCGCTAGATGATAATTTAGATCAAAATTTGATAAATGATGCATTTGGATTTGCTGAATAGAATGTAAAATATTTTAATAGATTAAAAAACCCTCAGTTAATCTTGATTATGTTAATATTTATTAGAACATTAGTGAAAAAATAATAATTATGAATTAGCTGATGATGGGAAAAAAGAACTATATAAATGGTGTCCCAAATATTAAATGTTTTCTTTTATACTTATGTGGTATCATATAAATTCTCTCTATAGAATTATTGAAAAATTGATTTTCATTATTTTAGAGTTACTTGTTAATTCATTTAGTAAACCTATGATCCCCAAATAATTATATGATATGAAGGAAATCATCAACAAACATGCACTTGATTATGCAAAGACAAGTGCATACCCTAATGATTTCATACTTTTTCTGGGAGAAGATTCTTATAAAGAGGAATTCATAAGATTTCATAGAATAATATGGAATTCAATGAACAATAATGAGTGTAAAAAACAACAAAACCCAATGAATAATCTTTAGAAGAAAACTCATGAAAAAGTGTTATTTAACTTTCCTCTGAAACCATGATTTAAAAGATTATTCATGTCATCTAATACTGCATACAACATGAAGTGGTATACTCAGGATATTGGCAATTAAAGCTCGATGAGACATCCAAGAAAGTCAACATCATGGATGGTTTTTGATTCCTAATATTAATTTTTTTGGATAATAGGTATTTATGTTTTGTATTTTATTCTAATGGTTTTATCTCTTTTGTGTACTCTAAGTACAAATTAAAAAATATGGCTAGTTTTTTTGACAACCTATAATATACCTCCATGGATGTGTATGAAGAAGAAATATTTTATTATTTTAAATATTATTCTTGGAAAAAAATCTTGTCAATTACATTTATGCATATCTTAAACCTCTGATAAAATAATTGTGAGAATTATGGGATGATAAAATGGAAACATATGATGATGTAATGAGAAAACTATTATAAATGTATGTTTCTTTAATGTGGACAGTTAGTGACTTTCTTGGCCTATGAAACTTATCTAGTTGGAATAATCATGCTGGTTTTTATTGTTCAGTTTGAAATTTTTATTTTGAACCTCAACAATTACATCATAGTATAAAATGGTATTTTACATATCATCGTCAATTTCATTATGATTGTCATAAAATCATGTTTGAAAAGATACAATTCAATGGAGATATTGAATTTAGAAACCCACAAAAGTTATTATTTCATCCATAAATCATGGTACTATTAATTAATTTCCCTATGGAATTTGGAAAATGTAATCATTTCCAAGAATGTGTCGAAGGGGTATAAGGTAGAATATCTAAAGCAGTAGGAACACACAAGTGGAATAAAATGAATATATTTTTCAACCTCCCATATTAGGATTTTAATTTGATATTTCATAAACTTGACATAATTAATATTGAGAATAAAGTCTATGACAATGTAATTTTTACATTTTTTAATGATAAGGGTAAATAAAAGGATCACCTTAATACTCATAAGGATTTCTAATCAATAAATATAAAGCATGGTTTGCAGGAAAATGCAAATGGAAAGTATTCTTAGACTACTTTTACAATGAAAAATCATGATAACTACATATTACTTTTAACATTAAAGAATGTAAAAGTTAATGATATATTTTTATGTAACATTTCAGGGTTCATTGACTTAAAACATCTAAAGTTACAAGGATTTAAAATTCATGACTGATGAATTATCATGGAGAAGTTTTTTCCATTAGCATTTCATAATATGTAACCTGAAAGGTAACTCCATCTCTAATTAAGTTGTGTACCTTTTTCATAGAGATTTATGGAAAAAATATAAATCCAAATTATCATGATAATCATAATGAAAAAATTATTTTGACACACAATAATTTGGAGATTTTATTTCCCCCTTAATTATTCATATCCATGATTCAATTTACTGTAAATTTGATTCAAAGAGATAAACATAGTGGACCGGTATAATATTGATTGATGTATAAAATTGATATTTGTGTTGATATTATTTATCTTTTCATTATTAAATTCAATTTTATCAACTCATTATGTAATTTGTTTAATATGTTTCTTATTTTTTTTAATAAGGTACTTAGGTTATTTGAAATCATATGGGAGGAATAAAGCTCAACTAGAAGGATGTATTTATGAGGGATAAATATCAAAAGATTGACTAACCTTTTATTCTAGATATTCAGATGGAATTGAGACTATATTCAATCATGTTGGATGCATTTATGAAATCTCCACTAATTCACATTCTGAAAACCATTCATAAGTGTTTCTAACTTTTAGAAAACCAATTGGAAAGGTGTCAAAATTTATAGACTGAATTAGAGTTCATAAAAGAACATAGACATGTGATACTCAATAGACTTATTATAGGTATATTTGTTGAGTAATTATGATTGAAAAAAGTGGAAACTAAGTGTTTGATCTCTAAATGATATGTAATTAACAAAATATATTAATGAGGATATTGTCGAATGGTTTTATGATCGTGTATGTATATTATCATAATCATTTTATCGACATGTAATTATGTTTTATATATTAAATGTAACACCTTATATATTCTTGTCATGATAATGAATATTGATAATTGAGAAGAAATATTAAATAATTTAAATTCATTGGCTCAATGTCCTCCAAGGTAGGCTAATAGATTTGCTGCCAATAATATTGATGGATCCAAGTTTCATAACCATTATCTGGAAAAATACTTAGAAACTCAAAATAGTGCTATATTTACACTTGTAGAAGCGGGATAATATGTAAAGTTGATTAATATAATCAAATTAAACTATCATGGTCAATTATAAATTTCCTTATTAAAATTCAGGTGGGTCAACATTGATAGGTTTATAATGAAATATTTGTTACATTTTACTTATGTCAACTTCTCTTGATTAATCCATACCACTATGCATGAAAAGCATGATCCATTTATCTTATCTTTACCGGCGAAGACAATTTATTGTGTAGATAATGAGATACATGAATTTTGGAGTGTTTTTGTACACTTGAATAATAGATACTTGTATGATATACGCGATGAATATCATTTGGTAGTTTTTGATAGTGAACATCAGAAATCAAAAAACATTGAAAATTTGTTCCCTTGAAATATTGAAATAATAGTTTTGGTAAGAGATAATGAAAATGAAGCACTGTACCTAAGAGATTTTGATAATAAAGAAGAAAATGAATATGATGATAATTGAATGTTTAAATTTGTAATGAAATTGTATTATAATTTCTCATTTATAGGTGTTTCCAACATATATACATTATTCTATATTTTTCATTTTTGTAAAAAAAATTACTAATGAATTTTTCTATACTTATATTATATTTTGAACCCTCTGAATTATAAGAATATCAAGGATCAAAAAATTAGTGATCGTAGTTGGTAAGAATCACAGAGAACACCACCACTACTATCAGCTTTAGTGGATCAAATTGATTCTTCTATACCAAAGACTATTAGAGAGCTAGTAGTTTCCCCTGATGTTGTTGGTAGACCACCATCTGATGTACCTCTGGTAATGATGTAGTTGGTCATCCCTCTATCTTGGGGATATTGGTGAGTTACAATTACTTGTATGTATTTAATTATAAAAATACCCTATATTTTATTAAATCTTTAATACATTTTTCAAATATATAAAGATGATAAAAGAATATAAATAAATATGAATAGGGAAGATGTATGGGACCTGAAAGACTTTAATATTATCATTCAAATTGATGAGTTTAGGGTTCCTATCAATGGTGATTTTAGAATATGTGGATATATTTTTGGGAAAAATTATTATGATATGGTGAGTTTTCCCATTTATTATAAATATTGGAAGAATATTTCCACACCTTGGAAAAATGATGTCTTTATAACCAAGTAAAGTAAATAATAATTTAATATTCATTAATACATAATTTAATAGACATGATTAAAATTATTAATATAAATATAATGTGTTGTGTTTTTTATAGATGTTTTTTCATTTTGGGTCCCTTGACCCCATTTCACACCCATAAACTCTAATAAATTTGGGCAATAAAAAAGAGATTTTAAATAGAGATTATGCAATGAATTTAATGAAACATCTCTGAGCTCTTGAAAAATGTATGGGAATGTGCATGAAATCAATTCTCATGAGTAGTGGAATATGTTTTTTGATATTAATAGTGATGCATCTCATGAGAAAATTTCATATTTAACTGTATATTAATAACAGAAACATAATAAAATCATAACTTCTAATACTATTTCTATTTTTTGGAGTTATCTAAAAAAGTACGATGAATTATGTTATTCTTCATATCATTGTGTTTCACCATTTTTTCAGAAAAGAACATTCTTGGTTATATTTTATCAACTATTATTATATTAGTTTATTATAATTAAATTTTTTCCTAACTTGTATATATATTTTTTATAATGGTTAATGAATTATGTCACTTTGTTACCTGGATAGAGAAGGGGCCTAAAGCTCATTAGAAACCCAATGATAGTTTCGTTAATGATCCTACCAGAGAAATTAGATTATATACATTTCATTAATTTTTAATTTTATTTCATTACCATCGAAAAATATTAATAAAAAAATAATTTATAACAGTAAACAGGCCTTAAACCCAATTAAATGGGGCTTGCTACCTGGATCAAATAGTGTTAATTAGATCTATTAGCATTTATTGATCTATCTAACTAACAATATTTAATAGGGTTTAAGGTGTGTTTTTTGTTATTATTTATTCTTCATTATTATGTTTTCATAGTAATGAAATAGCATTAAACATTAATGACAAAAATTACATCGATAATTTTCTGATGTTCAGAAAATTTAAAAAAGAATTTTTAATACTTTTATATTAAACAGTTAAAATCTAGAATCATGGGATGAAAACCCATAAATATAATTATTAGTATCCCATAATGAAGAAGTTGAAATTGTTTTTAGGGTATTACAATCCCAGGCATATACATGGGTTGGATATGGGGCCTACTCCATCATTTATCTTTGGTAGGGTGTCATAATCATTTACTTTTACACCCAATGTGGGTTCGAGTAGTTCTGTTGACCAAGAAGCACAAAAAAATCTGAAAGGAAGAAAGCAAAAGTATAATAAAATGAATCATATTTGAAAACATATGATTAGTGGTGTTAAACGATAGAAAATGCTTTAGTGTATGTATTTCAAAGGATGATGGGTGTGATCGTAGTGGAAATTTCCAACC
This sequence comes from Viscum album, assembly GCA_963277665.1. NCBI lineage: Eukaryota > Viridiplantae > Streptophyta > Magnoliopsida > Santalales > Viscaceae > Viscum > Viscum album. The sequence continues at coordinate 610,859,714 of OY728135.1, read as the reverse complement.
ATATAGTTCACCATACCGAGTTAAATTCTAAATTCTATAAATAATTTACACATTTTCAAGTAACACTTACAAATTCTATGATTAAAATGAAATGACACTTTTATATTGAAAATGTGAACTTTGAGTCATACTAACCAAATCGTGTGTTAGATTGATGTGAAATCAATTCTTACATGTGAAAATTGAATTATGGATCATTTTTCTAAAGTTTGAATACAATATTATATCTTTCTCCTAGTTTCTGGCTATGTCATATGTCTTTTATAGTAAAATTATACTTATATTGAAAGCATTAAATTTGATTCAAACCACCTAATTTTTGTATATGATTGACGTGTGGTAAATTTCTATATATCAAAAATGTATTAATGATCATTTTCATAAAGGTTGATAATAATATGATCTTGTTTTCTAAACCATGAAAATGTGATAGAATACTTAAAACAAAAATGAAATTTTTTTATTGAAAACATGAATTTCTTGTCATACCCACCACATCATGTTTAAGATAGACATGATTTCAATTTGTACATGTCAATAATGAATTATGGATCATTGTCCTATAGTTAGAAAAAAATTTGAGGTTTTTTCTTGTTTTTTGATATATGGATTTCATTTTAAAGTAAAAACATTTTCCAAGGAGTCAAAAATATGTAAACAAAGTTGGATGGACATAAAATCAGAATAAAATCAATGTGGATTTTTTTAAGTAGTAACCGAGGATACATCATTCCATGTTATGATTTTCTAGAGATTCATATATACACATTTTAAATGATTTAAAAACACAAACATATGTGTAATGGTAAAAACCATAGAAAATGATATTATATTGATGTGAAATCATGGTACAAAAACTGTTGAATTATTTTTTACATTTAGACACAAAAAACACATCCATTTGATGTGTGGTTTCCCCAAATGACTTAATAACTAGTTTTTAAAGATACCAAATTCTTTAAAATTTTGTGTCTTGGGGTTAAAACTATGAATTATAATTCATATCTCTAGGAAATTAATGGAAAAATATCATAGATTTATTTTTGAAATTTAGTAACCGATGAAAAACCATTCTGTGTTACGGTTTTCCTAGGACACCTATAGACACGTTTTTATGTGTTTTACAACAGAAAAACATGCATGTAATGGGAAAAACATAATAAATGTCCATATATTGATGTAAAATATTGGTGAAATCATTGTTGGATTATTTTATACATGTAAACATAGACAAGGCATCCATATGACATATAGTGTGCTCTGAATGTCTGAACAAGATATTTTTAAAGATACCAATATCTTTAAAAACGTGTATCAGGGGGTCAAAACTATGAAAATGATGTTTGATTACTATGAAATTATATTATAATGATCATAGATTGATTTTTTAAATTTAGGAACCAAAAATAAATCATTTCAATGTATATTTTTCTCAGTATTCCCATATACTTGTTTTTTCTGTTTTAAAACACTAAAATGCGCGTGTAATTGTGAAAATCATAGAAAACAACCTCATATTGGTGTGAAATCAGATTAATACCACTATTAAATTATTTTATATGTGTAAACATATACAACACTTCCATCCAATATATGGTGTACTCTGAATGACTCAATAAGCATATTTTTAAAAATCCAATGTCTTGAAAAACATTTTTCATGCTTTCAAAACATTAAAAATGATGTAAGATGGATGTAAAATCATAGAAAAAAGATCATAGATTTATTTTTAAAATATAATAATTGAATAAAATATATTAGCAGTTATGGTTTTCTAGGAATGTAATAAAATATTGTTTTCAATGTCTTAAAATACTAAAACACGCATGTAATGGTCAAACCCATATAAAAAACCTTATACTGAAGTTAAATCATAGGAAAAATACTGCAAAATTATTTTTTATATGTATGCATAAACAAAACATCTATATGACATGTGGTGTAATCCAAATGACTTAATAAGCAGTTTTTAAAGATACAAAAGTATTTAAAATATTTGTCAGGGGGTAAAATCTACCCAAATGACACCATATAGATATGAAATCAAAGTACTATAGATTTATTTTTAAAATTTATAAATTTATGACACATCATTCTGATATATGGTTCCCCAAAGATTCACATAAAAACATTTATAGTGTTTTAAATCACTAAAACATCTATGTAATTGTAAAACCCATATAAAACAACATCATCTAACATGAAATCATTGGAAAACTACTGTTGAATTATTTTTGACATGTACACATAGAAAACTCATCCATACAATGTGTGGTGTCATCTGTATGACTTAACAAAATTTTTTAGTGATACCAAATTCATTAAAAATGAATGTCATGGGATCAAAACTAAGAAAATGATGTCTTATGGATGTAAAATTATAGTAAAATGACTATAGATCGATTTTTAAAATTTAGGAACTGAAGTCACGTCATTTTGAGTTACGGTTTTCCATATATTTCTATAAATGCATTTTCAGTGTTTTAAAACCCTAAAATGTGCGTGTAATGGTAAAAATCATAGAAAAATATATCATATTGATGTAAAATCATGGTAAAAACACTTTTTAATTATTTTGTATGTTTACACACTAACAATATGTCCATATGATGTGTGGTGTGCTCTGAATGACTTGATGATCTGTTTTTAATGATATAAATGTCTTTTAAAATGTGTGTTATAGGGTCAAACCTACATAAATGTCCTCATATGTAAACGAACATAGATGGAAAATAATTAATATTTATTTTTGGAATGTAGTAATGGATAAAATGTCATTCTATTTTATGGTTTTCATGTGATGCATGTAAATTTGTTTTCAGTGTTTTAAAACACTAAAACAAGCGTGTAACTGTCAAATCCATAGAGAAAAAACTTGGATAGATATAAAATCATTGAAAACCTACCATTGGATTAATTTTGTAATATAATGAATTTTTTCATATAAAATTATTTAAATTTTTTTATTTAGTAATTTTAACGTGCACTAAACATAGATTTGAAAATTGATTATATTTTTATATACATATCCATTTTCAGTTCCAAGTGTTGAATCATATCTTAAATATGAATGTTTATGTTTTCAAAGAGTAATTCATGATATTTTGTTGATTTTATGTTGAATTGTTTTCTGTTTTATTAAAAAACAAATGTTTTGGTTAACATTAATGAATATATCATGTTTTTATTCTCTTTCACATTTCATTTCTTAAATGTTCTAGTTTTTATTGTATGTTACAGTTGTCAATAGTAGGTAGGAATATGACCATTCTAATCAAAGAAATTATTCAGATGGAATTCATGAGTGTTTTTAAAATCAATTGGATATTTTAATATTACCAATGATTTTATGGTAATTATTATTTTTTATGTCCGATTTTAATTTATATCAATTTTTTTATTGTAGTTGATGACACCATGTTGTAACATCCCAAAATTCTAAAATAAAAATATTTTATTCGATAGTGTGTATGACATGAAAAACTAAGATTAGAATAGAATGTAACTCCCCATGACTTTATGATATCTTTATTTCTTCCTAAATATATTAAATCTCTTTAATCTCTTTAATTATATGCAAAACTAAGATTATTTTGTGTTATATACATCCTTGAGATTAGCTTCTCTTACACGCAATACAGAGCCTAAAAAATGACATATTATTAGAATATTACTATTAAATATTATAATTATCACATATCTATTGGAATAGGTGGGTATGAATGTTACTAAGTAAATTATGAAAATTTTGGTTATACACTGATTAGAAATTAAGTAAGAATCATTTAAAAGAAAAAAGAAATGTCTTTTGAAAAAATGTAGTTTTTCTAAAAGATGGTTCAGTCGCGTTGTGTGGACATAAATTAAAATTAATTTTATATCGATATTTGAAAATTAATTTTAAAAAATGAACATAATTTTCGAAATAAGAATTCAAAAATTATCTAATGGTTGATTTTTTTATTTTTCGGAAAAGATAATTTTTTTGATGATTAGTGAAAAATAATGAATTTTAATTGAAAACTACCTTTTCCTTTAAATTATTTTTAATGCTAAATTATATTTTGGATTGGTTTTAAATTGAAATTTTTCTAATTATATATATATATATATATCAAATTTATCTCATTTTAATCAATTTCATATTGAATTTTGATATAAAAACATTGTAATGTTTTAAGCATTTTCACTTAAAAATTTTTCTTTCTCTTCGTGTCTAAAAGATTACTATTAATGTAAAAGATTCCACTTATATGAGCGAATCTAGAAAATTGGATTCCATATTATGAATAATAATATTTTATATTATATAATAAAATCAAAACAATGTTTTACCAAAATGAATAGTGAAAATAGTAAAAATTATTTACCATGGTTAAGGTAAAAACTAATTTACTATGGGGTTAAATAGAGAAGATAAGTGTTTAAATGGATATAAAACATGTTAAAATCTTATTGGATTGAAATTTTTCTTCCTCATACTTAAAAATTTATAATATAGGGTCATTTAGAATCTTTTACATGTGAATAACTATCATTTTGGATTCTTTTGGGAAATTTCAAAGTAATTTCCAAGAGGGTCCCCTTTTCCCCCACTTATAAATGAAAACTCCCTACCATACATTATTCACACATATAAATATCATATAGATAAAAACCCTGAAAAATTATCTCCCCTAAAGCCTTAGTTACATTCTATAGATACTAGTACGTCCAAAAGACCATCTATAAGGTCCCTAAGAGTATATCTAAATGAGGTTTCTCTTATAGAAGGTAATTTTCGTAACAAATATCTTTCATTTTATTTCTTCTTCTTCCACATCAAATTATTTATTAAAACTTATAATATAGTAAAACTAGTATATTTCATATAATTATAAGTTATTATTTTGATCAAATAATAATTATCCATCTCCACTTTTATCCAATAGTATAAAAAATCTTCGATCTTGTGTATGGCGGACAACCACCTCACAAATCGATGTTGTTCATTTTACATCACCACCGTTCAAGGATAGATAAAATTGTGGATTTAATACATGTATATGATATTTATTATTTTATTTTATTTTATTTATATTAATATCACATGTACCTATTTATGTTTTATTCCATTTCAAATATGATAACACCGCTTGGGTGTATGATAGACTATGACCCCATGAAGTGATGTGATTCATTTTAACATACACATTACATGGAATGTGATAAAGACAGAATTAATGAATAAATATGATATATCTGAGATGATATTTATTTTATAAATTCAATATATCACCGAAATCATTACCCATTCACTCATTAAGGGAATGATATAATCACTCATTCATACGTACGACCTACCGTCTCCACAAAAAGATGTGATTAATTTTACATGGTAAAATTTAAAAAATGGTTATAATAATTTATCTAATGAGTAATTATTATGTTTATAAAATTAATATAAATTTGTATATTATGTATATATATTATATTAAAATGAACTAGAACTCTCATGATAAAATTTTCATGATAAAACAAGGTAATTGACTCCCAAAATAATTAAAATAATGAAATACTATTAACAAGCGGGTGGTAAAATGAAATAATAGGATCATATATGATTTTATAAATTTTAATATGGTTATTTAATTAATTAATAACATGCATAAAACCATTATAAATGAGGTTAAATAATGTTTATCCAAAAGTATGTGTGAGGGATGGGAATTCATATCAATTTTCCTTCATTGAAGAATATTGTAATGCTAAGAACCTAATTTCTATTTTATGGTGTATACACTAACTATTGAAACATAATATAATAAATATCTCATTATTAATGGTATTTTATGTTTCAATTTTAAATATTTCATCTAATGGGGTTCTGACATAAAAGTTACCAGGTGGTAAAGAATCTCATAACTCAATTCATATCATTTGGTTATATTAATCCTTCATTGTAATTGATATTATAAGATTATATGTTAAATTAATTTAGAATATCAATTTTTATTTACACTTGATTTCTTTGGATTTAAAATTGATACACAGAATCTGTTAATTGGTTAATTATCACTACAATGTTATGATTATTATAAGTGTTTAATTTGTAATTTCGTTATAATCAATATTGTATGTTATTGAATTTATGTTGATGAAAATTATTTAATAATTTTACAATAAAAAAATTTAATTTTTTTCTCCTTTGTATATTCATTATATTTTCATGTAATATGACTATTTACACTTTTTGGTACTTAAAAAGATTGATAAAATGTTTTTAATTTTATCGGATTTTTAGGTCATTGGGGGCACTAACCCCATCAGAACAATGGCTTTAAAATACAAAGGTCCTTAGGAACATAAAAATGTATATATTAACCCCCAATATAGTTGAAAGTGTGTTTTTACTTTATTTAATAAAATGGGGATTGAACCCAAACCGTTTCAATAAATGTTTCCATATTTTTTTAGTACCATAGTTTACAACTTGAATGAATATGAATGAAAATGTGTCTCATATATTTTGATATGGCCATATATTTTTTTCCATTATTATATTTTTTATGTATTTGAAAAATTGAATTATATTTTACTAATTTTTTGGAATTTTATTTGTATGATAATTTCATATAGAACAATTAATCAACTTATATATTCTAGGGAGGATCATATCCATACTTCTATTGAGGACCCTACCCATTCTTCTACATGTGATTATTCTACTTATAAAGGGAAAGGTAAAGCTTATCATGTTAGTAAACATTAAATAACATGTTTTCCTAAAATATTTTTTGCACGTATCATGGACTGTAGAATATTTAATGTTTTTAGTGATAATGGGAATACTACATGTCCAAATTTATAAAAAAATAAAATAGTTATATCTCTACAAGACAAATAGAAAGGCGTAATTCTAATTTCTAATTAGGGAGGTGTCGACCAAAATATGGTATCTTATCTATGGAACACCATTTTTGTAAGATCATTTATTATTATTTTATTTATAGTAACATGTTTTTACTAATTTAGATAAATATTTTTTCTCCTCAAATGACATATGATATACCAGATATTTGTGAATTTAGGAGGGAATAGTTACCTTTTTCTTCTAGGAGGTGGAGTGATTTTAAATCAATTAAAAAAATTGATTTTATTTTTAGTGAAATGAAAAATGACAATCTATGTAATTTATATGGCCTCTAATGTGAAGATGTATAGAAAAAAGTTTGTGATTTGATAACATAATTCATTAATGGTATATGAAATATCAAAATTTTTAAGTGTTTCTTTGAATAATCCTTAAAAATTATCATATTAATTTTTTTCTTTATTTAATAGTTTCTATGGAGGTATCATCAGGACATCTAGTAGAAAAAATATCTCCTTGTAATTTATCTCTTGGAGAGTATACGTTGTTTTAAGAACATGTACTGGTAAAAAATTGAAAAATTTACAGTTGAATCACCAGGCTCCATAAAGACTATTGCTCCCCACTAGTCATACATGAAACAAATAAAGGATATGAGATGTTAGAAACGAGAATATATCGTATATATGAGGTCAATGTTGTATCTGAAATGATTGTAGGAAATTATTTGAGGTATTTTTTAACTATATATTTTGTAAATCCCTAATAAATATTCTAAATATAATATACAATATTTCCATGGGGAGAAACACACTCAGAGGGGATTTATAACTAATGTTGGGACTGACATTTTGACCACCATGTTAGGGAATCTCGAATATGAGGGTGATGTATTAGAATACATAGTGGTTATATGAATTAAAAAGGTTTTTTATAATTCTTGAATTTCTTCTATGTATGTTGTTTATGAAGGAGAAAATAGAAATTTTAAAAGATAAGGTTAATGAGATGGTTGAGACGATAGAGGATGAAATTAGATTGTGGATATATTAAATTTTTTTTAAAGGTAGTGATATTTTCAGGTTGTATATTATTACATATCATACTCTTCCACCACAACATAAATATCCCACCACACCACCTCCTCCTTTACATATTCCCATCTACAGTGAGTTATATGTTGAAGATCCCCAATATCATATTTTAGCCTATGGGCTCATATATTACATTGAGGATTCCCTAAATTAATTTTAGATATTGATGGATTAGCTTAGGGTAATGGTAAAACATATTATAGATGGATCAGCTATAGTACCATTACCTTTTGATGTGGTATATACAATTGGACATAGTGCTAGACATTATTTACTTTATCCATGTTGACTTGTTCAAGAACTTATCCTGGAGGTATTCTTTGATTATATCCTTTATTTATTATTTTTATATATATTTTTAATATTATATATATATAAATTTAGAATAACTTAAAGGTAAATAAATGTTGTATAAAAAGAAAAAACTTTTTGATATCCCCTCAAATTCACTACTTATTTCTGAAAGACTTTCAATATTATCATCATATGCATTTATGTTGAGTGATAAAAATGAATTTTCAATGATAGCTACAACCTGTGGGTGTGATTATACGATGATAGTTTTTAAGAAGAAATCATGGAACATCTAAATGTAGATATTTTGTACCTCACAATGATGAGAATCTTTCCCATATATGTCGATTTCCATATTTATTTTAATTTTATCAACTTAATCCAACTTCATAGCTAGGTCTATTTTCTATCATGACTTTTTATACACATTTTATTTAATATGAAAAGAATTCATAATATGGATTCATGGACAGAAATTTTTTTTCTCCCATAACCCAGAAAATATAGGATGAATAAAGAAAAAATTATATATCTAAAATATTTCATAATGCTTCAATAAAGTGATGGATTATTCCTTATCTCAAAATGTATGAAACATATATTACATATTGTGTTATTTTTTTAAAAAAAATCATATTATATTTATATATATAAATGGTGATTTTTTGTTTGGTGTTTCTTGTCCACATGAAATGAATCATTACTATTTAAGCTCCATACATGGGAACATGTTAGAAAACATCAAAAATGTATTAAAGACATAATTTTGATTATTTTCATACTTATATATTATAATATAATTATATTTTATTTCATACTTATCATTTTTAAATAGTTCATGTTATCACTATAATTATAGAAGATGAAAGATTAAAATAATGATCCAATTTGTGTCCATAATGGTAACGTAATTTTTAAGTGTTATAATTTAGAAATTGTTAAAATGTTATTTTCAATTAAATTGATAATTTATTTTTAAATATAATTTTCATAAAAAATTACAAGTCATCAAACATGGATATTGTATTTTAATATTTATGTATAAAATAATAAAAACATAAAATATTTAAAAGTTCCAAAAGGATACATTTATTTATAACATTTCCTCATATTTATATTGACATTATATTGAAAATAAAAGTTTTATACATTGTCTTATAATGTGGTTCTTTCTCATGATCATAACCCTTATGATGAAAATGATTTGAATTGTATTCAAGGAGCATGGGAATATTTTTTTAAATATAATTTGGTTTTATTTTATATAGATATTGAAATATTACACCCCAATTATAAAGTAGTTGTAATTTGAATCAAGTTTTAACATAATTTTTTTTATAAAATTGTACCTTAGTGCTATTTTAAGCTAGTATTTATCATGTTTAGAGATACTATTTTTATTTTATTAGATTTAGGTTAGATTATTTTTTAATTAAACATTAAAAATAAATATTTAAAATACTATAATTATGAGTTTTAGTTGTTATAATATTCAGGTGACCTCTATCTGGCAGTCTCTATTGATAGTATTTCAACTGCCATGTGTTGGATGCTATGTATTTCCCCAAAATTTTCCCTCCCACTTTGAACACCCCCTCCCATGTTGAGAACCCCCTCTCTCACTCTACCCTCTCCCATGCCTTGGAGCACCACCATGCATCTTTGAGCCCCTTCCCGCACCGCCTATACCCCTTATAACATTGAGCCCCCTCCCACACCCACGAGATACCCACTACACGATCAATCCACACTATACCATCAATCCCCCCTATATTGTCATAAATACCCCCTCTACCGGGCCATATTATCGCACCCCTATTTTTTAAGACCTTATTTTATCACCCCCCCTCACACACACATTTTGAAGATCTTCCATGCAGCCTTTTAGATAATATCATTGATCTCCCCCATGGTCTCTCGAATATCCTCATCGAGCTTCGTCAATCCATCCCCTCTACTAGTGATCACACCAATCCTTTCCATGTTATTCCCTCAAAACACTTATCTAGGCCTCATATTCTCTATTATAGATGCATCTTCTATTCCATATACACTCACCTAATTTGTTTGTTATAGGATGTTTCAAATAATGTATAAACATAGTCCCCTATTGATTTTTTTTCTTAATTAATTGATCGATTTTTTAAAGTTATGGTCGGATAATTGGATATTTAGGGTGTTTAAAGTATTTTCATACATTATTGAGCCTTATATTTGGTTTGAAAGGTATATGTAGGAGTTGAATAGAAGTGAACATGAAATACCCGAATTGATATTTGTGTACATTTATAGTTTTAAATTGGGTTGGTTTGGATGTGTTAAAATGGATTTTTAATTATTTTATTTTCAAAAAATGAATGATTTCTAATGGTCCAATTTGTAAGCTTGTTATTATTATTAAATTAGGAATTATATTTAACCTTATTAAATTTATTTTGATTGCATATATTAGTATAATACATAAATAGAAAAAAAATTACTCATGAAGTATAGATGCACAATATTTAGTAGTAGAATATATATTCTAATACATATATATAATTAAAATTAAATTTACTGTATAATCACTAAATGTATATAATTTTTTAAAATATTTTTTGACTGAAGTGAAAATGTCTTTTTTGTTAATTATTGTGATATATGTATATACATATTTAAGCATATGTGTATATATACTGTACTTTGAAAATATATTAGTTAATATTAATTAGTGAAATATATATTTATAAAATATATTTATTTAAAAATACATTTAATTTATTTATTAATAATGGTTTTTATCATTAATTAATATTTTTCTTCTTTATTACTTTCACAACAACTCCTTATGTTATATTATTTTTCATGGTAGATTTTTTTGAGTATCTTATCCTCTATTAAAGATAATAAATAACTATAATCTAGTTTATTTTATAATAATTCCAAGTAGTTTCTTTTAAACTAAAATAAATAAATATTATTTTTTTCATTTTAATTTTATAAAATTTATATTTTAATTAATATCTTTTTTTTATTTAATTAAAATTTAATTTAAATAATTATTGTATATATAATTCAATTTTTTTCTATATATACAGATATAGATAATATTTTGATTGATCTACCAGATAGGTTTTTTTATGAATATTATGAGGGGGTTAAACAATTTATCCATTTAACTGGTATATTCCCTTGAAATTTGATTAGTTTATCATGCATAAAATGTGAAAACAAATATATCTTCAATAGGGATACTATTGGGGAACATCTATTTCTAAATGCGTTATTGAAAAACCATAACACATGGATATCTCATAGGTATTAATTTGTTCCCTATCATCAATTAGAAAATATTCATATTGATATTGATTTAAAATAATTTGATATGAGGAACATGATACTCAGTGATATGATGCATTAGTTTTATCTCTAAGAAAGTAATGTTGTAAATGATGACGTTTGAGGGAGTAATCCTCGTTCTACTACATATTGAGAGGTGTTTAAATTCGTTTAAATTCTTGATGAGGTGCATACTGAATTATATTCTAGATGGACTAAATTTAGTAAATTTTATTAATTATTGAACTATTACCCTTAAATACATTCAATCAGTTGAAAGACACCTCATTTTAGATGTTTTTGGTATTGTTGAAGAAGGTACTCCTTACTGTAGTAAGGATTGAAATTTCATAGTATCAAGCACCCAAGTTGAGTAACAACCTCAATTTCATATATGAGAACATTAAATTGATCCATAATAAACTATGTGTTGTCCAGAAAAGGGAATTTTGAAATCATTAGTGGTACTATTTTCTACTCATCCATGTGGAAGGATAATGATATTATTCAAGGTATTTAGATTCTTCATGAACGATTCTTGAATCAATGTAAATGAATTTACACTAATAAGATAAATTAAATCTATTTAAAACTAAGTTGGATATATTCTTCTTGTCAGATAAAATTTCTAAACTGATTATGTTTCATTCAGAGAGAAACAAAGAGGTTGATAAGTCATCTCACCTAGAAGATTATTTTTCATGGAAGGAGTTTTATAAAAGATGTCATTCCTCATCCTAGGCTGCCTGAACGGTGCATGAGAGGGGAGCATCACATCACTATAGGCATACCTCCCTATACACCAGTGTCTTCCAATTACTGGTCAGGGCCTAACATAGTCCTGGAGTGAATATTCCCTCTAAATCATGTGGCATGTGTCATTCCTAATTATAGCCAAAAATTTGGCATGACCCATACACATAGTGTATAACCTATAGACATAAAACTCGAAACACAATGGGCCCCCATAATCAAGAATATAAAAGCAGTAAATAATCTACATAGTCCTTAAAACATAATAGAGTAGCAGCAATTGTATGTAAAAAAAATATACATCATATAAAATGAATGAATGTTGTCATGTATTTGGTAACTATAACATAAAATATAATAACATTGACATCATCCAAACTCAAATTTCTGCATGCCATATCTATGACCTCTATGGCCTATTAACCCATACTAGGAGTCCATCACCATACGATAACTATGACTTTAAAGAAAAAATAAATGTCCACCCACATCGAGTACATGGATGGGGGTGATTCCAACAACCCAGTAGGTATCCGAAATGAAACAATCAAAATGTGTGTTGTTGTGATAAATTTGAGTGCATGAAATCCATATATAAGTTTAAGTCATGTCTATGAACCACCCCCACACTAAAAAAAATCACACCATGCACAAATAAGTATACCTTCTTAGATACCATGTTAGGATACACCTCATACCATAGACCACACAGTACATACTTCAGTTTCATGCTAGAATCTATGTCACATCATAACACATAAAATACCTACCTCAACACTATCTTGTAATATACATTTATTAGAAATCTGATATCCCAAGTGTACTATGGCTTTCACCTGTCACATGGGCTATAACCTCATCATGTTTCACAACCCATAACTACATATGCAAGGAGGTCCATATGTCACATTGACCCATCCATGTAAGCTCTGGGGAAGGAAACCGTACATACTGGCTAATCCTTCTAGATTTTAGAGTGGCTAATCAGTCACAACAGACCATCTTAAGGGTTCTTGGGAGGAAAAATTGTTGACTACCCTAACTCATCTCCACATAGTTAGTGAGATACACTAAGAAACACTGAACCATAACCATAGACTATGGGGAGGTAAACCATATACACTATCCCATCATGAAGGTTCATGGGAGGACCAATCATCAACTACCCCAACCCACCCCTGCACACTCAGTGTAGTCACACCAAGAAGGCACTAGTACGCATGGAAAAATCAAACAGGGTGTGTGGACTATCTCATGAATTACCACCTCAACATCAAGTAACTAGTCCCTCAAGACCTAGTCTACTATGAAAGAACCCACTCAGGTCCCTTGGACCCATCCCGATCCAATAAGGCTCAATCACTTCCCTTAGGATCAACCTGAAAATTTTATACCAAGACAAAAAATAATTATTAAAATCAAACACAAAAAGATGAAATTATACTAATTAGCAACATGAAAATAAATAACCAATATATGTGTTAAGTTCACGACCCTACCTAAAATGAAATTCTGATTTCCAACCAAGGCTGTTCCTACTTCCATCAAGTCAATGATCCCTTATCTCAACATCCAACATCATCAAGTTAATTAATTAATTAAAAAAAACCAATACCCTCAATTGGAATAACACGAACCAAACTCATTGGGTAGTCCAACGATGCCAAAACCCATGAAACAAGGTATGTTCCACTCCTGACACACCCTCGATACTAGGAAACACAAAGTATCCAATTTATTAAATATAATTAACAGATAATTTCATCCAAATTCATCAAAAGACATAATTAATTATTTTAAATGATTTTCCTTTTGATAAATTATGAATAATATCTTCATTACGACATCTTGGTACACCCTCTATGAGCCAAACACAATGTCCCCTTATGTAGTAATGATTTCTCCATGATATGGTAAAATCAACTATCCAACCCATATCCAAACCGAACGACATTTAGTGAACAATGAAGGAAGAGAATAAGGGGAATGGATATGACCTTAAATTGAAATTTCACTTTAAATACCTTCATAATCACTATACTAAAGTCATACCATGGGAGGGGAAAGTAAATCCTTGAGGGTTTATCCCCCTTATATTCATTAGGATGGGGGAGAAGAAACCAGAGGAGGTTCTAAACAATTACCCCTTGAATGAACCAAAAGTAAATTTATTAAAATGAGGGTTCCTGGAACCTAATGGCTAGATAGTGAGGATAATTAGCTTACTATTGGATTTAGATAATGATATAAGACCATTTTCTATCTTTCTGGATAGACAGTGATCCTTAATAGTGTTCCTAACACAATTTCCCACCCACTAGATGATTGATTACAAGATGCTGAAACTTAGAAGCCCGACAACCCGACTATGCCTCTAAAACCCCGATGAATCCCTATTTTAGCATCAATAAATGTCCAAAATCACCTCCTAGAAGAGTTCAATGGTTCAGGATTTCAATCCCAATCTTATATCCCACAATTAATCCACTAACAAATAAAAACCTTAAATTACCTCAAGAATTTGTAGCCCATAATAACCCAAGTCATTATAAACTCCCCTCTATAACTCTTATCATACAAAATAAGTCATATTAAATCTTGGACCACTAATCCTGACCTATCATGGACTTCACCTCACCATAAACTCACTATATTCTATATATATATTCCTAACGTGCTTTCACTGTGAAATTACAATACCCTGCCAAGCAACAATGACTCCCTTTTCATAACGCCCAACTCAATTCACAAAACATGTCTGCAATTTCATGAACGACACTCCTGGTGTGATTTTAAACTCACCATATCTGAGTTCACATGACATCATCAGTTGGTATATCCCTGAACAACATTACTTGAAACCACTCGACCTAACTTGTCCACACACTACGACATCACCCAAACAGGATTCCATACTACCAGAGGAACCACCACACGATACAACCCCCACAATGAGGTCTAGCCTGATAATAGACATGTGTCATTAATTGGTTCAGCGACCAACCATATTCATTTCCTTACTCTACATTGAGAGTCTATTCTCTTCAAAATCAACACATGATTAGATCACAACAAAACCACACTGAGACTAATGAAAATTCATCCACTCCAACCAACACCGCACTCGAAATCTGAAGCTAGTATGTACCAAAAAACCAAGCTTGAATGAGTTCCCCCATGTAATAGAATTAGGTTTCCACCATTACAATCTATATCCATCCTCAGCACATCCATGACCTTTTATATAAAGGTTATTTTCCCATGATTGATACAATTTTCCACATTATGGTAGCATCTTCATCATCACACATTGAACCAAACACTAATCTCCACTACTCATGCTCCATCCATAACCACACAAAATGGTTGGACATGTCTAACCCACTCATACAAGAGAACCAACTCCATAAAACAACTTCCACCTTTCACCAATTCACCAAAACATCATTTTCATCAACTTTAGAAAATTATTCCATCAATGTTTACACCCTAAAATCATCCAATAGTTCACTCCCACCAAAATAATTCCCCTACAGAGTTCCATGAGTGTTAACCCCAAATGGGTCCTAACACTGCATGTGCATAGTTGCTCCTGATCGATGGTCTCACATCACTTGAACAACATTTCATGGAAAAAATTTTGATTGAACATGCCACAATACATTTATAATCCATCTAGTTACCTTCCATGGTCAAGGTCAATGTAACATTTCTCACCGAAAGACACGGTCCATGATTCCCACACACACCTCACCGATCACACCAGTCACCTCACCATGAGAGTAACCATGAATCAAAATCAGTACCACACTACCACTGTAGTGACACTTGTGTTTTTCCATCACCAAAACCATTTCAATTATCTCACACATGGTCATTAATTATTCCAAAAACAAAAAAGCACTATGTGTCACCCACACATACCTCCCCTTTCACACAATGATTGTTCCTACAAGTCTCTTCAACACTCACTCTCCACTTATGAGGTAGATTTATCAACTTTGAACCCTCTAATATGTTATCTCCAACCATTTGAAATGGTATCATATAAATCCAATGAATGAACACTCCCATGAAACCTGAACACACAACCCAAATCATTATCATGTGAGTCTTGTCCCATATAGACTAGGCTTCAGTGCCAAACCCACTAACCTTGTCCCACATTCATGTCAATCCCATCCAAATGGAAATAACCTTGGTAGTCCTCTCCAAAATCGGGGCATATACCTAAGCACAGTGATAACAAACAACCATCCACCAAATGAGTGTCATTCCAAACTTCCACTAGAATTCACTTATTATCTCACCAACCCCAACTACATCCATTAATTAAAAAATCCAAAACTCCAATATTCAAAACATATTAATGACTATGGTGCTCCATACCATAAGTCTCTTCCATAGATAGATAATTCAAACTTGTGGTACTCCCAACCAAATAAATCTACAACCAAGGGTACCCAATAGCCAGCCCCAATCTGGGACCCAAAAAAAACACATCAAGTGGTCTCACCCAAAAAATAAAAAAAAAATAACATTAAAAATATCATGTTACATTCCATGAACCCATCATAACCACATCCAACTACTAAAGACTCGCATAAAAATCCATGATCATACTGAAGTGGCCCCCACAAAGCATCCACCTAGATCCTACTACAACAATATCCCACTAAAAATTCATCACATAGGTTTTGCTCTAGAAGATCCATCAATCATCTCTGGCATTCCTTCCAAAAGAACAAACCAATCACTAGTTAACTCCTAGTCAAACACTAAATATCTAAAAAATGAGCTCACATAGACAATGATTTCCCTCTATGAACCATTAAAACTGAATCACACACCCCATCAACCTCACATGGGGGCTTTCGAAACAACCTCCACATATTGTTTGGGAACACAAGCCAAGCATCTGAGTCACCTTGGCCAATAGATAAAAATTCCTCAAATCAATTTCCCCAGGTACAAGTTTCCCAATCATCAAAAAACCATTACCAATACTTTTTACACACATCCAAAACACTCCATGTTCCTAAAAACCTTTTGGAATCCAAGGGGTTTCCCTTAAAACTAAATTCACCCAAAATATTTATCCTAGTGGGTACCTTTACTAAAAATCGATCCCATTTTCAAAATTCCATTTCGATTTATTTTCAAAAACAAAATCCTCCATGAATTCCAATTTCATAACTCCTTTAAATTTTTATATTTAAACCATTTCGAAAATCATTATATATGTACACAATTTTCATCAAAAACAATCATAAAACTATTTATTTGTGCCTCTCACCACCAAATGATGTTTTTAAACCGACTTTATCAAAAAAAATCCAAAATCCCTTTCCCTATGGCAGCTAAACACACACAATAAAAATCTTCAAAAAAACCCATTATATACATATAAATTTCATCAATTATTATAATATAAGTGAGATAAACATTAATTATATTTTAAATTGATTCTATTAATATAAATTTTTACAAGGGAATCATGTCAAATAATACCACTCATTGGTGCATGTATATTTCCCATAGGATGACACTACCATGATGCATGAATACATTATTGGCTCCCAGTTGATCACTATGACTCATATCAAGTATTTTAAATCCCATAATAGGATTCATTGTCATAAAATACACCTCAATCATCCTTGAGTACCTTATCCCAAAATATCCATGACACAAAAACTCACGTTTTGACTAAATACATGATATTCATGAAAGTTCTTGATCTAACTCTCGAGCATTAATGTCATATCTGTACTTCTAAAAATTCTATCCATTACAAAACATAATCAAATACCATTATTTAATGCCTTTTACAAGTTCTCCGGAATAGATCCTGAGTGGGGAGAGCCACATAACATTAGGTTCACCTCCCCATACACCATCGGCTTCCAACTAATGAGGAGAACCAAACATAGTCATGGGGATACTATTCCCATTAAAATAATTCTTAGAGTTCATTCCCAATTCGGTTAAAAATTCAGTATGACCCACCATATATTGGATTTGAGACCAACCTATAAACAAGAAACATGGAACCCATTGGCCCACTGTATTTTATTATATAAAATAATTAAAATATCTAGATGTTTTGTCGACCATAACAGAGTAATAATAAAAGATAAAAATAAAACATACATCATGTACAATAAATGCACAATAGCTAGTACCTACTGACTGTAACTGAATAGATAAAAACATGGCCTCCATCCCCACTAACATGTCATCATGTCATATCCAAATCCTCCATGACGTGCTGACATGTACCAAGAATCAATTTCTATGTAGTACCTATAACCTAAAACAAAACATAAGATTATACCTTCCTACACCATAACATTCATTGAGTATGGATTTAGTGAGTGACCGAAAAGTCCTAGTAGGTATCCCAAATTCCATAAATAATTATGGTATAATGACATAGTGGATTGAATATGATATATATATAAGGTTTAGTCATGTCTATTAAAAACACATACTCTAAAAAACATCACAACATTTACACACAAGCATGTCTACTTCGACACCATATTGGGATCCACCATGTATAATAGCCCACATAGTACCTTCTATGCCACCATGCTGGAATCTATTTCACCCCATAATCCATAAAATATCTACCCAGACACCATGTTAAAATAGATTTCTATCACAAACATGATAAAAAAATTATTCCATGGCTTGTACCAGTCACTTTTTTCATAGCCTCATTAAGTACCCTACCCATCCCTGCATACTCATGGAGGTCCATCAGTCACCCCCACCCACCAACATGGGATATAGGGTGGCCAACCATGCACACCAGACAACCCCTATTGGTTTTGGGGAATAAAAT
Source organism: Viscum album (assembly GCA_963277665.1). Lineage (NCBI taxonomy): Eukaryota > Viridiplantae > Streptophyta > Magnoliopsida > Santalales > Viscaceae > Viscum > Viscum album. The sequence goes on along the minus strand of OY728135.1, from coordinate 610,840,552 downwards.
TAATCACATAGCCCTATATTTAACGTTTTTAACAATCCCAATCATTATGTACCTCAAACCATCCCTACATAGTTAGGGAGGTCAATTAAGTCACCATGACCCATCCCTTTAGGATCTATAGAGGTCAATCATTAACACAAACCCATCTTAAGGGTTCTTAGGAGGCCCAATCACCATGTACCCCAACTAATCTCTATTCCCTTAGGACAATCACAACAAGTAGAATGTTACAACACATATAAAATTAAACCAATCATGAAACAAGTCTCATGACTAACCACCTCACCATAAGATACCTAGTATCTCATAAAATAGTATTACATGAAAGCACACACCCAAGTCCCTTGAACACATCCCAACCCTCTAGGGGTCCTTCACTTCCCTCAAGATCATCCCACAACTTTTATACCAAGAGAAAACATCATTATTCAAATAAAACTACACATATAGGAAATCATACTAATGAGGCACACAAAAATAAATAACCAATTAATGAAGAGGTGTCGTAAGATCATGTCCCCCAACCTCAATGGATATTCCCATGACTCATCCAAATACCATATCAACTTCTATTGATTCTAAAATCCCTTGTCTCAACATCTAACATTATCATATTAATTAATTAAAACCAAAAAATCCAATTCACATAATAGGCATGAAACTCACCAAATAGTCTAATGGTGCTAGAAACCCAAGAAACATGGTGCATTGTACTGAAAACACACCCTAGTCCCTAGGTAACTCAAAAGAAACAATTTATAAAATCAAATTGAAGAATAATTTCATCTAAATTCATCCCAATACCTAATTAAATCCTTGAAATTAGGTATATTGTGATAAATGATGAACAAAATCTTTATTACGGAATTGTAGGACACCCTCTATGAGCCACACACAAAGGCCTATTAAGGTGAAATGATTTTACAATGCTATGAAAAATCATCAATCCAATCTTGATACAAACTGAATGTAATTCAATGAAAATAAAATGATGTGAAATATGGTAGAAACGATAGTACCGTACCTAAAAATTACAAATCAAATCCCTCTAGAATTACCCAAATCAAAGTCATTCCATTGGAGTGGAAGGGAGATTCAATAGGGTCTCTTCCCCTTCAATTCATTTGGTTGGGGGAGAAGAAACCCAAGGGGTTTTATATAGGAACCCTCATAAAAGTAAAAAAGTGCCCTCATTAAAACGAGGGTTTCTAGGACCCATATGCTAGACGATGGGTTCTGAAAGTGTTCCCTATGAATAGTTTATCCCATCAGTTGGCCAGTGGCTAACTATAAAAAATAGTATCCCGGCCACCCGATCATCACTCTAACACCCATCCGAACACCCATATAAGCCTCACTCCAAGTTCAAAACCACCCCAAGGTGTTTTAAAAAGTTTTTAATTTCACTATGAACACTACATCTCACAATGAACCAACAACCAAATGTAATATTAAAATTATTTTAGCAATTTATAACTCATAATGATGTTGGTCATTATAGAAGGTACTCAGACATTTTCTAGGGTAGTCATAATATCCGACTATATTTTTTAGCATATGGTTTTTAAACATTCAGGTCCATGGTTGATGTGACATGTAGTTTATAGATAAAGGTACTAGTTCTATACAATCATCCTTCATGGTTATGTATGAAGCTATAATTTATGTTACTTTCAACTCTTATTGATGGATCAAGAGGAAATAGATATAAATTTTTTTTATATGAGACCACAGATTGATGGGATTCCATAATTTTAGTAAAATTTTGTGTTAACTTTTTATCTAGAAGATAATGAAATTTTCTAGACTACAGGATGCTTTGTTAAGGAAAATTAATGACTTCCCTGTGTATTATAACTTATCATGTTGGAGTAAAAAAGATAATTTTTATGCCATTGAAGTAAAAAAGATAACAAATGAATATTTCATAAGAACTGTATAAATTGGGAACACATTGGTCAAAAATTCTTTCTTCCTCTATTACAAATGTTTAGAAAATAATATGTGTCATTTGATGGGAATAATGAGAACATACCAGTACCAGAAATAATGTCTAGGGTTCAAATTCTAACACAAAAAGACCAAGAAATTATTGAAACATTTTATGATTTTCAAGATTTATTAGCTCCAAAATTTATTCCCATTACTACTATTAATATAAATAACATTCATAATTGGAAGAATCAGTTTATTTTCTTCACATTACCTTATGGAAATTATAATATTTTAAGGAATAATTTAGATGTGATTCACATTGAAAAAAATTTCGATGATAATATACTATGCATAATTTTTTCTCAAGGGGAAATCAAAGGATAATGCCAACACATGATATGATTTTCAAGAAATGAGTTTGAGAAAAACTATAAATTTACAGTTGGTTGAGGGTAATATGGTATACGTGATCTCTAAAAAGTACATGATGAGTGAAAAGTAGAAAGAAACATTTCTATCAATCTTAAAGACTGTCAGGGTTCTTTATAGTTATTGATATAATATTTAAAGATGTGTCAATGTGGTGATAATGAATTTTTAGTGGTTAAAAATCCTTGATAATTATATTATGATTCAATGGTTAATCACAATTGAAATTCTTTACTATTTTCCAATCCATGTTATTTATTGGCTGATTGATATTTATAATTATTTAGAGATATATCTTCAATGGATCATCGCATGAGTGATTTTAAAAATCTATAATACAAGCATGTGAATGCATGGGAAAGCCTAGCCGAACATCCATGCAAAGGTGGAGAGAAGATTTCACAATAAAGATGTTGGGGAGGAGAAGGTCCAAGTAGTGGGCCGGTGTTGCATGTAATGTTTGAAGCCTACAGGAAATGAATTATTATATGTCTTATGGGACATGTAATACTTATGCCTATGGGCATTGTAAGGGTTCCACCTCACCCCTTGAAAGGTGGATTATCAAAAATCAATAAAAATGAAGCCCTTCGGGCCATTAGAGGTATTTATACCAATGTTTTTGATTTCATGGTCCACCTAACAACAAATTTAACAAGTGAAGTCATTATTGGTGGTCCCAGGTAATTCATGTTAATGTATCCAATAGGGTGATATTTAAATACATTGAAATAGTATATATTCAATAGAGCTTCTTCGAAAGCTTCATGTTTGATGGGATATTTGATGGATGAGTGAACCAATTTTTGTACAACATATATTAATGAGGTTGAAACAAACATGGATAAAACCTCCAAGATTTATGAATGTCTAATTAGAAAAGGGGTAATGTTGTATATGGAAAATGGTGATTCATTTCAATATCATCGATACATGTTATTCAATACTCCATTGGTTATTACATTGATACAGTAAGTTTCATATTTTATCTACTATTCCTTTTGTTTTTATATTAAATTTATTTTTTAAATTGTATTTTTTGTAATTTAGGATGCTTATTTATCAGTTGAAATAGGAAAGGCCATGCGCGACTAACCATCTAGTCCAAAAACATTATTTCAACACATTTCTTGGGTGTTTCAATACTCTTGTATGTATATATAATGGAATTCATAATTTTATAATGTAACTAAGGTTCATTTTCACAGACCTCATTCCATTATATTATGTGAAATTTATAGATTCAAAAAATACATCAATGAAGTGCTAATTCAGTGAAAAATAACTTAACCAACTAGTTGGTAGTTAATTTGTTAGAGCTCAACTCAACAAGTCTTTCAATGTTAATGAATTTTGATTCCTTATTCCAAATGTTGATGTAAAATAAGCAATGTTGAATAGAGATGTTATTTTCTATATATTAATGAAGGTTATTACTCTGGATTATTGATAGATATTATTGAGGTAATTTACAAATGTGACAGAAAGAATAAATTTTTCTGGAAGGATTTGGTTAATATTGTTCATGGAGTAAAATTTGACCATTATCAATTTAAATTGGTAATCATTAAAAACATGTTATATAAAGATTACTACGTAAGAAATGATCTCGTCATACAATAATTGTTGGGAGAGTAGTTTTACATTATTTGCATTGATTTAAACTAGGAAGTTATAGTGAAAATATCTAGAATGGGGGGTTTTCTGATTGGGCAATATAAACCAGATATTACATCCTTTCCTAATCAAACACATGACCCAACCACTATAGTCATGTGAGAATAAGATATATGACAGATCAAGGAGAAAATTTATGGAGATATGAAATATTATAATGATTAGTGAAATATTTCATTTAATTTTTATTTCTAGTTATATATTAAAAAGAATAACATTTGTAAAAAACAATGAATTATATGAATAAAAATTTCTTGATTTAAAGATATTTTAAGGAAAAAATAGATGCATGTCGTAGGATGGTTAGAGTGGTTCATATATTATTGGTGGTATGTATATTTTAAATTTTTATATTAATTTATTGTAATTTTCTATATGTATAATCCCCTATATATTTTAAATTTTTAATTATAAAATCATATATTGTTTACTACATTGAGAATTTATGTTGTGTAGGATCGGGTGTGTCTTCCATCAGAAATAGGGTTCTTGGTTGAAGGGTTGAATCATGGAACACTAGAGCCTAGTTGGATTCTTTTTTTATGGAAACATTCATCTAGTTAAAGAGGGTGCAATTGCATTCATTCATCATTTCAGTTATATGATACGAAACCCACACAAATTCACTTTGACAGTTATTGATCAGTCTTTATTCGCTTATTATACCATTGATAGATTATGGAAGAAGGTTTTTGTAAATTTACTATCTAATTTTTCATGTATTTATTATTATTATTATTATATCCACTAATAATATTATTTCAATTAGATAATTTGACATCATGTATATATTAGTTTTGGGCAGTATTCATGAGCAAATGCTGAATGTTATGGAAGGATTATAAGAGTAGTGTGAAGAAAGATCATCAGGCACCAAATTTATGTGTGAAAGACATTGTATAGTGATTCGTTCTATTCCTTCTACCCATGTAGTTAAAAGATATCCCTGGGAACCATTTTCAACACGTCAATTGGACAACAAGTGTGCTCATAATGACCTAATAAGACGTTTTTAATTGTTTGATGACCTTATAAATGTTCCTCGGGTGGTCAAATCGAAGAAAAAAACCTTCAATTTTCAAGATATCATATAATAAAGATCATAGAGTTATTTTTGTCATTTATAAATAGATAGAATATCAATACATGGTTTCATTTGATTGGAATGACCTGAAATAAACATTTAGTGTTTTAAAACACTGAAACATTCTATTGATAATAAAAACCTTATCAAAAGACCTATTATTTCCATAAAACCATATTAATATTTTATTTCTATTATTTTTGATGTCTACGAGTAGATGAAATGTCAATATAGCATGTGATGTTCTCAAAATGGACTAATAAGCAATTTATAAAGGTTTAAAAACTGTTAGAAATGTGTGAAAGAGGGGAAAAATACCCTCCAATTTCTATGATATCATATGAAAATATCTATAGAGTTACTTTTGAAATGTAAGAACTAATAGAACATTAATCCATTTTGTTGTCTAATTGGGATGGTGAGAAATGTAATTTTAGTGTTTTAAAACAAAAAAATGTACATATAATAGTTAAAATAAAATAAAACACACTTTGAATGATGTATAATCATAGGAACGAAAATTTATATTATTTTTTATGTGTACAGATAGATGAAATTTCAATCTGACATGTGGTGTGTCTAAAATATCCTAATAAGTAATTTATAAATGTTTGATGTTCTTTAAAGCCATGCATTAAGGGGTAAAACCATGAAAAATGCATTTTATTTTATTAATACCATAATGAAAAGTTTTAGTGTTATTTTTGAAATGAACAAACTAACATAACATCAACTCAATGTTTCATTTTCTTCAGATGACCAAAAAAATACTTTTAGTGTTTTGAAACACTAAAACATGCAAGTAATGGTCAAAAGCATATCGAATTCCCAATGAATGGTTTAAAATAATAGGACAACCATATTTCCAATATATTTTTTGTATGAGTAAATAAAACATCAATTGAACATGTTATACTCCCAAAATGGAATAATACGAATCTTTTAATGGTTTAATTACCATTAAAAACATTTGTAAGGGGGTGAAAACCTAGAAAAGACGATCTTATTACAGTGAAATCACATAAAAACTACTATATATTAATTTTTGAAATTTTAGAATTGATGAAACATAAATCCAAGATATTATTTTCTTGGGATGATAAGAAACACATTTTCATGTTTTATAAAAACAATTAAATGTTTTTTATGGTAAAAATACCTAGAAAAAAACCTATGAATGATTTTAAATAATAGGAAGCCATTTTTTATTATTAATGATTCGTATAAATAGGCAACACATCAATCAAACTTTCATGTGCATGGATAAACCAAATAAGTAGTTTTTTAAGGGTTTGGTGACCTTTATAAAGTGTGTTAGAGGTTCAAATTCAAACAAAATACAAATTATTTCTATAAAATCATATAAAAACAACAATGGAGATATTTTTTGAATTTATGAACCAAGAAAACATCAATCTAGGGTGTAATTTTCTCGAGATGACCATAAATTCCTTTCTAGAGTTTCAAAACACTAAAACCTATGTGTAATGGACAAAAACATGTAAAAATAAATTTAAATGACCTAGAATCCTAATATATATATATATATTATGTTTTACAATTATGAGTATACATCACATCAATACGAAATAACATGTTCTCAAAACAACCTTATGAGAAGTTTTTATAGATTTGACGACCATTAAAATTGTTCGTCAGGGGGTCAAAACCATGAAAACAACCACTAATTTCAATGAAACAATATGATATCAATAATAGAGTGGTTTTTGAAATGTTGTACTAACTTAATGTCAAAACGGGGTTTCATTTTCTCAAAATGACCAAAAACACACTTTTTTGTTCTTTAAAACTATAAAATTTGAGTGTAATGGTCAAAACCATAGAAAACTGACTATAAATGATATGAAATCATAATACGCTATTATTTATATTATTTGTGACATTTAATATCAGACGACATGTCAATAGGACATGCGATGTGCACAGATGAACCAAATAAGAAGTTTTCATTTTTTTTAAATTCCTTTAAAAATAGTCATCAGGGAGTCAAAACCAATCCAACAGCCTTTAATTACCACTAAACCATACAAAAGAAATATTATAGTGATATTTACTATTTTTAACTTATAGAACATCGATCTAGGGTGTTTTTTTTCTTTGGATGACATAAAACATACTTTTAGTGTTTTAAATTGTTAAAATTTGTTTGTGATGGTTAAAAGCATAGAAAATGATCTCTATATGATATGAAATCATATTAATAATGGCTTTGTATTATTTTAATGGTTATGAGTAAATGTCACATCAATATAAAACATGGTTCGCTCAAAACGACCTAATAAAAAGTTTTTAATGGTTTTAAAACCATTAGAAATAGGCATCTGGGAGATCATAACCAAGAAAATAACCTTTTACTGTCTTGAAAACATATGAAAACATTTGTATAGTTTCTTTTGAAATTTTAAAACTAAAAAAACATCAAAAAAGGTGTCATTTTCATAAGAATATTGGAAACACATGTTTAGTGTTTTAAATCACAAAAATCATCTAAGTGATGGTTAAAACCATAAAAAAGCGTTGAATGATGTGAAATCACAAGAAGAAAATATTTTAATTATTTTTGACATGTACAAGTTGATATAACTTCAATTGGATGTGTGATGTTCATGGAAGAGACTAATAAGTAGTTTAAAAGTTTTAGTGTCCTTCAAAAACATGTATAAGAGGGTGAAAACTAAGAAAACAACCTCTGATTACCATTAAATCAGTCCAGGGTGTCTTTTGCTCAGGATCTCCAAAAATGAACATTTAAGGTTTTAAAACTCTAAAAGATGTGTGTAATGGTAAAAAAAATAAAAAGGACCTATGGATGATGTGAAATCCCAATATGACCATATTTGTACTATTTTTTACATTTTTGAACAAAGAAAACGTCAATTCGATGTATAGTGTACCCGTAACGGTCTAATAATCAGTTTTTAAAGGCTTAACGACCGTTAAAAACATACATCAAGGGGTTAAAACCAAAAAAATGACCTCTTATTACATTGAAATCATACAAAAGAATCCATTGAGTGATTTCAAGAATTTTAAAACTGATGGAATGTCAATTTGAGGTGTTATTTTCACAGGATGATTGAAAACACACTTTTATGTTTGAAAAAACTAAAACATACATGTAACCGTAAAAACCTTAAGAAGTGAAATTCTAATGACATAAAATCATATGAAGACCATATTTTTTTTATTCATCACAAGTATTAGTAGTTGGAACATCCATTGAATGTACGTTTTTCATGGAAGACCAAATAATTAGTTTTTAATTGCTTGATGGTCATTAAAACCATGAAACCTGGGTTTAAAACCAAGAAAAACACAATTAATTCCATGAAATGAAATGATAAAAGTGTACAATGGTTTTTTAAATTTTAGGAACTGACAAAAAATCAATATGAGTTTATGTTTGCTCAGTATGACAAAAAACTCACTTTTAATGTTTTAAAACACTAAAACGTGCACGTAACAGTCAAAACCATAGAAAATAACATTTGAGTGAAATAAAATCATATTAATATGGTACATGTATTATTTTTTATGTGTATGAGTATATGGAACATCAATGCGACATGAGGTGTGTCTGGAACGACCTAATAAGTAGTTTTTAAAGGTTTGACGACCCTAAAAAATGTGTGTCCGAGGGTCAAAACCAAAAATATGTCCTCTGATAGTCATGAAATTCTACCGAAACTACCCTATAGAGTCTTTTGAAATTTTATAATTTAAGTAACATCAATCAGAGGTGTTGCTTGATCGAGATGACCAAAAAAACACTTTTGGTGGCTCAAAATACTAAAACATGTGTGTAACGGTCAAAACCATAACAAACGACCATCCAATGATATGAAATCATAGGGAAAACATCTTAATATCATTTTTGATGTGTATATGAGTACACAACATCAATCAGACATGTAGTGTGCTGAAGAGGACTGATTGATCAGTTTTAAGTATAAAAAAGTTTTGAAATAGTAATATATTAAAAATCAAATGGTATTTAATTGTTTATAGTTCTATTTTTTAATTGAAATATTCTACTAGATATCAATTATTTTATTTTTTGGGATTTTTTATTTATTGAGCTAGTTTCAAATTTTAATTTTTTTATTTTAGATATATGATAAGATGGGTGTGGAGCATGGAAAATTAGTTGACGAGTTTACCTGTTAGCTTATGAAATTAAATATTTTGTAGAAATTTATTCAATATTTGAATCAAGGTTTATTTTTCATAAAATTATTCTAATTTTTTTAAATAAATTATCTATAGTGACCACCATTTGGGATTCGCTATAGGTGTTGTCCAGCTATCATATGGCCTCTATTTGGTGGCCCACTACTACAAATCGCACGATATTCAGTGATGATTTTTATCATCACTGAATAAAAAACATTGATTGAGGGTTATCAACACTAGAAAAAATGTTGATAAATGGGAACCCTTTTTCAATGTGTTTGTTAACACTAATAAATGTGTCATTTTTTCAGTGTTTTTCATAGTGTTGGTAAAATCATTACCTTTAATAGTGTGAAAAAGTGCAGATAATTGGAACAGTGAATAATTTAATTTATATATACATACTTATATATTTATAAGTAATATTTATTCTATAATAAGTATATATATGTAAATATAATATATAAATATGGTTTATATAACTTTTAATAAAAATTTATTATTGGTCTTATTTTCATTAAATTATATATAAAAATTTAACAAATTTATATTAATGAATAAAAATGTTTGATTGTATATTTTATATGTTAGTTACCAAATATTTATTTAATTAATATAAATATGATATGATGATATTTTATTTGAAAATTGTATAAGTATATAAGTGAATATATTTATTTAAATGTGTTATTCATATTTAAATAAATATATTTATATTCATATTAAAAAATTTAAAATATGCATACATGTTATTATATGTATATGAATGTATGTGTATGTATATAAATGTTTGTGTATGCATATATGTCTATGTGTATGTGTTCGTATGTGTAAATGTATGTCAGTGTTAATGTGTATGTGTCTGTGTATGTGTATGTGAACGTCTATGTGTGTGTATGTGCATCCATGTGTATGTAATTCTACGTATGGGTATAGATATGCATATGAATATAAAAGTGTATGTGTATATGTATGTGTATGTGTATGTGTATGTGTATGTGTATAGGTATGTGTATGTGTATGTGTATGTGTATGTGTATGTGTATGTGTATGTGTATGTGTATGTGTATGTGTATGTGTATGTGTATGTGTATGTGTATGTGTATGTGTATGTGTATGTGTATGTGTATGTGTATGTGTATGTCAATGCCTATGTTTATGTGCATTTGTGTATGTGTTTATATATATGGGCGTGTGTATGTGTTTGTGCATGTATGTGTACATAAGCATGTTTATGTGTATGTATCGATGTATTTGTATGTGTGTGTGTGTGTGTGTGTGTATGTCTATGTGTATGTGTATGTGTCTGGGTATGTGTATGTGTAGGTGTATGTGTATGTGTCTGTGTATGTGTACGGGTATGTGTATGTGTATGTGTACGTGTATGTGTATGTGTATGTGTATGTGTATGTGTATGTGTATGTGTATGTGTATGTGTATGTGTATGTGTATGTGTATGTGTATGTGTATGTGAATGTGTATGTGTATGTGTATGTGTATGTGTATGTGTATGTGTATGTGGATGTGTATGTGGATGTGTATGTGTTTGTGTGTGTATGTGTACTTGTATGTCAATGCATTAGTACATGTGTATGTGCATGTGTATGTTTATGTGTGGGTATGTTTATGTAGTATGTGTGTGCATGCATATGTATGTGTATATATGTGCATGTACATGTATGTAATTGGATTTATGTGTACATGTATACATATGTGTATGTGTAGGTATATGCATATGCATGTGTACGTGTTTGTGTACTTGTGTTAGTGTGTGTGTGTGTGTGTCTATATGTGTATATGTAGGTGTATGTATTTGTACATGTAATTAAAAGTGTATGTATATGTGTACTTAAATTTTTTTATTGATTTATTATTCATTATTCATTTTTAATATTTCTCCATTTTTAGTATATTTTTAAATTCATTAATTTTTTAAATTTATTCGTTTTTATATGTATTCATTTAATATTTTTTGTAATATATTCAATTTTGATAGATATTTATATATTTTTAAATATTTATACATCTAATTAAAAATTAATATTTTAAATTAAAATTTGAAATTATAAAGGTTAATAGTCACTTATATTTTTTATATACATTCAATACAATGCATACATCAATAATTATCAATAATATTATTATTTATTAATTCATTTTTATTCAGTTTTTATGTGTTTTCAATCAATGTAATTATTGTTATGAAATAACTTTTTTATGAAAATATTTTTGAAATTTATTTAAATTTATTTATTCATTTTTAATTTCGTTTCATTTATTATTATTATTTGTCTTGTTTTTAATATTTTTAATGTTATTATTTTTATTTTTATCATTCTCCCGCAAGCATTGAGCAGGTGGGCTTCTGGCGCTACAGTCAGGGAGATGGCGGTTCAAGGTAGGGATGGTCATCGACAGGTGCAACATGAATAGAGGACCTCTGGCGATGTGGGCATCGTGGGCACTGGGGAAGACTGGCAGAACACCCGTTGTTGGTAGCGGTGTCTGTGGCGGGTGGAGTGAAGACCCCAGTATACTATTGGGACGACCAATAAGGACCCGTCCTTAAACATTACATAATCTTGATTTAAATGTATTATATATATTAAGGAACTATTTAGGTTTACTGTTTTAGATAATTAGGTCATAACATTCACATAATGACATGAATATTATATGTAGACAATTCTACTCAGTATCCATTTTATCATAAAATAAAAAATCATGAAAAAAAGGTGTAATGTCTAGTTCCATGTTTTAGACAACATGACTTTTCCTTGATCACATCCTTGACCCTTATTCATCTTAAAATCTTTTGGAAAACATTTAAAAAACCTACGATGAGCATAAAAAGCTCCGTAAGGGGACAAAATAAAGAATGAAAACATTAGCCCACCAATAAATAAAAAACAATGAAACCATACATTTCAATAATAACAGACCTCATGAAATCATACTATTTAAGAATAACACACAAAAATAATAAATCATAAAGGTAAATTGAGGAATCCATATCAAAATTACATTGTAGCTATCACAGCTACATAGAGAGTCACATTTGGAATATCCATCATAGTATATTCTCTAAATCTCTTTGGAGAAACATTCACGATTTAAGCCTCTAACTTTTATAAGATTGATGTAAAAAGATTTAACAAACATGTATAATCATATTATTGTTAGATTTATTTATTCCCACCATTATAATGGCTAGAAGTTAACTACCATTTAAAATAAAAATATTATATTATTAGTGTGCAATGTATGATTTCAAATAATCTCGTTGTTGCATATGGGGTACGCCATTGAACATAGCGTACCCTTTAATATAAATTTAATATTTAATTCAAAAATATTAATAAATATGAAAAATTTCATGTTCTTTATTTACCTGGGACGTTACATCCTTCCCCCCTTTTGAAAATTGCGTCCTCGCAATTTTAAAATTGGGCTAAGAAACATCATTTAATGTCCCACATAGGAAAAGAGTCAATAAAACTATCACTTTAAAAGAAAGAAAAGGAAACACAAACGATACTTGAGATAACCTATACTAGGATTCCATGTAGGAAAACATGGATATGGAAGAGAAAACAAACCATCAAGTTCTGATGGAGAGTGATAGAAAACAAGATTATGATAAAGTTAAACACTATAAAATCACAAACTTGTGATGTGTTAAGTGGTCTTTGATAACCCAGTATGAAACGTAAACTGACAATGTTTTTGTTTTAAATTCCTTTTAATAATTTTAGGAATTAAATTACTATATAGAATAAGAACATACGAAAATTATCTTACCTTCATTTAGAGTTTCATCCTTTAATAATTTTCTACCAAAAACTAATCATTTCTCTAAACAATGATTATTCAAAATGAATTACTCACATCAAAATCACAAGAATCAACTTCTATAGAATCACATCATACAAAAAAAAGAATTATATATTTTCCTTGTCTTTAGAAATCAACTAAAAGCAAAATGGTAAGTACAAGATCATACAATCCTCAAAAAGGATAATCATTTATAAAAATAAATACTACTCTTAATATCCGAAATTCTACAAAAAGTACCAACAATTCAAGAAAGACCATTCAATACACAATTGTCCTTAATTTTTTTCAGAATAATCCAAACAAAGATTGAAACCCAAAACATATAAAGATTTAATCACATAGTAGTCCACATTAAATATTAACATTTAACTCCAAAAACATAGACTACCCTTAAAGTACCATACTGAAGCATAATTTTACAAATCACATATTCTCTGTGATAGGTTAATAGCTTCCATAAATAAACCAAATCACTATATGTCCACAAAAAAATATTATTCCAAAATAAAATTCCACCATTACTCCTCAATTGAAATCCCAAAGTATTCTATTTTCTATAGGCGTATATTGTTCCCCAAAAGAGAGAATGTCTTCCAAAATAACCTTTATCACTTAATTACCAAATCATTTCTATAATAAGGATATCCATTTGATGAAAAATAAAATAAAAATATCCTTAATCCATAAAATTATTTAACTTAAATAATTAGTAATACTAACCAGGGACTTCACGTAGGCCAGTGGTAAGTGATACACCCTTGTTTCCCTTCGGTTGTGGGTTCGATTCCCGCAGCCTTGCCGTACGCGATGGGTTGTCACCCTTCCTACAGGTTGTTTTTTTTTTCTAAAACCACATAATTTTATAGCATTCCCCAAAATGATATAAATTCTTCAAAAATAACCATTACATATTTTAAACACATGATTTCTCATTGAAACTCCCATTTCATTAAGTATCTCATTAAGAAAACTACTACAGTTTCTTTCGAATCTATTGTTATGTTGGTTCCTGCTAGATCCAGCCATTTACTAAAACCAAAATGGTAAGTGTGATTTTATCCATAAAATAGTCCTAAATTATCATATAAAGAGTGTAAAAACTAAGATATACATATTCATGTTATCTTAAACTCATTATTTTTATCTAAAATAACCATGAATCTTTATAATATGAGAAACATTATGGTTATGTCACTTATGCTTAAATAACACCCTAACCTCAATAGTTATCTAAACCAACCTATGATACCAACTATAAAGACATGTCCTTAAACATTACATAATATTGAATTAAATGGACAATTCACATTGAGGATCATTTCATGTTTTGAGTTTTATTGAATTAGGTCATAACATTTACATAACAACATGAATATTACATGTAGACAATTTTACTCAGTATCGATTTTTTTAATAAAATTAGAACTCTTGAAAAAAATGTGTAATGTCTAGTTCCATATTTTAGAAGACATGACTTTTATTTGATCCCATCCTTGGCCCTTATTCATCTTTTAGTCCTGTGGAAAACATTTCCAAAACATGGGATGAGCATAAAAAATCTCAATAAGGGATATAAAATAAGGAATGAAAACATTATCCCATCAATAAATACAAAACAATGAAACCATACTTTTCAATCATAACATACATCACAAAATGATAAAATTTATGAATAACACATAGAAATCATAAATCATAAATTTAAATTATGGAATCCTTATCAAACATACATTTTAGTTATCATAGCTATATAGAGAGTCAAATTTTGAATACCCATCACAGTATATTCCAAAAATATCTTAGGAGAAACATTCACCTAATAAGCCTCTATCTTTTATAGGATAAATGTAAATACATTTGAAAACTTGTATAATCATGTTTTTGTTAGTTTTATTTATTCCCGCCATTATAACGGTTAGGCGTTAACAACCCTTTAAAATAATAATATTATATTATTAGTGTGCAATGTAAGATTTCAATGAAACTCATTGTTGCATATCAGGTACGCAATTGAACATAGAATCCCCTTTAAAGTAAAATTAATATTAAATTCACAAATATTAATAAATATGAAATGTGCCTTGTTCTTTGTTTACCTGGGATGTTACATGACCTCTAGTGATGAAAGGACAGCAGGCAGTGGGAAAAGCCTATGTGGTAGAATGATTGTCAGCAAGCACGATGCCAGACAAACATCGATGTTGTTAGGCACTAGTTGCGGAACGTGTACCAATGGACTAGATGTACAGACATACTTGACCTCTTTTTAGGCTTGGCTGGACTAAGGTAGGCCAGGCTTTGGGTCTTCGGGCTAGGATTCTTTAACGTTCCTATAGTCGATATAACTCATTTTTAGAAATTGTATTATTTATATAATTAATATTATCAATTTATTCATTGTTATTCATTGTTATGTGTATGTAAATCTTGTAATCAATGTTAATAATTCACTATTTTTTAAATTTTTTAATAATTTATTCAATTTTGTTAATTCATTTTTAATATTATTTCATTTAATATTATTTATTTACTTTTAATATTTATTAATTTTTAATATTCTTGAAATTTATTAATTTTTTAATATTTATTTATACATAATTGATTTTTATGTGTTAATATTTTCATTATGTTTTTAATTTATGTGATTAATAATTATTTATTATGTCTTCATATTTTTAAAATATTCAAAAAAATTTATAATTAATTTAATTAAATGCATTTTTTTAGTATTTTTTTACACTATAGACGAGGCAATAACGATTTGAGGTGGGGACGGTCATTGTTGGTTGCAATGTGGATGGACAACCTCTATAAATGTTTGCATAATTTTCACTATGGAAGACCGACAATAGTTCGGTTGTTGGTGGTGGAGTTTGTGGCAAGTGTATCTGTGACACCAAGACACAATTGGGACGACCTCCGATGATGAAAGAGAATGGGGTACTATGAAAAGGCTAGGCAACTGATTGATCATCGGCAGGGGAGACGTTGAACAAACGTCGATGCTATTAGGTTCTTGTGGCGGAACATATGCGAATGGACCAGATGTGCGAACGAAGTCTTCCACTGGGTAGGTTGGGCTTGACGCAGGAAGGTCAAGCTTTGGGCCTTCGGTAAAGGTTTCTCTGAGGCACTTATAGTTAATATAAGTTATTTTTAGTAGTTTTTTATTTATATTATTAATATTATCAATTTATTTTTTTTATTCTTTTTTTATGTGTATATAATTCATGCAATTAATGTTGCAAATTCACTTAAATATTTTTTTATTTATTCATTTCTAATATTATTTTATTTAATATTATTTATTCATTTTTAATAATTATTTTTTAAAAATTTTATTTAATTTATTTATTTTTTAATATTTATTTATACATAATTATTTTCTAACTTTTAATATTTTCATTATGTTTCTAATGTATGTGATAAAAACTTATTCAATTTTTTTTATGTCGTAATATTTTTAATGTTTTTGAAATTTATATAATTTATTTACTTAAATTTATTTTTTAATAATTTCTTCATATTTGTATGTGTTTACATTACATGTAAATTGTCTTAAAAATTAATTTTATAAATATTTTTTTAACCTATTATATTTTATTTATTCATTTTCATATTATATCATTTATTATTATTTATTCACTTTTAATATTTATTTATATTTATAATTTTTAGATTTTAATCATTTTATAATATTTATTTACGCATATTTTTTACCATGTTTTAGTATTTTCAACATGTTTCTGATTTATTTGAAAAATAATTATTAATTTCTGTTTATTAAGTTCTAACATGTTTATCATATTTAAAATTTATATAATTAATTTATTTGAAATCAATTTTTAATAATTTTTTAATTTAAACAATTATAATTATTTATTTTTAATAATTTTTTTAATATAATTTATATAATTTATTTTTTCATTTTACTCATTTTTTTTGTTTTCAAGTAATGTAATTAATGTCATGAATTCACACTTTTTATTATTTTTTTAATTTATTCAAATTTATTTATTCTTTTTTAGTATTCATTCATTAAATATTATTTATTAATTTTCAATATTTATTAATTTATAATATTTTTTAAATTCATTTGTTTGTTAAAATTTATTTGTACATATTTTCTTATTAACTTTTAGAATTCTCAATTTTTTTACAATTTATATAACTAATTCGTTTAATGGAATTTTTTAATATTTTTATAATTTAAATATTTATTATATTTCATGTTTAAGAATTTTATTATATATATAATTAATATTATTTATTTAATCATTTTTATTCATTTTTTCAAAAAACAATCTTTTCTAGTTTAGGCATTTAGGAAAGTGTATTTCTCAGCGCTTAAACATTAGAACTGACAAATACAACTTTTTCCAATGCTTTTTTAGCACTGGTAAATGTAATGACTTATCAATTCTAAAAAAGCTCAACAAAAGTAGTGTTTATCATTGCTTCTATTTTAAGCGTTAATAAATTCAAATTTATCACTTTTCAGAAAGCAGTGACACAACCCTTCGCCCTCTTTATAAAAGAACGTTAGCATCATGTCTTTCTCACACCGCACTCTAGAACTCATGGAACCGGGGACCGAAGTCAATCATTTGGGATAAATCAAACCTCAAAATCAAATGTATGATATTCCAGACTTGTTTCTAAGGAATCTCATTGGATCTTTCACCCATGGAAGAGACCGAGAGAGCATATTATTAGTGGGTCATGGGAAATGGGGTACCTAGTAGCATGTATATGCAAGTAGTAGGTGGGTGCCATATTAGCAATCATGTTTTGGCTGGTGTACATTAAATCATTAAATAGGATCCTTTTCTAGTTTGAAACATATGTTGGATCGGTTTAATACTATAGAGATTGGGGGTGATTAAATTTAAAATGCAGGAAAATAAAATTTGAATGTTTCTGAATCATCTTTTACCAACTCAAAATTTTAATATTCTATCACTATAAATTTTCAAATGTAATCATCATAATCAATGTGATTAATTTGTTTCAAACATTTTGTAAACATTGTGAAAAATAATTAATTTATTCTGAAATATGTTTTGATTGTGAAATCTTGTTATATAAACCCAAATACTTATCCACTTCTATAAATTGATAAGGTTTCTGTGAACATTGATAGTTACATGGAGTTAATTATCTCCCTTGATGAATCCATTTAAAATGGAATGATTTGTGATTTGTGACTTCTTTTAAAAAAATGATAAGTATTGTAATACTTTAAATTCATATTTTTATTAGTTTTAAAATGTTCAAACAAGTTGTTAGGGTAATAAAAATTTAGATCTAATATGATGACTATTTATAAATATTTGTGTGTGTTTGTGTGAATGTTTGTGTATAAAGAATAACATTATAGGGTTCTAGGATCATACTATCGGTGTATTTATTTATTTTATTAAATATGAATATTACTGAATTAAATAGGATGGGTGTAAATAAAAAATGGATAGATGTTTGTCATATGACAAAAGAGTGTGAGGATGTGGTGAAAGAGTTCACGAAGTTGAAAAACAATCATGAATATGACCCTTCTCAAACCCTTTGTCCATGTTTACGATTTTTTATTCAAGAATAATTAGTCCACAAGAGTTGGAAGAACACTTGATCTGTCAAATAATATATCGATGCTATAAATGTTGGACTAAACACGGGGAAGAACTAACTGTAATTAAATACTAGGATAACATTTAATTTTATAGATCACTTAATATGATTACATGTGTGAACAATGATGAAGATTGAATCAAGGATACGATTACTTGTGTAAATGATGATGATGATCAAATTTATGAAATTACAATGAAAGTTGAATATAAAATTCTTTATTGGGTAAAATTTTTTAAGAAGATAACGAGTTTCAAAAAGCTTCCAATGTATGCTAGTTGTACTAAATATAAAACATTGTTATCCATATTTAAGCTATATAATGTAAAAGATGGAAATTGATGGAGTGAAATAAGCTTTACTGAACAACTTGTCTACTAAATGATATGTTACCATAATATAATGAGATTCCTTTCCAAACATATAATGCTAAAATAATTATACATTCTATGGGAATGATCTCTAAAAAAATACATTCTTATCCAAATGATTGAATACTATTTCTCATAGATCATAAATCTCATAAGCATTCTCAAAGTATAGAGTGTATTGATACACTAAATTTGAATCAATTCATTTGAAAGTTGTATAGTACCTTCCAATAATACTATGGTTTTGGAGCCTATATGAAATTGAGGGCATTTCTTGGAAACTGATATGGCACACAGATACAATAAATCAAGATGGGAAACATTGTAACTCAGCAGGCCCTCCTTAGAGGAAGAAAATAGATCCTGGGTATCTTGAATTTGGAAATGAGCTAATAAACCATTGTCCTACACTATCTAAAAGTGCATTGGATCCTTATGGTTTATAAAGTAGCACTCATAATCCATGGATGGTTATTTTGTTAAATTATAAGTTTATTCTATGTTTTTTCATGAAATGAAAATACATTATGTTGTCTCTGTTTATATCAAGACCAAATCAATCAATAATTATATTGACGTTTATCTTGATCCATTGATTGAAGATTTGAAATTAATGTGAGATTTTGGTGTTACATTTTCATGATGCTTATGGAAATAATGATTTCATGTTGAGATCCATGTTTTTTTGGGAAAAAAATATAATTTCCTATTTATGGATTCTCGTTTGGATATATCATTAAAGGAACACAAGAGTGTACCATTCATTAAAAAATGTACACATTCAATTAGGTTAATAAAATCATTGAAGACTGTGTTTCTAGGACATCATTAAATACTACGAGGCTGAAATAAATACTAAAATTGGATGACATCATTATATTGGAATTGAGAATAATGTTTGACATCATCTCTACTAAAAGGTGATCAACTATTTGATAAAGTAAATAAAAATTTGGACCCATTATTTTTCACATCACTTCTATAAAAAAAGGTCATTAGAAGAAGATGAGTATTTTTTAATAATGGATAAACTTTCTATAATGTTTGAAAACAATATTAGAGATGAGAGACACTTCTTAATACCCATGATGTAGGGGTAAAACTCTACCATTAAATCATATCAAATATATTTTCATTATATTAATTACTTATTCTTTTTCATTTTTTAGGGATCATTGGTTTATTTTTGAAATTATTTTGGATACTCTAAAGATTTATTTTTTGGGATCAATGCATTGATACCTAAAAAAATTACCACACATGAGAGCGTTTATTAATTTTTAATACACTAAATGAAATATTTTATAAAGAAAATTCATGTAATACATTTTATATTATGTTTTATTGAAGATTTTTTATAATAAGGAGATGTTTAAATATCATAAAAATAATATCATGACGAATGTCTATGTGAAAAAGAAGTATCCTTCATTCAATAAGGGATAACTATTGGGGTATATATAATAAGATTTCACTATTGAAGAATATATCAAAGAAAATTACTTAATTTTCCTAATTTTTCTATAGTGTTTGAAACAAATTAATGCAAAATATTATTGTTATTAGGTTTGAAAATTTATTAAAGATATTATATTCCATCCAAAAAATAGCATGTTTGAATAATTACATTCGATAATAATTACAATTCCTTTTAAAATATTTATCAATCCTTTGTTTATTTATATTTTTCTAGAACTACCAAGACTATCAGTAGTACATGTTTTCAAAATAAGATATAGATATTTTTTTTAAATGAAGGGGATGAATACATGGTGTTAGAATATATGTAGACATCATAAATAATTGTCTTCCTACTTCTTGTTTGGTCATTTTTATCATGATTTTATCAATTATTTTTAGTTAATTTCCCTATCTTTTTTATGTAATACTTATTTAGTCAATTTTCACATATATAATAACGAAATTCCTTCATCTAGAATTGTTTTTTCAATAATTATGTTATCTATTATGATCATAAAATGATGAGAGAAAAAATCTTATAGATGGGGTCTTCAACAAGTATGATGTTCTATGGCATAATTTTTTATCCTTATAAATATATTTTTTCTTTATTTGTTCTTTTTATGTTCAATAGTATGTTTTTTTTGTTTAAAAATAAATATAAGTTCATTTTTCAGTTTAAATTGACATTTTAGTTAACAATGTTTATCACTCATCAAAAACCAAGAAAACAAACATATATTTTCTTGATACTTTTTTAAAACGACACATAAGTCGTTTATGATGTCTAGGGTTCAGTCACAAGTCAATTAAACACATGTTGTGGTCGATATGACTCAAAGTACATGTTTTTATTTAAAATTGGAATTATAGTTTAAAATAGACATCACATACCCAAAACTGATAAAATGTGATTGTATCGTAATGGTAATTTAATAGAATTATCCATAAATAATTTTTTTATGTGAAATAATAAACTGCATGTAAATATGACAAATGGTGTATCCAACATAACTCAATGATTTTGTTTTTCATTAAAATTGACATTTTAGTTCAAAAAAACATGAAAAACTAAAAATTTATCAAAGAAAACAAGATTTTCATGATTCATGAAGAAAATGATCTAAAGGTATTTTTTATAATTTAGGAATCCATTGCATGTAAATCCAACACACAGTGTGACCAACATGGCTCAAAGTACATGTTTTAAGTTTAAAAGTTGCAATTTAGTGAAAAAATGTATCACTCAATGAAAACAAATGAAACACTCCCAAATTGTTTTTATACTTTAGGTAAATAATTCATAAGTCATTTATGATGTGATGGAATAAAAAATACATCAATTTGATACATGGTGTGACTAGTATGACTCAAAGTGTGAGTTTTCAGTTTAGGCATGAATTTTTTCTTAGAAACACGTGTTACTCACTAGAGACCATGAAAACACACCTATATTATCTTTATACTATTGTAAAATGATCCATAAATCATTTTAGATGTATAAGAAATATCCACAAATCAATCTAACACACTATGTGACTGATATAACTCAAAGTGTGTGTTTTGAGTTCAAAAATAACATTTTAGTTTCAAATGTGTTTCACTAATAAAAAATCAAGAAAATATTATTAAACTGTCTTGTTACACTTTTGAAACTATCCATAAGTAATTTTTGATGTGTATATATTGGTCTGACAAGAATATGACACATGATGTGTCCAGTTCGACTCAAAGTGCATGCTTTCAGCTTAAAAATGACATTTTAGTTAAAAACAGTGTCACATACTGAATGATATGAAACCACACTTTTATTATATTTACACTTTAGAAAAAAGATCCATAAGTAATTTCTGATGCGTAGGAATCAACTTTGTGTCAATCTGTCACATGGTGTGTCCAATATGTCTCAAAGTGCATTTTTTATTTAAAATTGACATTTTAGTTCAAAACATGCATCACATATAACCTACTGACATAGATCACCTCTAATGCGGTGGTCGGAGTTGTGGGTCACATGACCCCAGTAAAATATTCTCGTTTTCCAGAGGCTTTCGAATAACAATGAGGGTCTCAGGAGGTGATAGTGGGGAGACCATACCCTCCAATCAGAGTTTCACAATGGTATAACAAATTATAGGTGGAAGACAATAGTAGAAGCGCCAAATAAATATTTCAGATCAGCATAAGACAATATAAATAATTGATAAGTATTAAAATAAAATAATAAACAATTTAATAAAAGTGGCAAATGAAAAACTATACAATAGATGGATGCATTTCACTGTGATGATACAGACTGAAAGCACTAAACAATACAACATTCATAATAACCTATTACAATGAAAAAGAAAAGATAGAAAACCCCCACAGTCGATCTCCTTGAGCATCCCAACCTCAAACTCGATCCTTTTATCCATACTCCCAAACAAAATAATCACAGCATAAGAAATCAATCATCGTTTATAGTCTTGTGAACAATAAAAGTCTACTTGGGTACCCCAGTTCAATAGCGGCCTGAGTAGGGTGTGAGATATAAATCTCAATAGGTAGGCACCCTTAGTGTGTAGCCCAATCTAGACAATGAATTGTAAATTAAAAATTGTTCGATATAAAATAATGGTGAGTGATAGCTACTAAATCTAGAAACTTGGTTTGGGTTCCTAAATAGTCACCCTTTCCATACCACATACTTCGACCTAAGTCCTAAATCTGAAACGAATATCTATAAGAAGAAGGATGTATAATTATATATAAAATGGATAGAAACCCAAAGGAAAATAAAAAGGAAACACACCCCAAATATTGTTCCTTAACTTCAGGTCTAATATATGTATCAACAAAGAGTGTCATAGTACATCATAATGGTATCCCAATCCACAAGGAAAACCAAAAAAAATATTTATTATTATTATTTTGTTCAAGTTGTAGAGTCGGAGTCCAATCACATCCCAAAAGGTATCGCTACGGTACATCCTTCTAATTACCCAACACCACTAAACCCATCCAAGGAAATCTTTCAAAAGACCATGTATAGCTCTAGGAATGGATTTACCATGAGTCTTTCTCGGTATCACACCTAAGGTGGACAAGTATCAACCAAGGCTTGGAATAACCACTTTTACAAAGAGTTTGTCCTCGATAACCCCTTAGGAAACTGGTATCCATCATAGGTATTTATAGATCCCACGGAAACCCTCATCTAGTAGATTCTAAGATATTGTTTACCCGATGCATTGTGGAATAACCACCTGATTATGGGAGTCCATCCATAAGTCCTTAATACAGAACCCGTGTTCTCACTTGGCCCATATCAAGAAATCCATAACAACCAAATCACATTACAAGGCAACCATCAATATATATCAAATGGAAAGATTATACATAAATTATTCTATTAAATAGTCATCTTGAAACACAAGTCATTCAAGCCATAAAATAAAACAATTCAATCAATCAAAATGGTATAAGGCATCTAGCACAAAGTATGCATGTAACAATTACAAGACAGTATTAGCACTTTAAACTCCAATGTGAACAATTTTAGAAATTAGGTCAAACCACTAAAAAAGGGTATCACAATTTGGAACATTCATGTGTTATAAAATATAAATAAAATCATATTCCATCAACATGCCTCTATAATAGGTTATTAATAACATAAAAAGTATAAGATAATGTGTTTTATCAAGAATGGCATTCAATTCAAACCAACATTTCATTTATAACTTGGCATTTAGGAGGGGCACACCCAATGGGGTGGCCAAGAGGTAGGAGAACACCCTCAAATGGGGTTTTTCATATGTGAAGGCCACAATGGGAACGATTTCACAAAGTAGACTATTAAATAAGCGATAACAAGGCATCACAAGATGTTTTCCTGAAGATGAAAAAAGACACGACATGACATAAGTGATGAACAGAAAAGGGTAGATGCCCTACACTCGTATTCCTAATTACCTATTGAGGCTCATACTTAGGAGGTGTCTTGGATCATATATTGTTTTACAAATAAGCGAGGTCATTTATAAGTAACAATTAAGGGAATACTATAAGAACATCATTTAACAATTTATATCTCAAACTATAAGATACACCAATGCATCAAGGAAAGAAAGTATAAACATATGTAACTACATTTTTATCTTAAAGACAACTCACCTACATTGGTGGTTTTTTGTTAGAAAATGTGATGTTGTTTTATCAAACCATTCATTTAGTTATATATAACATTTGTTCCAAAACTCATTCAACACTAATCAAAAACAAGAAGCCAAAAAAACTAAAAAAATCATAGGTGTGTTTTCACAGACAGCGCACCTCCGTTGGAGGGGTTTTATTATAAAATCATGAATTTTATATAAAGCAACCCTTTATCACATTTAACACATCCATCAATAATCACACTCAATTCACATTAAAAGGAATTTAATCTAAACATTATTTCATTAAGTAAAATCCAATAAAAGTGTAGTAAGAAATTAATTATATATAATAATTAATGCTTTTGTTAAATTAATGGGAAATGGAATGGGATCCGACCTCAAGGTAGAACCAAGCCATCCACTTCAGCTCTTGGAGCTTTTTAAATAAAAGACACTACTACCCCTCTGAACATACCCACTTTCACATACATTCAAGACACCTAGCCCCTATGTACATGCTTGCATGTCCATGAACATGTGCAAGGGGATCATTACATATATTCTTATATGCATATACTCATTTCCACCCACCTACACATGAACGTTTTATATATATACATAGGGACACCGTTCCCCATACACGTATAAACACTACAATGCATGAATATACATATAACATGGGAACCTATATATATATATACACATACCAATGCATACGCAGGCAAGTCTCCCTTGACTCAGTGACTTGAAACCAACAAGAAGTGGCCAACACACTACACATTTAACACTACGAACCATAAAATAATTAAATAATGTAATTTAAAATGTGTGGGACAAAGAAACAAAGGAAAACCCTCACCTCAGGTGTGGAAGAAGAACCAAATTGAAGAGAAGCCACCTTGAAGAGCTCAACGCCCTTGAAATTAATTAATACGGAGTTGAATACACATAAAGATCTCAATTCAAGAGGTGAGAAACAAATAAAAATCTATAAATATTACCCCTAAATGATTCAGGTGGACCAAAATCACCCGCACCACCTTTCCTTTAGCCGTGGTTGCTGAAACACACACCAATGAAACCCGAGAGGCCTTTCACACCAACCTAGAAAAAAAAGAAAACTGAAAATCAGATCACCCCCAAATCCCTAGAGTTTGATTGAATCTTGTGGGTCAATGAAGAGGCCAAAATAATCCAAAATTAATCTTGAGAAGGAGGGAGAGATACATACCCTGGAGTTTCGCACCATGATCTCAAGGAAAACCATGAGGAATCAGATCCGAATAGGAGGCCATAGGTGGAGGGGTGTGCGTCGAAGGGGGAAACCCCATGGGGGTGTTGTTTAGTGTGGGTTTAGCCAAAGAGGGGTGAGGGTGAGTGTTACTTAGGTATTTAATATTAATTTTTATAATTTTAATTTCAATTAATCCATTTTCATTTATATTTTTAAATTTAAATTTATTTAACTTCTTAAAAAACACATTGTGGGGTTTCCGACTCTCAGAAAAATGTTCGAATGATCTGTTTTAAAAATGATCTACTTATCTAACAAAAATGTTAATTTTTTTGTGATTTTCCATCCAGTTCAAAATTCAGAATGTTACAACCTTCCCACCTTAGAAATTCTCATCCTTGAGATGATTTCTAGAATAATGTAACCTTCATCCGATCTATAAGGGTCGTGAAGTCTCTCACAAAAGTTTTCATTGTGTCTTTAAACACTCAACGCACGTTCAAGAATTGGTTAGGAAAGTGGCTTATATGCCATTAAGATCTTAGCCAAAACTCATTTTCTGACTGAACCAACGAGACAAAACATATCCAAACCTGATCAGCTAGAGACACAACCATGTATTCATCTCCTTATACATATGGTCAATGTTAATTCACACTTTATCCATTAATGTTAGAAAGAGGAAAATTCCCCATCGACCATAATTCCCATGACGAGCCAGCTTATTTTGAAAATCCATGGTCGACAAAAACCACACTTTCATCCCAACAAAACTCAAGGAGAAACTTAAACTATCCTTACACAAGGGTTTAAATGAGGAGACCATTATAAGTTACATTTCCAAGACTTTTACATTTATTTACATTTATCATTTGTTTAAACATTTACATGATTTAAAATAACCATCAAGTACCCATTTTAATACAAACACTCGGTACTTGATTTATCTAATTCCCCCATGGAAACGTATGTCACTACTAGAAACTAACACTAATCATCATGATATAACATAAAATCATGATATTTTAATCATAGAGACTTGCTAATAAGAACATAAGCATGATACAAGGAAAATATACTAGTAAAAAGTAAGCATGAAAACACGCTATCATGCTAAATATATAACTGAAACAAGGTATATAAACAAGAATGAGAAATAAATAATGAACATGGGATACATTTAAGGCACTCAATCATATCATCAGACAAACTATAAAGAAACTACAAGGCATGAAACTATGCATGGCATGTGATTTTCTATGTGCCAAATATAATGCATGTTTTGTTTCATCCTTTCCTTAGAAGGATAGGGGTAAAATACCATAAACATCATAAATCCATAAGCAAGAAATATTACACCCATCACTAGAGATAAAATCATATCAATTATAATATCGAAAATCATGAACCTCAATTCCCAGCCCTGGTCACTTGGTCATTTCCCATATGTGGGTTGATTAGTCCCAAGCACTACTGTTAACCAAGATCCAACACATTCCTTGTCTTATTTTACAAACAAAAAATAGTAAGACAAAGAAAAAGAACCCCTGATACAACTTTGTAGCATACCTACCCATCTCACCTTTAAGAGGGTCACTGGACCGGTGGGTCACATGACCTCATGAACATCTCCCCATACGCCAGATGCTGCTGACTAGCAGCGAGGGTCTCGGGAGGTGATAGTTTGGATAATATACCCTCTTATAAGAGTTTCATAGTAGTGTAATAGGGTATAGGTAATAGACACCAATAGAAGTATCAAATACATAATTGACAACAACAAAAGAAAATATAAATAATTGACAAGAAGCGAAAGGCAATATTTAACAAATTAATAAAAGTGGTCAATGAAAAATTATACAATAGATGGATGCTTTAATGGTGATGATATAAACTCAAAGCATTAAACAATACAATATTCCAGAAAACCTAGTACAATAAAGAAGAAAATACAGCAAAGCCCCACGGTTGACCTCCTTGAGCCTCCCGAGCTCCAACTCAGTCCTTTGCTCCTACCTCCCAAACACGAACAACACAAAATAAGCAATCAATCATTGTTTTCAGTCCTACGAAGAAGAAAAGCCTACTCAGGTACCCCTGTGCAATGGCCGTCCATGTAGGGTGTGAGATATAAATCTCATTAGGCCAGCACCACCGATGTCTAACCCAATCCAGACAATGAATTGTAAATTAAAAAGTGTTTAATATAGAATAATGGTGATTGATAGCAACTAAAACTAGAGACTTGGTTTGGGTTCTTAAAAAGGCACCCTTCCCATACCACCTGCTTCCGCCTAAGCTAGAAATCTGAAATGAGTACCTATAAGAAGAATGATTTATATTTGTATATAAAAATGCTATAATATTGAAATAAAACAAAAAGGAAACATACCCCAATCTTGTGATTTAACATCAAGTCTGATATATTTATCATAAAAGAGTTTTATAGTACATCAGAAAGGTATCACAAACCACAAGGGAAACCAAGTAGAATATTTATTATTATTATCATGTTCAAGTTGAAGATTCGGATTCCAAGCCTATCCCAAAAGGAATCACTAGGATACATCCTTCATATTACATAATACCACTGATATTGTAGAATGAAATATTTTAAAAGAACATGAACCACTCGAGGAATGGATTTACCATGAGTCTGTCCTGGTATCACATAGAAGGGGGTTGAGTATCACTTGAGGCATATTGTAGACATTTCTACAATGAGTATGTCCCCGATAATCTCTTTGGGAACCGGTATCACTCATAGATATTTAGAAATCCTAGGTAAACCATCATCTAGAAGATCCTATGAAATAATTTCCCCAGAACATCATGATATAACCACCCGAGCACGAGATTCCATCCATGATTACTTAATAAGAAACCCATGTTCTCACATGGCCTGTATCAAGCGAACCATAGTAACCAAGGCACATTACAAGGAAAAAATTCATACATATATCACATGGAAAGATTATACATAAATTATGCTATCAAATAAACATCATGAACCACCTGTCATTAAATCTATCAAATAAAACCATTCAAGCCATCAATATGAAAAAAATCATATCGCAAAAAGTAAGAACATAAAAATTACAAGAAAATATTAACCCTTTAATCTCTCAAGTGAACAAGTTTATAAAGCAGGTCAAACCACTAAAACAAGGTATCACAATTTGGAACATTCATGAGAAATAAAATGTATACAAATGCATAAACCATCAACATGCCTCAAAAATAGGTTATTAAAAACATAAAAAGTACAGTCTAACAGGTTTGTTCAAGCAGGGCATTCAATTCAAACCAACATTTCATTTATAACTTTTCATTTAAGCGGGGTAAACCTAAAGGGGTGTCCAAGAGGCAAGGAGAACACCCCCAAATGGGTTTCTCCATAAGAGAATGCCAGAACTGGCATGGTTGAACAAACCAGACAATTAAATAAGCGATAACAAGGGATCTTTATAAGGTTGCAATGAGTTCCAAAAATATGCATCATGACATAATTGGCGAACAGAAGAGGGTAGATGCCCTACACTCATAGTCCTAATTACCTATTGATCCACGTACTTAGGAGGTGTATTTTCTCATTTATTGTTTTACAAATAAGCGAGGAAATTTATAAGTAACCATTAAGGTAAGAGTATAATAATTCCATTTAACAATTTATATCTCAAACAATAAGCGACACCAATGCAGCATGGAAAGAAAGAATAGAATTATATAACTACATTTTTATCCTGAAGACAGCTCACCTCCATTGGAGGAGTTTTATTAGAAAATGTGATGCAATTTTATCAAAACAGTCATTTGGTTATATTTATCATTTCTTCCAAAACTTGTTGAACACTATTCAAATACAATAATCCATGAAAACTAAAAAGAATCATATGTGAGTTTTCGTAGACAGTGCACCTCCGTTTAAGGGGTTTTATTATAAAACCATGAATTCTTATAAGGAAACCATTTGTAACATTTAACACGTCCACCATGAATCAGACTCAATTCACATTAAAAGGAATTTCATCGAAACATTACTACATTAAGTAATATCTAATAAATGTGCAGTAAGAAATTAATTAAAGATAATAATTAATGTTTTTTAATTAAAGAGAAATGGAATGGGATCCTACCTAAAGGAGGAACTAGGCTGCCCACTTCGGTGCTTGGAGCTTTCTACCTAAATGTTGATTCTCCCCCACTGAGCATACACACTTTTACATATATGCAAGGACACCTGGCCCCTATGCACATGCCCTCATGGACATGATCATGTGAAAGGGGATCCTTAAATATATTCTTATATGCATATACCCATCCCCACTCACCTACTCATGCATGTTATATATATATACATAGGAAAACCTATCCCGATACACATATAAACACTGTCATGCATGAATATACATGTAAGGGGGGAACCTATATATATATAAATACATACCTATGCATACGCAGGTGAGTCTTTCTTGACATGATGACATAAAACCATCAATAAGGGGCCAACACACTACACATTTAACACATCAATCCTTAAAATTATTAAAGAATTAAATTTAAAATTTATGAGACTAAGAATCAAAGGAAACCCCTCACGTCGAGTGTCGATGACGAACCAAATCGATGGGAAACCACCCAGAACAGCTCAACGCCCTACCGATTATTAATAGGGAGGAAAAGACACATACATATATTAATTCAAGAGGTGTGAAACAAAGAAAAAGCTATAATATTACCCTGAAATAATACCGGTGGACTGAAATCCACTAAACCGCCTTGCATTCAGCACCGATTTCTAGAATACACACCAACAAGAAATGAGGGGCCTTCCACATCAACCTAGAACAAAATAAAACAAAAAATCGGATCACCCCAAAATCTCTAGAGTTCGGTCAAATCTTATGGGTCAATGAAGTGACCAAAATCAGCCAAAACGAAGCATTAACAAGAGGGAGAGAGACCTACCATGGATTTTCGGACCAAGATCCAGAGGAAACCCTTAAGGAGTCAGAGGTGGAGAGGTGTCTTCAAGTATATGGGTGAACATGAATGAGGGAAATCCCGTTGGGGGTGTTGCATCATTCGGGTCGAGCTAAAGAGGGGTGAGGGAGTGTCAATAAGGTTTATATTTCTAATCTATTTTCCTTTTAATTTCAATTAATGAATTTTCATTTTAAATTTTTTAAATTAATTTAACTTCTAAAAACACACACATTTTGGGGGTTCTGACTCTTTGAAAAACATTTCAAAAATCTTTTTTAAAAATTGTCTGCTCAGCTAACAGAAAAAGATAATTTCTACACTTTTTCATCTTGTTCAAAACACATAATGTTACATCAAATACTCAAAATCAAGAAAAAATGATCATATTATATTGTTACATTACGAAAATGATTGAAATGTCATTTTTGATGTGATGGAATCAACAACACATGAATGTGACACACGAGATGACTAATATGACTCAAAGTGTGTGTTTTATTTAAAATTTACATTTTATTCCAAAAGACACGGGACATACTCAAAAATGAGAAAACACATTTACATTGTTTTGATACCTTAGTAAAATGATTCATATGTCATTTAGGACGAATATGAATCTTTCTCACCTCAATCCAATACACGGTGTGATTGGTATGACATGAAATGTGTCTTTTTATTCTAAAAAAGTCATTTTATTAAAAACATGAGCCACTCCTTGGAAACCAAGAAAACAAAATATGATGGTTTTGATACTCTCGGAAAATGATCTATATGTCCTTTGTTATGTGTAGTAATTTTCCACAAGTCAATTTGATTCATCGTGTGACTGGTATGACTCAATGTGTTTATTTTCAACATAAAATGACATTTTAGTAAAAATTTGTGTCATTAACTAAAAATAGAAAAACAGACTCAGCATGTCTTGAGAGTTTCTTTACAATGATCTATAATTCATTTGTGATGTGTATGAATTAGTTTCACGTCAATCTGACACACGGTGTGACTAGTATGACCCAATGAGCATGTTTTTAATTTAAAAATGTCATTTTAGTTAAAAATGTGTGTTAATCATTGAAAATTGAGAAAACAAACTTGGATTGTCTAAATACTCAAAGAAAATGATCTATATGTTATTTTTTATTTCTATGAATCAACCACACATCAATCTGACACATGGTGTGGCCGGTATGACTCAATGTGAAAGTTAGTATTTAAAATTGTCATTTTAGTTAAAAACATGTGTCACATTCTGAAAAATGATAAAATTCTTTTGGATTGTCTTCATACTTTAGTAAAATGGTAAAAATCATTTTTTGTGTGTAGGAATCAACCACACATCAATCCGAAACATGGTATGACCAGTATGACTCAAAATGTGTGTTTTTATTTAAAATTGACATTTTGGTTCAAAAGACATTTAACATACTCAAAATCAATAAAATACATTCATATAGTTTTGAAATTTTAGGAAAAAGCTCTAAATATAATTTATGAAGTGTATGAATCAACCACACCTCTATCTGATGTACGACATGACTGGTATGACTCGACATGGGTGTTTTTAGTTTTAAAATGTCATTTTAGTTTAACACATGTGTCACTCCCAAAAAATTGAGAAAATGAACTCGTATTATCTCGATACTTTAGGAAAATGAGCTATAATTCATTTTTTTTCATTAATCATTCACACATCAATACGACACATGGTGTGACTGGTATGACTCAAAGTGTGTGTTTTCATTTTAAAAAAGGAATTTCTGTTAAAAAAATTCAATCACTAAAAATGTAGTTACCGCACATGGATTTTCATAATATTGTAGGATAACAGTCCCTAAATAATTTGTGATGTATAAGAATCAACCGCACATCGATACAACACACTATGTGGACAATATGACTCAAAGTGCATGTTTGATTTAAAATTAACATTTTATTTTAAAACACACATCACATTCTTAAAAGCCACAAAATGCCCTAGGATTGTCTTTATACTTTAGAAAAATGATCCATATATAATTTGTGACATGTTGGAATCAACTACCCCATAATCTAATACATTGTGTGCTCGGTATGACTTGAAGTGTATGTTTTCAGTTTAAAAGTTACATTTTATTAATGCATTGTATCATATTTATGTTTAATTTATTTCTTAATTTATTACTAATAGAATAATTTTTTTATATAGGTACTCTTTTTTTTCTTGGGGTGGGTGGTTTATTTTACAATTATTACTATTCTCATGCTCTATTGAGAGGAGGTTGAGGTTGAAAGGAAATGAAACATTAATGTTTTTTATTTTGTACTATTTTGGATTAATTGTATGTACCAATGTAATTGTGAAATATTTTTAATATTGCGTTTTTATTTTATTTGTGAGGTAAATTTAATTGAAAATAAATTTGGTATTTACTGTAGTAGTATGTCATAATTTTAGCATCACATTGTTGTAGCATGATGTTTATGAGCGCTAGGAATAACACTGATAAAATGTCACTTTATCGATTTGTGTTAAAAACACATTGATAAAGTGTCACCTTCATCAACGATACAAGAAATACTGATAAAGGGAACCCTTTATCAGTGTTAATAATGGACTCATTTATCAATAATTTTTAACACTGATAAAATTTTTAAAATATTAAAGGTGATTATAGGATCGGTGTTTTATTAGCACTAATAAAGGCTAGTTCTAGCATTTTTAAAGCTCATATATCCAGTAGTGGCCACTATATCCCCACTCTGACTGGCCTATAGTGACCGTCAAATGGAATTCTCAATACAAAACAATGATGGCTCAAAAGTGACCATCATTTGGTTGTCGTTGGGCGGCCACTAGAAGTCTTTAAAGACTGCTTTTGGTAGTGGTTAACGACCTTTTTTGTAGTAGTGGTATTATGTCAGTTATTTTATAACCAATGTTAATAATGATTATTTATTATTTTCGTGTTGGTTATTCAATATCAAATGAGAAAAACCCCTTTAATTTTAGACTGTCAGGGACATTTATTTGTTTGTTTTTAATTAACCAGTGTTATATATACTCTTTAATGTCGGTTATACAAAACTGAAGTAAAAAAGTAGTATATTACGCCACTTACAAAATCTCTAAAACACCGATGCTAGAAACCCCTTTTTCACAATTGAAATTATATATATATATATTAATATAAATATAAGTATATATTAAAATATGATTTTGTATGATAAATAATTTTTTTATGAAGGTCGAATTTTATAATCGCTAAAAACAAGTTCTTTATCGCTGATAATGGGCACACCATTAACAATTTTCTTTTTGTAATTTGTGAATAATACTGTATAATGTAGTTTGAGTTGAATTCAGGTGGTTAACACACCATGGAATCTATCAGGAGGCAGATGATCAAATCTTGATGGAGAGGTATTTTTGTGTACTAGAGAAACACTATAGTAGTATTGTTTCAACAAAACTATTCATCTGATTTGGGCCTTCGAACCAATAGTTTGGGCATATGGGTCACTTGGCCTTCTAGAAACCATAGTCTTTTGGGCCACATGGCCTTCATGAAACTTTAGGCCTCTAGGTCATGGGATTTCAGTCAACATGGCCATTGTGCCATTATAATGCCCTTACCCTAGTTACCCAGTGTCAGTGCATTATTACATAACATTGACATTATCACAAAAGATCAAGTCTCGAAAGACCGATTTGTTTAGTTGTCTTGGAAGTACTAGATACATTCATAAGTTTTACATTACATCATAAAATGGAAAACTACAACAACATTGTTTCCATAGACAACACTGAGATCCCATAGACTATCTCTGAAGGTCAGTAATAATATATTTCTTCGCATCCTGGGAAAAATAAAATATAAAAAGAGATGAGCTCAGATGTTTAGTAAAGATAACAATATATCAGAGACATTCATAAATAAGCATAAAGATTTACAACAATGTATATAACTAAATAAATCCTTTTCAAAATAAAAAACATTAACATAACATGGAAAATATAAATCAAAATACATCCGTTTACTTACTCACATGGATATTATACTAGTCAAATAATCACATGCAATATCAATAGCCACTTTCATAATGATGGAATGCATAATTTCAGACTTTTATAACCACATTGCCAAGGCCTTGTGCTAAGACTTCAAGTATGATTTTGTCAAGGTCGTGTGCCAAGACACTTTTTTGTCTCATGAGACCTACCGATGCAGCAAGGAGCTATAGAGGGCTCCACCCATTACTTACTAAGACTAATGAATTCCTCATATGAAAAGTTTTAAACATAACATTAACATTTGTATTAAAACTAGAATACGAGGTGTCAATACTTTAACCATAAACCATGAATGGTATATAAATAACACATCCATAGTCAAACATATCAAAATACCTTTAATTCAATATGGAATATTTGTATCATAATATTTCAACTTCAATCAAGTTTAAAATTCAAAAAAGGATGTTGACATAGATGAAAATGATTTGTAAAAGTCATTGAGAGAAATATCCCATTTTCATGAAATCATTTAAAAGTCACACAATTTAGAAAGGATGAAATTTAAAGGCATTTTTTAATAGAATTTTCCCATAACACTTTGAAATGTTTGAAAGTAATTAACATTTTTAAAACATTCATGTCTATATAGATAAATCGTTAAAAACAATTTTGAAAACAAGAACATTAATGAGAAAGATTTAGAAGATTAAATATTTAAAACATTTAAAATGATTTTCTAGTAAAAAAAATCTCTTTAAAATAATCCCTTTGAGAACTCTTTCATGAAACATGGACATGAATAATAAATATGTCCCATTAGATACTTATGTAAAAACAACCTCAGATAATAAAGAAATTCAGAAATTAAACCTTACCTTGTACTTTTCCTTGATCGATGGTACTTTAAACTCTTGTATAACAGTGATATAATTTTTATTAAATTATACAAGAATCATATACATTAATATGATATCATATATGATCTTTTAACACTGATTTTTCAATAATATCTTAGTATTATCGTCGTTTCGGATGTTAACAGATTCAATTTCCTTTATATTCATTGTTATGTGAGTCATATTTGTTATGGATGGGATGTATATTATTAATACCCAGAATGATATCAAGTCTTTAAACCTTATTTTTAATCATCAAATGAAAATTATTCTTGAATGGATACGATGGGGAATGAATCTCATCGCGTTCGTGGAGACGGTAATCCGTACGTACGCACGAGCGACAATATCATTAATTTGATATTAAAATAACATATAATTGGATGTTATATAATATATATAGAATAATTATCATGTTATATTTATTATTTACATCAATTAAACATCATTATTATACCCACCCAAATAATAATGTATTGAATAACAATTACACCACGATGTAGAGACGGTAAGCCGTATGTACGCACATATGGTGACATGTCATTCAATGATGGATGGAATAATGATTATGGTCGTACCATATTTATAATAACATCAAAGTATATACAAGATACTGGAGTTATTATTTTAGAATGGAAACAACAAAGAAAGAGGAAGTGGAAGAAGAAAGGAACATGAAAGAGGTGATGAAATATTTACCTCTTATTCAGGTTCTTTCTTTTGATTTGATCAAAAGGGCTCCTTATGATGACTTTATGACTAAAGTAAGGCATCTAGGATTAATGGAGGGAAATTGAGAGGGTATTTGGGCAGTGGTTGGCCGAGCCAAATGGCTTTGAAGGTGTGAATTAGATAGAAGGGGGAGTGCCCGTTTATAAGATGGGTGAGGGGCACCTTAGGAAAAACTAGAAATATTATTTTATAATAAAATCATTTTTGATTTATAATGGATCAAAAATGGATTATTTAAATTCTAATGTGGGGATGGGTCTAAAAAAACTCAACCAATAGGTTTTAGACAGGTTTGGGTCACTATATTAACCTTATCTTTTAGATTTAACTCTTAGTTAAATAGTTTGACATTTACCATGTCTCTTTGTATTTTTATATTATATGGTTAATAAACTTACTATATACTTTCAAGAGAACCCAAAGTGGTTAATTAATGATACAACTATCATTAAATATGTATTTTGGACAATCCATAGATTTTTAGGAATAAAATATCAATTAATAATATAATATTTTTTAAAAAACTCTTTTATGCCAATTTTGACACTATTTGGTATTTTGTTTTTTCTAAAATCATAACAACATTATTAATTTGAAAAAAATTCATCTAACCAACCCTAATATGTAATATTAACCTTTTAAGTTAGTGTAATTCATGAAACCTCTCAAATTACATTTATTTAAATATTTATAATATCAATTATTTTAATATTTCATTAATTAGGTAATTACTGCATCATCATTGTGTCATAAATAAATTAAATTATTTAATATCTAAAAAATACAATTATGTAGGAAATCCTTTTATATTTCTAATTAATATTTATAGTTGAAATTATCTTATGTGTAACCCTATATTAAAAATAGTTTAGTTATTAAACCTTGAATTTAACGTTTTTAACTCTTATTTGAATTAAATAATAATAAATGTCGTAATCTTTTCCAAGTGGACCTAAGGGAACATATTTTATTCCTAAGGTTGATTTTGGTCGAATTACACTTATCCAATATAATTATGACACGTGTTTGGGTAATAATAATATAACTTTTACATTTAATTACCCTATTTACTCTTATCTGTGGTAAATAAAAGTTAAAAGTTACTATTCACGAAAAAATATGTTTATCTTATTGAACCAAATTTTACTCCTTGATTTTAACCGTGTCTCTCTGATTTTCAAAATTCAACTCACAGAAGTGGTAAAATTATGTTTTATGTAAATTTGCAAATGCTCCTAGGAGGTGGGTAATAGACGATGAAAAGTTCAATAAATTTTTTTATATCTAATATTATTACAAAATGACTTTAGCGAATTACATTGAACATATATAGGTATTATGTATCGATTTTGACCTAAAATAAATTTAAAGAATTTAATTAAGTATTAAAATAAAAATTCGATTTTAAACTATAACTCATTGTTTTTCACTATTCATAAAAAATTGAACGTTTTTAGAAAAATACCAAAAATTCACCCTAATCTAATTTCGATATTCCGAATCCAAAAATGATGTCCATTTTGAAATATAAAAATTTATAAAATTTCAAAAAGTGTGTATTACTATTCATTACGGCATGTTTGATTGGTTGTGGTGTGTTAGAACTCAAAGTTGCGTACAACACACGCTACTGTATTTTTCAAAGAGAAACGTACCGTGAAAGCTTGGGGTGTTACAGCCATGTAGCAGTTAGGTTAGACCACATAGGTGGAGGCCCCAAAAGAGGAATCATAGCATTCAGTATCCAACAATGTAGAACTAACCGGATTGGAAATGGTGAGAGGGTATGACAATCGTCATTGGTATCAGACACCATGCAATTCGGTAAAGTGAAATTCTAGTTGATCAGCTATGCGAGGGGGGAGCTATGGACCATTAAGGAAACATATGTTAGGGTGGGGCAGTTCGAGTGTAGTCAGGTCTTTAGGCCTTCGGATCATGTATTGATCCTTGTGTTTTTGGGACTATAGATAATGTAATGATTCTCTCTAATCTCAGTTAGAAATGGGATTTATCCAAAATAAATAAAAAACTAAGGCCTTCGAGCCATTTAGACCAGCACAAATAATAATGTGTATGTACTATCCATTCAAAATAATATAATTTTAGAATTGTTTAATTTATTCAGTTTTATGTATGTGGTGTTTCATGTTGGACTTTGTTATGAAATTTAGCTTACAGACATGAAATTTGTTGTGAGTCGTGATTATATATGTTATGGGGGTGCCTTGTGTCCAAAACGGTCATGTTTGAAAACCACAATGTCTCGATTCATTACAAACTTCAATATATAAAATACAACATTCTCAGACACATCGAACACTTCATGACAGAAAAGTTAGGATTAATACATCATGGGGTGAATTGCACCATAAAAACCCTTGACCGACTATAAACACTTCAATACTTAAAAACCCTACAATGTTGGATCAACTTAAAGTGGATAGCCGCACTTGGGAAACCCTAAAAAAACTTTTAATCTTGGATGTCAATAGTTGGGTAGGATTCCAAAAAAACATTAGGAGGCATTGAAAGAGATGGTGGAATCACAAAATGATCCTAAAGTGGCATTGTAGGGATCGCGCATTCGAGCCCGGGGATTCATCTTTGACAAAGTAGGAGAATGGCTGAAAAATAATGACGATTTCCCTTGAAAATGGGCTCATCTCAAGAGAACCTCCATTTCAGATACCTCGTTCCCCATGTAATTGCTGAAATGAAGCTTGAGATTATCCCAATACCATGGCTTCCCGGATCCTTAGGTATAACGGGCTTAGCCCTTCCAACATCTGACTGGCTCTTTTTCAACATCTCCCTCATAGCCTTGGCCTGACACAGCACTAGGTACGCCCGCCCGACCTTGTTGAAACTCAGACAGGCTCACATGTGGGATGTTAGGGTTTTTCCTTGTTCCCTCTGATCTTGGCCACCTCCTCCTTCACCTCCTCGGAGTAGAGGCCACAAATCTATCTGCTCTTTGGACCGTAAATGATTGGCCCATGGTGCAACAATAATCACGAGATAAAAATAAAGTGAAAATGTTGAAATAAATGGGACACCAGATGTAACGTGGAAAAGCCCCCAAAATGAAAGGGGTGAAAAACCATGGGTCGATAGAAGGATCACTATGGGGTAAATGTGGGTACACACTCCCTCACTATTACAAGGAGAAAACCCTCGTAAATATCACTCTTGAATAAATGGGGAAACCACCTCACTAGAATAACTCTACTATGGGATCTGTTGTACTGGTGATGAGAACTGATGATGAGATGATTAAAGGAGAGGATGCTTGTGCCTTTTATAGGCAACCCTCACCCCTTCTCCTCCTTCTCCCGCTGGAAAACTGGGTGGGGGTTTGGCCACCAAACACCAACCCAGCCCACCCCCTTTGACAAAGTGGGGGGGCAGTGCTGTCTAGAGAAACATCTGCCGAAACATCTCCCACTTGGAGATATGATTGATAACTAATCACATCTAAACATCCTTTCTATCTGCCCAACCATGGTGCTCATGTATCTGCGAGGCCACTTGAAGATCTGCACCATCTGAACTTATCAGAGTTAATCGCCTTCATCAGGAAATCTGCCAGATTTTCTTTAGTATGAATCTTCTGCAAATCCACACATCCTTCCTCCACCACATCTCAGAAAAAGTGATATTGTACCCTAATGTGCTTCGTCCTGGAATGAAAAGATGGATTCCTTGCAATGTGAAAGATTCTCTGACTGTCACAAAACAATGGAATCTTCTCCTTTCTGTTCCCAAGCTCCTCCAACAACCTTCTCATCCAAATCGCCTCTTTGCAAGCCTATGTAGCTTCCATGTACTCTGCCTCCGTCGTGGATAAAGCTACAACTGACTGTAACTTTGAAATCCAGCTCAAAGCTCCTCCTGCAAGAGTAAACAAATAACCAGTAGTGGATTTCCTCCGGTCATAATCACCTGCAAAATCTGAATCAACATATCCTCTGACATTAAAATCTGATCCTCCATAACATAATGCAGCATTTGAGGTCTTTTTTATGTATCTCAGGATCCTCTTCACTGTGTTCCAATGATCCCGTCATGTATTCTCCATGTACCAACTAACTTCTCCCACTGAATGTGAAATGTCAGGTCTAGTAAAAACAATATAGAACATTAGACTTCCCACTGCTAATGCATACGGTACTCGAGACATTTCCATCCTCTCTGCTTCACTGCTAGGACTCATCGTAGAAGATAACTTGAAATTAATAGGAAGAGGGGTAGAAGTTGGCTTAAATTCTTTCATGTTGAAGTGTTTCAAGACTCTTTGTAACTAACTCTTTTGCGATAGCCAAATATTCCCATTGTTTCTGTCTCGGTAAATCTGCATCCCAAGAATCTTGTTTGCTGGTCCCAAGTCCTTCCTAAAATACTCTGTAGCCAACTGTGCCTCCGTTTCCTAGATCTGATCATTGTTGGGTCCTGCAACCAACATGTCATCCACATACAACAGAAGAATGATGAAATCATTACCATCCAAACCCTTGAAATATGTACAAGGATCCGAATGATTTCTATCATATCCAAGGCTCGTGATATGGGAATCAAATCTCTTATACCAAAACCTCATCACCTGTTTGAGTCTGTACAGAGATTTGTTCAACCTGAAAATCATTTTCTCTTTACCTTATTCTAAAAACCCTTCTGGTTTGAGAATATATATCTCTTCATCAGGATCACCATGGAGAAACGTTGTCTTCACATCCAGCTTCTCTAGATGTAAGCTGTATGTAGCACACATTGCCAGAACTAATCGAACAGTCATCAGTTTAACAACAGGAGAAAATATTTCCTTGAAATAAATACCTTCCTTCTGAGAAAATCCATTGACCACCAATCGTGCATGATATCGTTCCACATGTTCTTTTTCATCCCGCTTGATTATAAAGACCCATTTGTTTCCAATAGCCTTCCTTTCATGAGGTAATGGAACAAGATCCCAAGTCTTGTTCCTGTGGAGGGCTTCAAGTTCCTCCTGCATCACCGCCATCCATAAGGATACATCTGGACTCTAGGTTGCCTCCACAAAAGAAGATGGCTCTCCATCCTCCATCAATAAGAAATACGCAATATTGATATCAATGACATAGTCTGAGTGCTATAATGGTTCTCTTTTCTCCTGAGTTGACCATCGTAGTCCAGACTCAATCAGTACATGATCATCATGCTCTGGTAATGCATCAGAGGAATCTGATTCTTCCTTGGACTTGTCCTTTATTTCGACTATTGTAGTTTATGTACTTTCCTTCTCCATGTCTTGATCGGTTGTCATTTTCACCTTGTCTTCTGCAAAAATGACATCTCTGCTGATCATAAATTTATGGGCAGTGGGATCCCGCAAATGATACCCCTTCACACCATCAGCGTACCCCAAGAAGATATATTTCCTGGATCTCGAATCCAACCTTGATCTTTCCTGGTCATTAAACATTGCATATATAAGACTTCCAAAAGTATATTACCGAGAATAGTCAGCGGGTTTACCAGTCCACATCTCCATCGGTGTCTTCAGCTCAATCGCCATTGAAGGATATCTGTTGATCACATAAAAGGCAGTATTCACTGCTTCTGCCCAAAAACTTTTGGAAATACCTGTAGTCTTCAACATCACCCTTGTTCTATCCAACAGGGTTCTGTTCATCTGCTCTGCCACTCCATTCTGGTGAGGAGTGTACGCCACCATGAACTGTCTCTTGATTCCTTCTTGTTGAACAGAAGTATCAAA
This sequence comes from Viscum album, assembly GCA_963277665.1. Taxonomy (NCBI): domain Eukaryota; kingdom Viridiplantae; phylum Streptophyta; class Magnoliopsida; order Santalales; family Viscaceae; genus Viscum; species Viscum album. Next base: position 610,798,197 of record OY728135.1, on the reverse strand, counting down.
CTCGTCGCTTGTATATTCTCCACCATTGTCTGTCCTCAGACACTTGGTCTTCTTTCCACAGTCAAGCTCCTTCCGCACTTTGAATGTTTTGAAGACTTCAAAAAGATCTGCTTTCCTCTTGATTTGGTACACCCAACATCTCCTGGAATAATCATCAATTAATGATACAAAGTATCTTTCTCCTCATAAGAATATAACCGGTGCTTGCCAAACATCGGAATAGATCAACTCCAAGACCTCCTGACATCTCGCTGTTGACATCCCAAACTTTAACCTGTGTTGCTTGCTCAAAACACAATGCTCACGAAATGGTAAGGATACCTTTGTTAGCCCAGGAAACAACTTATAATCCACAAGAATCTTCAGGCCTTGTTCTGACATATGTCCAAGCTTCCGATATCATAACATCGCCAATGATTTTGTTGAGGTAGTTGATGAAACAACTATCTCCACCTCCTTTTATGTTTCAACCATAAGCACATACAGGTTCTTTGAAATCTTCTCCGCCTTCATTACCATAAGTGTTCCCTTCACGATTCTCATCACTCCCTTCTTTGTGTGAGTCTTGCATCCGATATCATCAAATTGTCCCAAATCCAATATGTTCTTCTTGAGGCCCTTCACATGGCGTACACCTTGGTTGGTTCGTACTATGCCATCATGCATCTTTAGTTTGATGGTACCAACTCCAATGATCTTTAGAGTGTGATCATTCCCCATGTACACAAGTCCTTCCGAGATGGTTTCATATTGGTCAAAACATTTCCGTCGAGACGTCATATGACATGTTGCTCCTGAGTCGATAATCCATGCATCATCAAGATGCTGCCTGCTTCCAGCAGTTGTCGCCGCTTCACTGACTAGTATATCTCCACTTCCAAAAGTATACTCCACATTCCCATAAGAGCTCTTGTCACCATTCTTCTTACTACAACAATCTTTCTTGATGTTCCACATATTTCCACAATTGAAACTTGTGACATTCTTCTTCTTACTCCTTGATTTGGACCTGCCATGATTTTGGCTCCCACTGGAACCACGCTCCATCATCCTCCCTCTCTCCATTGACAGATCTTCTACTTTGTGCGATGTGGTCTGTCTGTCCTCCTTGTTCTTGCACCTACTTTATTATTCAAGAACGGCAACTGCAACATCACTAAAGGGCAGCATATCTGTCAAGATATTATTGGTGAGGTTGATGATGAGTTGGTCATACGAATCTGGAAAACTCTGGATTAGAATCTCTTCATGTTCAGTATCCACAATTTTATAGCCCAACGCTGTGAGTTGAGAGAATTGGGTATTGAGGTTGTTGATGTGGTTGGTAACTGAAGATGACTCTGCCATCCGAAGAGTGTACAATTTTCTCTTCAGGAAAATTTTGTTGTGCAGTGACTTGGCCTCGTATAGCTTCGTTATAGTATCCCATATTTCCTTTTCAATCATTTTCTCTGCAATGCTCGATAGGACCCCGTCTACCAAATCCAAATGGATGTTAGCAATAGAATTACCGTCCATATCATTCCATTTCTCCTCTGTCACACCCGCCGTCTTTTCTCCAAATGCCAGTAGGCAATTATCCTTCCGCAATACTGCCTGCATCTTATTTTCCACAACGAAAAAATTATTCCCATTGAAATTTTTGATCTCAAATTTCACCGCCATCTAGACATGCTTTCAGTCCAGAACCTCCTCTTTTTTAAAACGGTGTATTTAATAATCTCAATAAAATTTTTCTGATGTGAAAGATCAACCGAAGTCGCAATCAGAGAGCATACTAAAATTTTATGAGAATTATTAATACCCAAAAACGTGAAAAACACAAGGCCAGAACATTGCCTCTGATACCACTTGTTAGAACTGTAAATGATTGGCCCACAGTGCAGCAATAATCACGAGATAAAAATAAATTGAAAATGCGGAAATAAATGGGACACTAGATGTAATGTGGAAAAAACCCCAAAATGAAAGCGGTAAAAAACCACAGGAAGATATAAGGATCTCTATGGGGTGAAAGTGGGTACACACTCCCTCACTATTACAAGGAGGAAACCCTCGTAAATATCTCTCTTGAATAAATGGGGAAACTGCCTCACTAAAACCGCTTTGCTATGGGATCTGTTGTACTGGTGATGAGAACCGATTATGAGATGTTGAAGGGAGAGGATGCTTTTGCCTTTAATAGGCAACCCTCACCCCTTCTCCACCTTCTCCCGCTGGAAAATTGGGTGGGGGTTTGGCCACCAAACACCAACCTAGCCCACCCCGTTTGACAAAGTGGGGGGGGGGGTGCTGTCCAGAGAAACTTCTGCCGACATATGCCACAGAACCCTTCCCTGACCTGGGAGATGTAGTAGGGGGTGCACTCCTCGGCCATGCTGCATCACTTGCACCTGACCTCGTCGGCCTCAGATATGGGTTGGAGCTTAGGTTCGATTTCCACCGCCTCTTTGGTGAGCTGGAATGTGCTGTCGAACACTGTCTGGCGGAGTTTGGCGGCACCCTTGGGGGGCTTCCCTATATAGGAGTTGTTGGACTGCCCTGGCGCAGGGGCTAAGGACGACTTCTCCATGGGGAGGCATGTTGATCTTGCTAAGGCATCTGAGATGAGATGGTGTGGCTTGCTACGATGATATAACTATTTATACTAGTTTTCTGGGGGGGTGTTTGTTTTTTGAAGAGTATAGATGTTCCTATGAAGGTTTGGATTGCTTTCTGTGATTATCTCTGTTTACCAAATCCCAAAAAGATATGGAAATATGTGTTGAAATGGCCACAACCCATTCGAGGACATCAAAGAGATTGCTTCAAAGGGCCCTCCCCAAAAATTGTTCACATGTAGACAGAATTAGCCACAGAAGAGATGCCCACTTGCAAACCCCTTAGAGCCACAAAACCTGCCCTACCCCGCCTGACCCACACAATTCCAGATTATAATGAAAGGTGGAGGAGATGGCTTATGCCCAGACATTGTTCACAAGCAGCACCATCATAACCACTCCACGACCGGCGGAAATGAACACAAAGGAACAATAACTCCACCACAGAAGCCAATTTTTTGGGTACTGATCGGGTAGTATGGTTGTAAAGGTTCTCACGTTTATTCTGTAAAAAGAAATAAAAACTTTAAACAATCATATTTTACATTAATAATAATTAATATTTAATGTTCACGTTGAGTCACTACCACATATCACCGCAAAATGGGCACCTGTTTTTAGTAGCATGAGAACATAAAACGCCAATAAAAGCATCTTTTGTCAGCGCTAAAAGCAACACTAATAATGGTGTGCCCTTTATCATTTCTTTTTTTAGCACGGGTAAAATCTTGTAATAAAAAAATTTATTAATGTATATAAATTATCATATTTATATTAAAAAAGTAATTTTTATCTATATACATTAATTAAAAAATGAAAGTTTAATAATAATATAAAAATGACCTATTAATATATATTATTTAATAACTCAGATATATATAATGTTTAAAAAAAGGTATTTATAAAATTATAATGTATATATTTAAATAATAAATATTTTTATTACATTTATAATTATATATATTTATATATTAATAAATAAATAAATATATAAATATATACATATATATATAGTTATATAATTATATATAATTATATAAATAAATATAATTATATAAATATAATTATATTTATATACATATATTTACAAAATATTTATTTACAATTAGAATTATAAATAAATATTTTAATATTTTAATATTTATAAAATTATAATAAATATATTTAAATAATATATAATTATTATATTATTATTATATATACTTATATATTAATTATATATATTATTATATAAAAATATTTATAAATATATTCATTTATAATTATATTTATAAATAAATATATATATTTATATATTTATATATTTTTAAATAATATTTATATTAAAATAAGTATATATATATATATATTAAAGTAATATATAAATATGAATGATATAACTTTTTCTAAAAATGAATATTATTTTCATAATTTTATATATAAAATATTTTCAAATTTATATTAGTCAAAATGTTAAATAGTTTATTTACATAAATTGATTACAAAATGAGTATATAATTAAAATAAATATAACATATTAATATTTTATTTCAAAAATTATATAATATATAAATGAATACATTTATTTAGAGATATATTTATATTGATATTAAATAATTTAAAATATATGTACATGTATAACACCATGTATATATGTGTATGTGTGCCTATACATGTGTGTACGTATATGGGTTTGTTTGTAGATGTGTATTTGTACATATGTGTTTTTGTAATTCACCTAAATGTTCTGAAATCACTTTTTCATATTTGTATAATTTATTTCATTTATTTCATTCTTTTATTATTATATATCCATTAATGATGTTAAATTTATATTTAATCATTTGGTAACATTTATTTATATGTATATTTATTTACTATACATGTAATATTTTCAATATGTTTCTAATTTATATGAATAATATTTATTCATATTTATTTATTATGTTTTAACATTTAAAATATTATTCAAATTTATACAATTAATCTGTTTAATTTTTTTTTAATAATTATGTAATTTAAAATTTTATTTATATAATTTTAAATATATATAATTTTTTAAAAAGTATTTATGAAATTATAAATAAATAAATATATATTAATAATTGTAAAATTATAATAAATATATTTAAATAATAAAAATATTTATAATTATGTATAAATACTTTTTAAATATATTTATTTATACTTATATGAAAGAGGTCTAGCAAGAAGTAGAAGTTCCAGATCGTTTATTAAAATTAAAAGAAAAATAAAGGAAACAAAGGAAAGAAGGATTGGGTCACACACAGAGACAAACCCTCATCCAAAGAAAGAAACAAAAAAGTCAAAATAGACCATAATCATGATCAAAAGCATGAACAGGAGCTCCAACATCATCGACAAACACCCACTCTGATTGGGATTTCTTTTTATTAATGAGGGTAACATACTTCTCCTTAATCCTCTCCTTCTCCATGGTGAGCAGAGTCCTGAAAGATGTGCGCCTACTCTCTAATGTTGTAAGTCCTTCCATCCACTTCCTCAACCACAATTTTTTGGATTACAACCCCGCCTTTATGTATTAGGTTTTTGTCAAGCCCCTTTCTGCTCTTCACTCCCCAAATCAGAAGTACATTTCTCCAAGAGAGTCTTCTCACTTGAATTTGATTCTCACTTTGGTCATTGACCTATTATCAAAATATATCCATAAAATTAGGAATTGGTTTGTTTTTTATATGATGTATGAAACTAGAAAAGGGAAATAATGTATTACATTGGTATCATCCAAGAAAACCATCCACTCCAACCAAACCAAAGGAACATTGAATATTTCAGAACGTAAAATAAAAATTGTTGTCTAGTGGTTCATCAACTCACCTACCTGGGAACATTATGATTTAACAAGATAACCGCCATCCTCATTAGCTTCATCTCCTGAATAGTTATTATTAAATTTTGTGCCTTGAGACTCATCCCCCATCTCTTCTAGAATTGCATCTATGTTTTCTGAAAAACCATGAGTAGTAGTCATCCCATACCGGGTACCAATGATCATTGTGGACGAATTCAAATGATTACACCTTCCACCGGTGGAATAATTATTTTCTTAAATTTAATTACCCATTTTCATAAAATCATGAAAATTTGTTTTGAAACATTTAATTGTTGGGTTCCCCATATTTTAAAGGCCCCCTTTTGTTTATTTTTTGATTTTGTTAAATATTAATATTATCGAATCAAATAAGATGGATATGAATTCCATCATAGATTCTAATCATATGAAAAATTATTATGAAGATAGGGTAAAATAGTTCATCAAGTTTGAAAAAGATCATGAATATGCCCATTCTCAAATACTTTTTCTATGTTTACAAAATTTTTATTAAATAATAATTAGTCCCCCAAAGCTGGAAGAATACTTGATCTTCTGTGGAATAGATAAATTTATAAATGTTGGACATAACACATGGAAAGAGTGAATTTAGCTAGTGACTCGGATAACACTGCATATTATTGATCATTTGATATAATTACAAGTGTGGAAAATGATGAATTTTGTATCAAGGATTTGATTATAAGAGAGATTGATGACGAAGATCGTATTGAGTAAATGACAATGACACATGAAGATGAACTTCATGATGTTCCAAAATTGTTTTAGAAATCAAAGAGTTGTGAAATCCCCTCAGATTTGGGGTGATTAATTCCCCTTAATGGTATTCATTACTAGAGGTAATTGATTTTTTCATAATTATTTTTAGTAAATTTGAATCATTAAGACACTAATATCATTCCTATACTAATATTCTACAAGGTGAATGTATCTATGACTTAGAATATCATCACCCCCACAACCATGTTGTGAGGTGTATTGTGTACAATATCCAAGGAGATACTCTATACAAAATAAAACTTCGAAAAGTTAATGTGAGAGTCGGTATTAACATATCTTACAAGATGGGCACTGAGCTACCTGTTCCCATTGATTATCTAGGTGTTCACAGGGTTAAAATTTCTATTGGAAGTTTCATAGAATGGATATTTGATCTTGTAAAAATACATTACAACAAGGGGTATTAATATCCATTTTTTTAATGTAAAAACATTAATAATTAATGAAAAAAATGAAATAACTGATGAATGTTATTAAAAAACGGGGAGTGGATGGATAAATAAAAGTTCAAATAAAAATAATATAAATGATAAACCAATCGATCGAAAAAAATTCAGAATTTACCTTACCCAACTAGTTGAATTATGTATTTATTAATATTACAATTTTATATTGATACAATGTTCAATGCTGTTGATACGACCATCATTGATTTATATGAAAAAATGTATAGAGAGGCCATTATAGTCTTTATTGTTCTTGATAATGTAGTTAAAATCCTCAATCATGGATGGCTGGGAGTCTCTGTTATAAATGAATAAATGAGGTTCATTTTCATAATTTGTTGATCTAATAGTTGATTTACTATATTAATTATTGTTAAATAATATTCACATATTTTGGGGGTTTATATATTAGTACTATTTAAAGGGAAAACCCTATGAAGAAAAATTTTAACTCCTTAGCCCTCACATCAGTTCTACTAAAAATAGTCATTGGAAGAAGAGAAATATTTAGTAATAGAAGATAAACTAGCTATAATGTTTGAAAACAAACTTATAGGTGGAAAAATCTTCTTAATACGCATGATATAGGGGTAAATCTCTATAATTAAATCATATCAAATATATTTTCATTCCATTCATTAATTATTCATTTTTAGGGATCATTGGTCTCTCATTGCAATCAATTAATATACTCCATGGATATATTTTTTGGATTCAATGCATGGATACCCAAATAATTGTCCACACCTGATAATGTTTACTAATTTACAATACACTAAATGAATGATTTTACAAATAAAATTCAAGTTATTCATTTTATATTATATTTTAACGAGAATTTTTATGATAAGGAGGTGTTTAAATATCATCAAAATCACAACATGAGGATAGTCCAGGATCACAAGAAGCCTATATAATTATACAAGGGATAATTATTAGGGTATATATAATAATATTTCACTATTGAAGCGAATTTAAAAACAAATTACTTAATTTTATCAATTTTTATGTTGTGTCTAAAAAAATCAATAAAAATGTTGTGGTTATTATGTTTGAAAATTTATGAAAGATATAATTTCCACCAATAAACTATTATCATTGAAGTGGTATTTTCAATTATAATTATAATTTCATTTAAAATATTTATTAATTATTTGTTTATTTTTGTTTCTAATACTACCATGACTATCAACAGTCAACATATTCAAAATAGGATATAGATTTATTTATAATTAAAGAGAAAAAATGCATGGTGTTAGAATGTATGTAGACATCATGAAGTGGTAACTTCCTACTATTATTTAGTTATTTTATCACTATTTTATCTATGTTTTTAGTTAATTTCCCTTTTATTTTTAACTACTACTTATTTAGTCAATTTTTACAGAGATCATGACGAAATGGCTTCATCTAGAATTGTTATTTCTTTGACCATTTTGTGTTCTATTAATAGCACGAAATGATGAGAGAAAAAACAATTCAAGATGGAGCCTTCAAAAAGGATTATGTAATTAGGTACAATATGTTATCTTAAAGGAAAACGTTTTTCTTTATTTGTTCTTTTTTATGTCTAGTAGTGTGGTATTTAGTTTAAAAAACTCAATGTTCATTTTTTTCATTTTAAATTGACATTTTAGTTAAGAACGTCTATCACCCCTTGAAACCCATGAAAACAAACTTATATTGTCTTGATTCTTTAGGAAAATGATTCATAAGTCATTTATGATGTGTAAGAATCGTCCACATTTTAATTCAACATATGGTGATGCCGATATGACTCAATGTGCATGTTTTTATTTAAAATTGACATTTTAGTTCAGAACAGGCATCACATACTCAAAACCATGAAAATGTGATCAGATTTTATTGATAATAAAGATAAATGATCCATAAATAATTTTTATATGTAATAATAAACCACATGTCAATCTAACACATAGTGTGGCCAATATGGCTTAAAGATTTTGTTATTATTTAAAATTGACATTTCAGTTCAAAAGACACATGACATGCACAAAACTAAGAAAACCAATTAATATTGTCTTGATACTTTATGAAAATAATTGATAAGTAATTTTTGACATGTAGGAATACAATTTATGTCTATTAGATACATGGTTTGACTAATATGACTCAATGTATGTGTTTTCAGTTAAATAATGACATTTTAGCAAAAAATATTCATTATTCACTAAAAACCAATAAGGCACACTCATATCATCTTGATACATTAGAAAAATGATTCATAAGTCATTTTAGTTGTTCTAAAATAAATATCACATAAATATATCACTTTATGTGACTAGAATGACTCAAAGTGAGTGTTTCTAGTTTATAAATGAAATTTTACTTAAAAACAAGTGTCATGCACTGGAAACCAAAAGAATTGAGCCTATATAATCTTTATACAATTGTAAAATGATCCATAAATAATTTTTCACATTTATTAATCAACTACACATCAATCTAACACATTGTGATTCTGATATCACTCAAAGTGCATGTTTTAAATATAAAATTGAAATTTTAGTAAAAAAAATATGGACCAATCATTGAAAATCCAGAAAAAATGATTAAATTTCATTGTTACTCATGTAAAATAATCCATAAGACATTTTTTATGTGTATAAATCATTCTCACATCAATCCCACACATGATGTTAATTGTATGACTCAAAGAGCATGTTTTTAGTTTAAAAATTACATTTTTGTTAAAAATTTGTGTCACTCACTAAAAGCTGAAAAATGTACTATTATTTTATTGAAACATTAGTAAAGATATACATATGTTATTTATGATGCATAAGAATTAAGTACATATCAATCTGACACACGGTATGGCTAGTTTGACAAAAAGTGCATTTTTGTATTTAAAATTGACATTTTAGTTCAAAATACATGTCACATACTCAAAATATATAAAATGTTCTAAGATTGTATTTATACTTTAAGATATTGATCAATAAGTCATTTTCGATGTAAAGGAATCAACCACATGTTAATCCGACTCACGATCTTGCTTGTTGGACTCAAAGTGTGTGTTATTCTTTAAAATTGAGGTTTTATTTCAAAAGACATAGGACATACTCAAAAATGAACAAAAATATTTATATTTTTTATACTTTAATACAATTATGTATAATTTATTGATAGAAATTTAGAATCAACAACACCTCAATTCAATAAACGGTGTGGTTGGAATGACCTAAAATGAATGTTTTCAGTCTAAAAATGACATTTTAGTTAGAAACATGTGTAAATACTTGAAATAAATAGGAAAAAAATTATATGATTTTGAAACTCCCTGAAATTGATCCATAATTCATTTTATATGTGTATGAATTATCCAAATTTCAATCACACCGTGTGACTGGTATGACTCAAAGTGTTTCTTTTGAGTTTAAAACTGAAAATTTAATTAAAAACATGTGTCACTCACTAAAAACCAAAAGATACACTCATATTATTTTTATACTTTTGTAAAATGATCTATAAGTAATTTTTTATGTGTAGGAATCATCTGCAAGTGAATCCAACACATAGTGGGACCGGTATGACTCAATGAGCATGTTTTCAATTTAAAAATATAATTTTAATAAAAAATGTGTGTTACTTGATAAAATTGATAAAAACAATTTTATTGTGTTCATACTTTATGAAAACAAATCAAAAGTTATTTTGTATGTCTAAGAATAAACCACACATCAATCTAACACATGTTGTGGCCAATATAACTCAAAGTTCAAGTTTTTATTTAAAATTGGCATTTAAGTTCAAAACACATGCCACATACTCAAAACCAATAAAATTATCTCAAATTTCATTCATACTTTTGCAAAATGTTCCATAATTCATTTGTGATGTGTAAGAATAAACCACACATCATTCGGACACATGGTGTGATCGGTAAGAATCAAAGTGTGTTTTTTTATTTAAAATTGAAATTTTAGATCTAATGACACATGACGTACTCAATATCAAGAAAAAATAGTTAGATAGTTTTGAAAATTTAATAAAAATATCTAAAAGTAATTTTTGATGTGTATGAATCAAGCTCACCTATATATAATACATGGTGTAACCAATATGACTTGAATTGTGTGTTTTCAGTTTTAAACTGACATTTTAGTTAAAACATGTGTCACTCACTAAAAACTCTGAAAATCCTCTCGTATTATCTTGATACTTTAGGAAAATGATATATAACTCATTTTTTATATGCATTAATCATTTACATGTCAATCTGAGACATTGTGTGACCGATATGACTCAAAGTGATCATTTTCATTTTAAAAATGATATTTTAGTTAAAAGGCTTGTCAATCTCTGAAAAAAGGTAACCACACTCATAATTTACTGATATTATAGGATAAATATCCCTAATTCATTTTTGATGTATAAGAATTAGCTGCATGTCAATAGAACACACTATGTGGCTGATATGACTAAAAGTGCATGTTTTTATTTAAAGCTGATGTTTTAGTTCAAAGCACACACAGCATAATTAAAACCAAAAATATGATCCCAAATTGTCTTGATATGTTAGGAAAATGGATCATAAGTCATTTGTGATGGGTAGGAATCAATCAACCCTCAATTCGACATATGATTTGCCCGATATGACTCGATGTGTATGTTTTGAGTTTTAAAGTGACATTTTAATATTGCATTGTAGCACATTTATATTTAATTTTTTTCTTAGGGTTGTTTGTCTGATAACTATTAGCATGATCAGACTCATTATAGAGGGGATAGAGGACTAATTAAATTGAAATATTATTGTTTTTTATTTGTTGAGATTTGTGAAAATTTGTACACACAAATGTAAATGTACATACCAATGTTTGAAATGTTTTTAATATAGTGTATTTTCTTATATTTGTGATTTATATTTAATTGAAATTAAACATTATACTCATTGCTGTAGTTTTCTTCAATTTTAGTGGTACACAATTGCAACATGGTTTTTATCAGGGCTAAAAATAAATTGTTAAAGTGCCCCTTCATCAGTGATACAAAAAGAGCTGATAAAGGGAACCATTTAGCAACACCGATAAAGGAACCCCCTTATTAGTTCTTTTTTAACTAATAAAAGATATTCAATTTTAAAGGATTTTACAACATCGGTGAATTTGTAATGCTGAAGAATGTGATTTCTAGCATTGTTAATGTTCATATCTGGAGTAGTGGCCACTATAGGGCCCTTGAGCTGTCCTGCATAGATTTCCAAATGGAAGTCACTATAGGAAAAAAATATGGGTAAAAAATGACCATCATTTGGTAGTATTTGGGTGACCACTAGTGGTCTCTAGTGATCAATTTTGGTGGTCACTAATGACCTTTTTCTATAATAGTGTTATTATGTCGGTTATTTGATAACCAATGTTAATAATGAATTTTTATAATTTTTCACATTCGTTATTCGATAAAAAACACGAAAATCCATTTAATTTTTGGCTATTGGATAAATTTATATGTTAGTTGTTAATTAATTTAAATTAAATATACTCTTTGATGCAGGTTATATAAAACTGATGTAAACATATTATATATTATGCTGCTTACAACATCTATAAAACACCGACATTAAAAAAACATTTTTCAATAGTGAAATATATTATATATATTAATATTAATATATTAATAAATTAAAATATGGTTTGTTATTATAAATAATTATGATTTGTGAAGATAATTTTTCATCATTTCTAAAAGAAAGAGAATTGGTTATGATAAAAGTAAAACCTAATAATTTTCTTATTAAAATTTGTGAATAATAATGAAAATGGTAGTTGGGGTGATAGCCGAATGGTTAATACAACCCATAATCCAGCATGAAACATAGGATAAAATACTCATGGTAGAGTATTTTTGGGCTACTGTAAGAACAAGTTATCAGTATTGTATTAGTATAACTATTCTTCCAATTTTGGCCTTTAGACCACTGGTTTGGGCCTACGGGCCACATTGTATTTGGGCCACCGTAGGCCTTCAAAATACGAGGACTCCATGCCACTTTAGGATACTAGGTCATGGTCTTTCAGGACATAGGGTCTCTATGTCATGATATAGTAAAGCTAAACCACACAGGTGAAAGCTTCAATAGAAGAATCAGAGCATGTAGTATCCACTAAAGAAGAGCTAACCAGATTGGAAATGATGAGAGGGTATTAAAATAATTATAGGCACTAGGAATATTCAATCTCTATATGTGGAAATTCTAGTTGATCATCAATGAGCGGTGGTGAGTTCGGATCCATCAATGAATCATATACTAAGGAGGGGTAGTACTTGTGTAGTTGGGTCATTGGGTATTCGGGTTAAGTAATGGGCCTTGTGCCTCTAGGGTTATGAGTTGTGTAAGGGTTCTCTATTAACCTTGTTCAAAATAGATATTATCAAAAAAATAAGGTATTTTGGCAAATTAGACCAAACTAAATAATAATGCATTTGTAGTATGTATTCAAAGTAGTGTAATTTTGGATTTTTTTAATTTATCAGTTTTATATAAAAGCTATTTAATATTGTAATTGATTATGCTATTCAGATTTATATTACAGATATGAATTTTTATGTGAGTCTTAGTTATATATATCATCTGAGTGTCTTCTGTCCAAAATATTCATGTTTGAAAATAAAATGTTTTTATTCATTACAGACTTCTATATATACAAGACAAATTTCTTAGGCATGTTAGAAAATTCATTATTTAACAAATACCACACTTCCTGACTGAAAAATTATGATTAATATATCATGAGATTAATGGCCCCTTATTACCATTTTACAGGTTGTAAACACATTGATTCCTAAAATCCAGACATATTTGGATGAACTTAAGTGGATAGGCACACTTTGGAAACCATAAAAAAACTTTTAAAGTTGGTAATCAATAGTCGGGTAGAATGCCTATAGAAAACTAGTAAGCATCAAAAGATAATATAGAAGTAAAAAAATGAAATTTCATCCCATGTAAAGGATCCCAAAGGCATTGTATGCATTAAGAATTCGAGCCTTGGGATTCAGATTTGATAAGGTAAGAGAATGGATAAAAATTAATGACCATTTCCCTTTAAAGTAGACTCATTTGAAGATAAGATATATTTCAAATCGTTCATTCCTCTTGTAATTTTTGCAATACTAGTTCATTTTACCCCAATACCATTCCCTCTGTGATCCTTAGGCCTAATAGACATGGCCCTTTCAACATTCGACTAGCTCTTCCTCAACATCTACCTCATTGACTAGGATTGACATAGCTATGGGTATGCCCACCCAAACTTATTGAAATTTATATTTTTGAAAGTGTATTTCAATAACGAATAATACAAGGAAAAACCATTCCTATTGGCATCATAGGCAATACAAGTATTTTTCCCTAATCCTACAAACAAAAAGTGTTAAATTGTTATATTATTAACCAAAACTATTGAAGGGTAAAATGTCATTTCAATGGAGGATAACCCATTCATTGGGATATCACATTAATTCTATTGTAGTAACCATATAGATGGGGTCTTCTATGTCTTATGAGACAACAATGAGAGGATTTGGATACTCAATAAATGGGTTAAATGTCTTCAATGTTTAAATAAAAAAGGTGATAGTAAATTAATCATGTTATAGTTTTTGTAATATATATATTTACTTCATATTATTATCTACTCACTTATAAATTTATGTAATCTAAAATAAATGTTCTACCACTTAGGCATATAATGTACTCAGCACATGTTGATGCTCCCAATCATGAGGAACAGCATGTTTCTCAACATGTTAATGCTTCCAATGCAGAGGAACAATATGTCCCCTCATATATAGATGCTACCAATCCCTAGGAACAACATATTGATGATGATCGAGCTATGTAAATGGTATATGGTCAACAAACTATGCCCTAGAAAATAAATATACATCATATCATTATTCACTTAATAATAATTATCATGGCAGGAAGCAGAGACAATAGATTCAAGGTTGGATAGAATTCACATGACATTTCTATTCCCCCCCAAAAAAATCTATTTTATTTATTTACATAGGGTTCTCTACTCATATTCATGTCTTGATTGATGTAGATAGGTAGCATAATGTTATTACCACAGTTAAGGCTCTATTTTTGGTAGATATTAGGGTAAAATTATGATTTAATTCTTTATTTTACTAAAAAATAAAATAATAAAATCTTTATTTACTCTTCATTATACCATATAGAGTGCATTTATACTAGATGACTACTGAATGAAATTTTTATTAATGTTTATTGGAAATTCTCTTAGAGGCTTTCTAAAAATTCTTATGAATTATCATCTCAAAGATGGTGAAGTGAAAATAAGTCCACACTCAGCATAGATATATTCATGCCTGCTAAACTATGAAATGTTTAATGCCTTTGTTGGTCATCATGGGGATGTATCTTTTTAGGTATGTTCTGATTGGTAATACATTTCTTGAAGATACCAATATTTTGATTATGAACTTTTATTTTATGAAACAAAAATTAAGTGCTAAAAATAAATTATATGAATCAAAACCAACATACCCCTACCATAAATAAAGGACGAGGTACAACTCACTTGAAAGACAAATAGTATGCATTTTAAATCTATAGTAATAAATTTATAAGGAATAAAACAACAACACAATTGTGTTTCTTTGATTATATAAAAATTGATGAATCAAAATCGAATTCCACTTCCATCCCACATTATGTACTATGGTAGGAGACTCATGTAAATAAATATCAAATAATAATATCTGACAAAACAAAAATTATGGGAATCATTTTTATGCATAACATAATAAAAAATTGTTTTGATTTAAATTACTATTACATAAAAATGATTACTTATTTTAAAATATTTTTTATCATGTTTAGATATAAGAATCATCATCAATTTTATCAGATGAACAACTAATTTCAATTTCCTTGAACCGATAAGAAAAATATGGCCATGTTAGAGGTGCGGGTTTTGGAGTGTCTCCCCAAACATGTCTTGAGAAAGTAAATTCATAAGTGGGAAAATATAAGAAAATGGATGAGATATAGAAATGAATAACTTCTCTAGAATAAATAATTAATTATAATTCATAGATGTTAGAGAATGTTATGGGAATGCATCAAAGAGAAGAAACATGTAACAAACCAACCCAGACCACTATCTAAACTAGTGCCCAAACCATACTGCCACATACTTGAGGAGTATCCCTGATCCCCCTCGGAAGAAGAAAAGTTTCATTGGTATCCAACATAACCATTGGGTATGGTTTCATCATCATGAATTAAAAAAAATATCCAAACATATAATAATGGTAAATAAATGAAGATTAATTCCAAAAAACAATTATTACAAATAAGAATTCAATACAGAGTTAAAAAAACTAAAATAGAAGCTCAGGGAAAATAATTTAGAAGATAAAAGAGGCTGAAATAGAACTCAAACTAACTAGTTACGTGAAACCTAAGGTCTAATCACCATATACATGTGTCCAAAAAGTTACCACTAAAATCCCATCAACCAATCTGTTATCAAGGAAGATGACACTAGATTAAACACCAAAGATAAATATGAAGGGACTTTCACAAGAAATGAAGACTATGTACCTGAAAATGTGAGTATGTGAGGTGTGAACTAAATCCAGTAGGATACCACCGTGAGTCTATTTCATTTCTTTCATAAAATAAACTAGAACTAGTAGTTTGAAAATAATGTAAAGAAATAGGGTTTCCTTTTATTTTTACGTGATATAAGAATAAAAAACATGGAACATGACCATTCCCAATATAAAATTTTATAAATAATTCCATGAAAATGTTTTACTAAAATCCATTCTAATTTATTGTTATAGGCATTTCTTATTAAAACACCACACTTTTGATGATAAACCCAAAAATGGATATAAATCATTTCATAAGCATGAAAACTAATAATGTCACTTGAAAACGATTTCCCTTTCCTTCCGTAAAAATATTTTACACAACAAAATTAATAACAATGAAAACAAGTGGATCTCTAAAATAACTCAACCATGAAAGGTCACAAATGATGTAAAAAATGGATAGAATCAAACTAGTGAATATCAAGAAAAAATAATAAGAATATTAACACATTAAAAGTGTCCATTAAATCCATAAACAACACACATGCCATTATATAACAAGAATTGATAAATAAGATATATACCATAAGGCATCACCGCATGGACTAACATGATAGCATAGGACACATATATGTGGACCTTCGACAAGAAGGTTAATATTAACACATCCATCAACTGAATCACTCTAACAAGACTCTTATATGACAATACCACTAGGTTGGTGTTATGTATAAGTTGTGGGGGGGGGCTAGTAAGTGCTAAATCTCTACTAGCCTAACCATGTCATGATACTTCCAACTTTGTATCCTTGGTATCCTCATTAAATAATAAAGGAGGTGATACATGGGTAAAAAATGCCATCACATGACAATAATAAATCCCCAAGGGCTAACATCATAATCACATACATCCCATATCCCATACAACCCTTATAAAGAGCCCTAATTCATAATCACAACATCAGTCACTTAACAATGAATTTATCACATGGATTTACAAAACATAATCAATAAGCACAAGTGGATCAATAAAGACACAATAAATATCACATAATAAGGTGTCGACTATGACTTAACTTATCACATATAGAATATACATTTGAAAATACCCTTTTAAAAACAATCTATAATCCAAAACAATTCCAAATTAATTAAAAATCATCAAAAATTTGAATCAATGACCAAATGGAATAATCATTTCACATTATAAAACAACACCACCCTTTAAAACATGAAAACCCTCTAAAATCCAAGGGGAACCCCACTTTGAAAACTCAACTTATATTAAATCACAAAGAACAAGTTATTTTATAATAGAAAACCTTCCTTGGAATTTTATCAATCATTAAGAATGAACCGATCACCAATATCTATAAAATCACCATTTAACCACAAATTTATCATCATTTTTTCAAATGGAATCCACAATATGTTATGGAAAAACATTCATAAATATAACATAAATAACCTATATCATATTTATCGATTTTAAAAATGAATTTTAAAAACCAACCACTCATATAACTTTTAAATAAAATGAAATATAATGGAAACACCTACCTCAAGTGGTGGAATCTTTTCAGTTTCGACGAAATTCAATAGAAAGAACGATATACTATGGATCAAAACCATTTCAAACCAAAATCCAAAATTTCCAAAAGCCGTAACCCATAAAATATAACAAACATGACCACTAGGGTTAGAGGAGTTGGAGAAAATAAGATAAACCAAGATAAAGGGAGAAGTGGAGCTCATACCTCTAGATCCGGACAAAGAACCAATCTAAATGTACTTATAGAAGCTTGATGAAGGTGGAAGAACCCCTTCTAAGGAATTTGGGTTGTGGGGTATGAATGAGGGAGGATTGGGGTAGAAGACACAATTAAAAAAGAAATTAAATGTAAACAATATCCCAAGATGGGTAGGGCTCAAGGTTGTCTCACACGGTTTTCCAAACCAGAAGTAGACCATGTTTTCTCCACCGCATCAAACCCCCATGTGGCTTCATGGTAATATCACTTTTTTCTTCAACTTTGTGAAAACTATGAACTCTCCTTTCCCCGCCACTGCAAGGACTACAAGGTTTTTTCTTCACTATTTCTAAACTATGCCTCTTAACCATGAACACATATAAAACCATCCAAATATCCCAAAATTCAATTGGGAAGACCCTAACTTCAAAGGGGAAAACCACCAAATGATCAATATAAATAAAGTGAAAACCCTAGGTATCAAAAATTCCCCACCATGACACTTTCTACCCCAATAATGTCCTCATAAATTTAGGGGAATCAGGTATGGTAATACCACCCCCTTCTAAAGAGAACTCGAACACTAAACATATTCCAAAAACATGAAAACCAAGAGCACGATATAAAAACAACTCATCCTTAGTTCAAACACCACTGAACAATTCAGATCTCACTAAAATGAAACACAATAAAAGTTATAAGAAAAAAAATATATACTAAACATGATTGATGTGACAATGAGAAAATATATTGGGATAACCACCCTATAATCCTTTTTTAAATTAAAAATATCTGGACTTCCAGCACTTCTCCTAAGAGCCTACTGAAATCCAAACTAGATCATAGTAAAAAACATAATAAGTAACATTAAAATATCCATGGTCAGAAGAACTAAATGATAGAACCTCCCATACAAATTCATCCCAACAAATCACTTTAAAAGAACATGTAAAACACTAAGAGACCTAGAATAGGTCTACCCACCATTTCAAATTTCTATATATTGGTGAAACATTAAATAAGAGAACCCAAAAAGAAATATCTACACAAATGATACATGGATATATTAACTGACCCAACTATCATTGAAATTGAGTAAAATTTGAATAATTTGTAACTTATACTAACTAAAACGTATAACGGTTAAAGGGTCGAACCCACAGGGAAGGTAGTGCAACCATTTCCTTTTTTTTAAAAAAAACACCCCACTATTATCCGCAGTGGGGAGATTTTTTTTTAGTTTTTTTTAATTTTTATATTTTTTAAAGACAGTATGTGGAACAACATATTTTGACTTATATAACTATATTTAAAACTAAACTATGAAATCTATCAGTATAGCAGTGGCTAAGACATAGAAATAGGGATTGAGATTTAGAAAATCACGAAAAGAACTCAAGAATTTTAAAATACTGGTTAAAATGATTACTTCTTCACATAATATTTGTTGAAAACAACTAAGAGGAAAAGTGATTAATCTTCTTCACCAAATGATCCAACACAAAGAAGATTGAATCCTCATGTTTTCCACTCTGTAACTCAATAGAACTGCCGAGAAATTTGATAATAAAGCAATTGGAATTAAACATATCATGAAACCCCAATTGTTTATGACATTTAATTATTTGATAAATTCATTCGTAATCAATCTAACCAATTTATCTCAATGTTGTGAATTGAAAACATTTGAGATACAAACTATTAAGAAGAAAATTATATTTATTCTCACCAACTGATTCATTTTTTTTTAAAGCTTGTGAAAAAGTTTAAAATAAAAAATAGTAAGTTTAAAATCCCTGAGCGAATTTTTTAGGCAACTATCATGTTGATAAGAGAATTTAAAACCCTCTAATTACAGAGAAAAATATTTTAGAACAAGATAATGAGAAGAGACTCCCTCCCATTCTGCTCTACTACTGGACTCCTTGGGTCTCCAAGAGTGGTTCTCCAAGGATCTCCTTGTGGAAGTCCTCATGGATCTGCAATGCTCTTTGGGTGTGTTGTGAATGGTGTATGAATTGTCTCCATCTCCCTTGTTCCCATTGTTACTCTTCTTTTTAATGACTCCAACATCTACTATATATCATCATCGTTCTCCATTGACATAGTTTTGTTCTTCACTGTGCATCTGCACAGATGCATTTTTTTTGTGTAATACAAATCATTTTATCCTTTACCCATGTAACTAACTCCGCTCAAGGTGGTTGAGTGAACATGGAAGGAATATGTAGTCCTTCTTGAATTTTTAAAATAAAAAAGAGCAATTTAACATAATAAAAATATTTAAAATAAATTTTCTTAAATACTTAATTGGAAAAAATATTAAATTACTATTTTATAATTATTTACTGTTAATTTATAAATAATTAATTTAAATTATTTATTTTATTATATTTTATACATTAATTTAATTATTAATGTATTAAATTAGTTAACAAACATGATTATTTTTGATGATTTAATAACATAATAAAATATTAATGTTATTTATTTTAAGATATATGAGTTATTATATAATTAATTAGTTATTTTATTTTTGTTTCTATTATAATGTTTTTATTTTTAAAGTTAAATTATAATTAAAGTTATTAATGTTTTATGAATATTTATATCAAACAATTTAATTTATAATTTTCTATTATTATAGTTTTTTTATTCATTTAGATATTATATTATTTTATTTTATTTTATTTTAAAAAATTGTTATTTTATTTATTAGTAATATTGTAATTACTTATTTTATTAAATTGTTCCTTATTATAATTTTTAAATTCAATATTTATTTTTATTCATCCCCACCCTGTTTCTTCTTCTATGCACTGCCCTAGGGGGTTTGTTTCAGGCGGCTTCACAGGAAGCTACTGCAATGACGCATTCTCCTCCAAATCGGCGATGACTAATATCGATATGGGTACCCAACTTCATCTGACGACTCACTATTCATGACCAGTGGAGAAAACCTACAATGAAATGACTTGGGAATGAAGTGAGGTGGCTCCAGGTATAGGGTTTGGATTCAAATTTGATTATGGAATGGTTTTGATTTTTTTGTACAGATCTGGTTATATGAAATAATACTATTTCTTGATTGAGTATATGTCGATAGTATGAATGGCCATCGGTGGGTGAAATGGGAAGGGGTAGCGCGACTAGTGTGATTAGTTAGTGAGATGAGGTTTCTACCAAATGTTTTATGGGTGATGAAGGGAATCAGTAGCTTATTCTATCAGTAGGGCATCGGTAGCATGAGAAAGTAAGGAAAACTGTTGGAGTTGGTAAGAAGATTGTAGAATCAGGGTGATGGTGAGAGTGGTTGAGTGCGAGACACCAAAAAAAGGAGCTCATTTCGGTGAGACCGACAAGAGGATGGATGCATTGGTGTGAAGTCTCACTAACAATGTAAAATAGTTAGTGAATTGTAAAAAACATAAAAATAAAATAAATAGACAATTAATTTATATAAAAATAATAATTAAAACAATTGAAATATAAATTAACCAATAAAATAAATTCTAAATACATAACTTAAATTAAAAACTAATTGAGATATTAAACATACTAATTAAAAAAATTAAATATTTATTATAATTTAAACAATATATTTTAAAGGGTTGGATTAATTATTGTAACTAATATGAAAATTAAAATTGATAAAATAATGTTTAAATAAATTAAGCAAACAAAACATTACATATTTTTAATAATTTAAATATTAATTAAATCAAATGAGATTAAATTTTGATCAAATGATTTAATGAAATAAAAATAAAAAATAAAAAATTAAAGAAGCATGGATTTGGTGATACCGACAAGCAACTATCAGTGAGACTGATAGGGGGAGGGTAGGATATATCAGTGATGCGACTCACTGATAGAAGGAATGAGTGTTTTACCATGACTTAAAATTTTTAACTGCATACATGAAATGAAAACATTATATAAATTTTAGATTTAAAAATATAAATTAATAAATTATTTCACTAAATGAACACTAAAACACA
Source organism: Viscum album (assembly GCA_963277665.1). NCBI lineage: Eukaryota > Viridiplantae > Streptophyta > Magnoliopsida > Santalales > Viscaceae > Viscum > Viscum album. The sequence continues at coordinate 610,776,166 of OY728135.1, read as the reverse complement.
TTATTTAATATGATTGAAACATAAATTCTCAGCTTATATTAAAAACTAACTAAATTATTAAATAGAATAATTAATAAAGTTAATATACTTTAATCAACCTAAATTGAAAGATATATTATTAAATTGAAGTCTAAGTTATTTTTATGTTAATAAAATATTTAAATTATTATTTAATATAAATGTAAAATTATTAAAAAGTCATGAATATTAAGAGAAAAAAACTAATTAATAAATTGATTGTCTAGAAAAATTAGTAATACTAAAATAGTCATTTTAAAAGATAAATATACAAAATTAATTATAAAATGTTATTAACTAATAAATTTAATTACAAAAATACAAGTGTGAATGATTACCAAAAAGTGAAAAATTAAATAATTAAATAATTAAAAATCCAATAAAAAGATGAGGAAAATAGTGTAAAAATTAAGACCACATTGAATACCCCCATACTTAAACATTATTTTCCCTCAAACAATTCCATGATTTATTGTCTTTGAAAAACAGAAGTGTGTTTTATTAATTAATTCAAAATGTAACATGTTCATCAGTTTAAAAGCAGGGGACCTTAAAATTGAGCTGTAGGCTTTTGAAATAAAATTATCAAATGATATTTTACCTAAAACAAACACCTTATGGTAATCAAGAAAGCAGTGAATCATCTACCATTGAGAATTTCCTACCACATATATGATTATTCCTAATGAATCATTTCAATTCAATATTAAATCATTAGTGAAAGTGTGATAAAAGGTTAAAAGTAATTCGATTCAATAAATTAATAAAAAAACTTTGTACTTTGACTCTATCCATGTTCCAGAAAAACAAGAATTAATTTTTATTTGAATCACCTCATTGAAACAACATAAATGATTCCATATAAGACTAATACCCCCTTATTCATTTGGGGTTCATTATTCCCCCCACCTTAATGAACTCATTTTTTACCCTAGAAACATTATTTAATTTTTCCCAAGAAATATTCATTGAGAAAAACACTGTGAATTAAATATTATTTAAATTGAAAAGAGGGATTTTATTTAACAGAAACACACCCAGTGAATAGGATCTTAGAGATTCACTGTGGGTTCCCAAATTCTCAAATTATTCCAGTTTCAAAAGATTTATAAGGAAAAAATTTACATCGGCTCACTAAAAGGGTTTTTTTTAATTTTTTTTTAAAAATATGTGAGTCCCCTATGATTAAGTTCAAATTTCATGTTCCTAAAGCTATGATATTAACTAAACAAAAAAGAATCCAATATCAATCTCAAACATAGTTCCTAAACCAAATATTCATAGAATCACTAAGAATATTCAGTTATTACTCATCCATACACATAAGCTTCAAATTCAAGGAAACTAAACTACCAAAATGGTATAGTTCTTAGGAAAGACTCATTTGAAGTATAATGTACAACCTAAAGAAACAAAATTGTCAAAGAATTTGGAAAACATTTAACAATTTTTTGAAAAAAAGTTTAAACAGTAGTGGGAATTTATGGGAATACATTGAGGCATAGTTTATCTCATCATATGTTGACCCCCTCCCACACACTTAAAACCCAAATTTGTCACAAAAGTTGAATTCTAAGGCGGTGATGAACAATTTTGACTTTTAAAGTTAAAAATAGATTTCCAATTAAGAAGATTTATTACAAGTTTTAAGGGTCTCAATAAAGTTCATATATAAATGTGGCTGCCACAATAAAATTTTCTACATTACAGCAAATTCACATGCATTATAATTTTAAGCAGTGATTTTTTTAGTTAAAGTTCTAATAGTAGAATGTAACTTGTGGGTGCATAGTTAATAGGGATGTAGCAAGATCAGAAAATCTGATTCAAACTAATTTACTATTGAGTAGAAAAAATTCATGCTAAACACTTCAAACTAAAGAAAATTCAATAAAAAAATTTCAACCTGCATGTACCCCACACACTTAGTTTTATATAGTGAAGTGGTTTTAAGATCAATGAATTTCAATTTTTCAGTAAGAATGAATGTGATGAATTTTTTTCGAAATAAAATATCTCATGTAGTAAAACATTTTCCAAGAACAAAAGAATATTTCTTGTAATAAAATACTAAACAATACAATTTCTAGTATTACAAAACATGCCTGATAATTTTCAGTAATCAAGACAAGAAACAAAATTTTTTGTATGATGACATATATAGCATAATTTTTCATTAGCATTGCACATATAGAAAATAAATTCTTCCAAAATTAGTATAGAATCATTGAATCACCAACACTTCTACCATGGAGTAACCATTAATATGACTCTCCAACAGTATCGTATCAGTGACTCAGTTGTATTATCAGTGACTTATCATATATTTTTTCACAAAGTAAATGAGGAATAGGAAAATGGAAAATAAAGTAAATGGAATGAACTTCCATGAAAAGGTTTGTCTAGATATGATTAATTAAATTAATTCCACTCTTATATTGATACCAACAACATCATACACTAAATTAAGAAAAAAATGCCAAGATACATCCCACAAAAGCATAGAATATAGAATATAGTAGCAGTATTTCTTTATTAAAAGAATTAAAATAATGAAACTAAAAAAGTAAAAACAAATTGGAAACCATGGGTTGACACACATGAAGCACTCTGTTTTCAGTATTTAGTAATATTTTATTCAAAATCAGTTTTCCAGTACAGTGAATGCAGCCAAGCCCTTGGGATATCATTCAACATAGAGTTTGACTCTCTTCCCCTTAACCACCATTGGTTTATTCTCCTCATCTACCATGTCAACAACTTCATTATTGAAAACTCTAACAATAGTAAAAGGTCCATACCACTTGGATTTATGTTTTCTAAGAAGGATCTTATGTCTAGAGTTAAAGAGGTGGACCTTCTTTCCCAATTTGAACTCTCTGTTTTTAATAATAGAATAATAAAATATTTTATTCATTTCTTTTTATATCTTTGAATTTTCATTAGACCCTCTCCTTATTTCATCATGTTCCCTCAGTTTAAGCAGTCTTCTCTCACTAGTACTCTTAAAATCAAATTTTAAGGCATTAAATTCCCTGTATGAGTTGTGTTGAAACTCCACAAAAATTGACAAAATTTTCCAAACAACAACCTATATGGAGACATACATATTGTGGTTTTAAAAGAAATTCTATATTCCCATAAAGCATCATCCAATTTAAAAGAACATGATTTTATAGAATGCAGTAAAATATTCTCAAGAATATGTTTCAGTTTTCTATTTGATATATCCACTTATCCACTAGACTATGGATGGTAGGTAGTACTAGTTTTCTGGGTACATCCATGTTTTCACATTAAAGCCTCAAAATTTTAGTTTTTAAATTACATTCCATTATCCGTAATGATAGATCTAGGCACTACAAATCATATAAGGATATTATTTTTAACAAACATAATGACACTATTAGCTTGATTGTTGTGAATATCCAATACCTCAACCCATTTAGAAACGTAGTCTAAAACCACTAGAATATAGTCATTCCCATGAGATGGTGAAAATGGAACCATGAAATCTAAACCCCATATATTGAATATCTCTACTTCTAGAATACCCTTTTGGGGTAACACCTGTTTCCTACCAACATTTCCAAAACATTGGCATTTTTTAAATCCTATAACATAGATCTTAACACCCTTGAATTGGGTGGGCCAATAAAAATAATATTGAATGACTTTTTGAGCCATCCTTTCACCACCACAGTGTCCTCCCCAAGGTGAATAATGACAACTTTCCTATATTGGTAGCATCTCTTCATATGGAACACACCTTCTAAGTAACCTATCATCACATATCTTAAATAGAAAGAGATCATCCCAAAGGTAAAAATACTGTTTAGAGATGAATTGATTCCTTTAGTTATTAGAGAGATCTTTGGGAATAATACTACATTCTTGGAAATTTTCATAGTCTGTAAACCATGTAGATTGCCTGATTGACACAATAAGATTTTTTTCATCAGTAAATAATGAGTTGATCTCCCTTGGGTATTCAAAATGGGTATGAGGAAGCCTAGATAAGTGATATGAAACTAGGTTTTCATCTTTCTATTTATCCCTAATCTCCAAATAAAATTCTTGTAACAATAGAATCCATCTAATTGACCTTGGTTTCAGTTATTTCTTAGATAAAAAATATTTCAAGGTAGAATGGTCAGTAAATATGATAAATTTTGATCCAAGCTGAAACATCCTAAACTTTTCAAGAGAAAAAATCATAGATAACAACTCGTTTTTAGTAGTGGTATATTTTTTTGAGCCTCATATAGCAGTATATTACATGAAGCTTCTTATCCCTCCTCTGTCCTAGGAAAACTCCAACATCCATATTACTATAATCACAAATTAATTCAAAAGGGAATTTATAATCAGGTACAGTTATAATAGGCGATGTAGTTAGTTTTTCCTTAAAAAGTTTAAAGAATGAAGAGATTTTTGGTCAAACGCAAAGGGTGGATCCTTAACCAATAAATAACATAAGGTATTAGTGATTTTAATGAAATATTTTATGAAACTATGGTAGAATCCATCATTCTCTATGAAACATATAACACCTTTCATATTTTTAAAAGGGATTAATTTTTTAATGACTTCAATTTTAGCAGTGTCTACCTCCAATCCTCTTCTGACCACTTTATATCCTAAAAAAATACCTTTAGTGACCATAAATTAAAACTTTTCCTAGTTAATAACAAGGTTGGTCTCTAAACACCTTTCAACAACTAAATCCAAATTTTTAAGAAATTATCATAAGTGCTACCCACAATGGAGAAGTCATCCATGAAATACTCTATGATCCGCTCAATTATATCAAAAAATATATCCATCATTTAACTTTGAAAGGTAAAAACGGATCCACAAAACCCATATGACATCCACAAGTAGGAAAATCTCCCAAAGGGGCATGAAAAAGTAGTCTTCTCTTGAACCTATAGAGCCATAGGAATCTGGTTGTAACCAGAATACCTATCCGGAAAATAGAAAAATTAATTCCTAGCAAGCCTCTCAAGAATATTATCAAAGAAGGGAATTGGAAAATGGTCTTTCCTAGTATAAGAATTAAGCTTTATATAGTCTTTATAGAGTCTCCATTTGGTGACATTCCTAACATGAATTTCTTTATTCTTATCATTTTTGAAAATAGTGAACCCTTATTTCATAGAGACTACTTGGACTGGGCTAACCCAAGTATTATTAGAGATTGGATAGATTATTACAGTATCCATAAATTTTATAACATATTCTATCACAAATTCATTCATGTTAGGGTTCAATCTTCATTGACATTCTACCCTAGGATTATGGTCTTGTTATATAGTAATTTTATGCATTCATAATGGAGGGATAATTCTTTTGATATCAGTTATGGTACAGCCTATGGAATGTTTGAATGTTTTAAGAACATTCGAAAATTATTCTTGTTGATTATTTTCCCTTTGAGAAGAAATTATTATAGGAATTGTTGAATTGTCTCCTAAAAATGAATATTTCAAATGATCAGGTAGTGATTTTAGCTCAAGAGTGGGAGGTTCTACTCTTGAATGAAGGATATTGGGACAAGGGGGGTCAATGGTATTCAACATACCTATTATAGGTTGTTTTAAATGATGAATGATTTTCAATTTCCAATTCAGTTTTAGATTTGAAAATACTACTGTCTAAAGTGGATAACTAACTCTTTAGCTTTTCTAGATTTTAATTTAACACATTTATAAAGGAAAAATAATCTAGCTATTTTAACATCTCTCCCTCCACTTCATAAAATTTCTCAAATGTGTTGGTGACAATAGTGTCACTTTCATGTTCACTAATTTGTTTTATAAATTAAAATGCAGATGACTTATCTTCAGAAGATGTAGAAACTGGATAGTTGTCCTGTTCTGGAAAGTTTTCCATATTATGTATTTGAGTAGATTTTTCACTTTGTGAAATAGGAAAAACATAATTTTCATTTTCCAACATAATTTATTCAATAGAGAACTATTTTTCAGACACTTTATATTTTCTAAATTAATTTCTATCTTCTATGGACTCTATCTTTGAACAATTTTTAGGTAATGATGATCCTTTAAAATTTTTAAAGATATTAAAATCTTATTGTTGTTCTCTATTTTTACCAAATAGTTGTCCCTAAGAAATATTAATGACAGCTCCACTAGTGGCCAAGAAGGGAATACCCAGAATGATGGGATGGTCTTAGTCACACTCTATATCTAAGACTAAGAATTCAATTGGATAAAAAATTTCCCAAATCTTACTAGAAAGTCATCTACCCTCCCCATAGGATGAGTGAAAGAACGATCATCCAACTGAGGGATGACTATGGTGGGTTGAAGATCACTCAACGTCAACTATTGGAATATAGATTATGGGAGCAGATTGATGTTGGATCCTAAGTCACGCATACATTTTAGTTTAATATAATTTCCTAAGGTATAGGTTATGATTATACTACCTAGGTCGTTGAGCATGGGTGGGATTTTTTTTCCCAACACTACACTCTTTAGTGAGGCTGTCAGTGGAAAATGCTTCAAGAGTTTTTTTATTTGAAACAATTTTTAAGGGATTTTAGAAATTATGGGACTTAAATTAAATCTTTATTAAATGAGATACTCACTTGATGATTGGTAATAATTCCATGGAACTAAAGGAGTTCATGCTTGGTGTTGCTTTGAGGTTTCAATTTTTCAATGAAATAGATGGGTTTTGAAAAATTCTTCAAAAATGTAGGCATATACCTAACTTCTTTGACATATTTTTATTTTAATTTATTCTTTTTATTTTTAGAAATATTTCCATTTTGATTTTCAGGTGAAACGTTCATATTTTAATCATTTTAAAGGCTTTTCTATTGATTTCCAAATTCTGTGAAATGCATATTTTTATTTCCAAATTCACAACGTTTTTCAATTTAGGAATTTTCAGAGTCTTTTTAAGATATAGTTTGAGTATTAAGACTACGTCTAGTGAGAACAACCATAGAATTCCCTTTAGGGTTAAGATCATTTGTACGAGGAAATATACCTTTTATCCCAACATGTAATGTCTCAAGAGATTTTTCCCAATTGAATTTCAATATTCTACATTCTAACATCATTTTGATTTTTATCAGATTCATATTGGGCATGATGTTTATTCAAATGAGATTTGAATATTTGTTCTTGTGAATCCATTCTATTTAATGTTAAATATAATTCTGAAGACAATTGTCTATCATGTTTACCTTATGAATTAGATGACTCACACCTGTGTTGGTTTTGATAGGTTTGATTAGATTGATTTTGATAACCTGAGGCGTGGTATTTTTTAATTAGTCCTTGATCTTTCCAGTTCTGGTTTTGATGTTTCATATAGACTTGGTTATAATTTTATGAAAATGGGCCTTCTTTTGGAGGAATCCTCAGAACATATTTGAAAATTTTCGAGTTCTCATTTTAGGCCGACATGTCAAAGTTTGGATAAATGTTTTTAGTGTGACTGAACATCCGAAATTGAGAGAATTGTTCTCTAAGTGATTGTTTATTGTTTTGACAGCCATCTTGGTTCACATATTTTTTACATTTATAGTTCATTAAGGATTGGCATTGATTGGTGATTTAAGATAGTTGAGCTTGTGCATTCATTTCCATTCCATAACCAGTATTGGAATTTCTATTAACTCTATTTCTTTTTGAAATTTTATGTTAAGAATGAAGGGAAAGGTTATTGAATATTTTCCTTAACTCTTCATTAGTCTTATCATCATAGTTTCCCCCATCTTCTAGATCAAATGAGTTCTATTCAGAAGAGGATAAACCTTCATAGAAGTTGTACATGAGAAGGAGGGATGGGAGTTGATGACAGGTACACTACCTAAGTAGGTCCCTGAATCTATCCCACGCCTCATGAAAAGATTCACCATCATCTTGATAAACACTAGCGATCCTAGTTCTTAGTTCTCCATTTCATCTTTGGGGATAGAATTTCATTATGAATAAATTATAGACTTAGTCCCAATTTTCAAAAATATTTTCATCTAGAGTCAAAAAATAGTTTCGACTTTCTCATTTAAGCAAAAAGGGATAAAATCAAATTCTATGTTCATTATCATTGAGTCCTAGTATTGGTAATTTTTGCAGAGTATTTTAAAAGTCTCCAATAAAGTCTAAAGAGTCCTTATTAGAGATCATATTAAATGCAAAAAGAAAAAAAAATGTGAGATTGTTTTAGTTCATAGTTCTTGGCTCTTGGTGTTAACCAAATAGAATATGGATTACCAGAAACATGAGGGAATTGAAACTACCTCCTCCTAGGCCTCCCATTTTCCTATAATAGTTAAGCATGATGATTTTGGATGATATTAGGTATAATAACTCTCTCATCTAGATTTTCCCTTTCAACATATTTTTTTCCTTCTTAGAGCAGTTAAATGTTTATGTAGTTCAGGTTTAAAAGGCTCTAAACTAGAAAAAGTTGATCTAGTGATCATAGAAAGTGTAAAAATAGTTAAATTTCAGCATAGACAAGTTCAATACAGTACATAAAAAAGATTAGTAAAAGTGAAAATAGTAGGTACAAAGTAGTAACTACCAATGCATAATTTTTCTCTAGTTTTCAATTTTTCAAAATGTTTTGTTATTTTTTATATGTGAAATTTTTGAATTTTTTTTCATGAAAAATGGTCTCTCATGACATACTTGGAAATGGCGCCAAAAATAGGACCCAACTATCATTGAAATGAAGACAATATTTTTTGTATTTATAACTACTATTAACTAAATTGTATAGTAATTTAGAGGGTCAAACCCACATAGATGGTAGTGAAACCATATTGTTTTTCTAAACAAAACACCCCAGAGTTTTTAGTAGTGGGAAGACTATTTTTTAATTTTCAGTTATTTTAAATTTATATATATTTTTAAAAAATAGAATGTGAAACAACATTTTTCCAAATTAATAGAACTAGATTTAAAACAAAACTATGAATGCTATTAGTATAGTAGTGGCTAAGAAACAGAAACAAGGATTGAGACACAAAAAATCATGAAAATTACTCAGGAATTTTAAACTATTGGTTAAAAAGGATCACTTCTTCACACAATATTTATTGAACACACCTCAAAGGAACAATGAATAATCTTCCTCACCGAAAGATCCAACACAAAGAACATTGAATCCTAGAGTTTAACACTCTAGAACTCAATTGAACTGCTAAGAAATTTAAATGGAAATCAATTGGAATTAAACTCTCCATAAAATTCCTATTGTTTATGACATTTAAATATTTGATAAATTCCTTCAAGAACAATCTCACCTACCAATATTGAGTTTGTTAATTGAAAACAATTGAGATGTGAACAATTAAAATGAAAATCAGAATTAGTCTCGCAAACTGATTCTCATTTGGTAAAAAATAATTATGTTAAGAAGTATGAAAGAAAAACCAGTAGTATTAAAATCCCCCAGATTAATTTTTTTATCCCGCTATAATGTTCATTACGAATATAAACCCCATCCAATTATGGAGTAAAAAATTTTAGAATAAGAGGAGGAGAAGAGACTCCCTCTCCTACTGCTCTGCTACTGGACTCCTTGGGTCTCCAAGATTGGTTATACAAGGATTTGATCATGGAAGTGGTCCTGGAGTTTCTCTACGCTCTAGGTGTGCCGTGAATGGTGAATGAATTGTCTCCATATCCCTTTTTCCTACTATTTCTATACTTTTCAATGCCTCCATCATCTGCTACATATCATATTCATTTTCCATCGATATAGTTCGGTTCTTCACAGTGCATCTTCACAGGTGCATTTTTTTTGTGCAACACACATCGTTTTAGCCTTTACCCAAGCAACTGACTCCACTCTAGGTGGTTGAGTGAACCTAGATGGAATATGAAGTCCTTCTCGAATCTTCACAATAAAAGAGAGCATGTTAACACAATAAAAATATTTAAAATCTATTTTCATAAATACTTAATTAAGAAAAAATATTAAAGTACTATTTTATAATTAATTACTTTTAATATACAAATACTAAATTATTTTATTTATTTTATTTTAATTAATACATCTATTTAATTATTAACTTATTAACTTATTTAACAAACATAATTATATTTAATAATTTAACAACTTAATAACTGATTAATGTTATTTATTTTAAGATATAAAAGTAAATAATTAATTAATTAATTATTCTTTTACTGTTTTTATAATCAATTTATTTTAAAAGTTAGATTATCATTAAAATTTATAATCTTTTATAAAAAATTATTTTTAATAATTTAATTTATAATTTTCTATTATTATAGTTCGATAATTATTTAAATATTATATTAGTTTTTTTTAATTTAATTTTATAAATTTTTTAATTTATTTATTGCTAATATTTCATATATTTATTTTATTTTATTTTTGTTTATTATAATTTTTTAATTAATTAATTATTTTTGTTCTACAACCACCCCCTTTATTCTTCCACGCACTTCCCTAAGGGGGAGTTCATTTTAGGCGACTTCACAGGAAGCTGCTGCAGCAGCACATCCTTCTCCAGATCTGATTATGGAATGGTTTGGATTTTGTGTACAGATCTGGTTATATGTAATAATACAAGTTCTTGATTGAGTATATGATGGTAGCAAGAATGGTCATCAATAGGTGAAAAGGTAATGGGTAGCACGACTGGTGTGAAGCATTAGTGAGATAACGATTCTACATGTTAGTTGAGGGATGATGAAGGGAGTCAGTAGGTTATGCTACCAACAAGGTATCTGTAGCATGAGAAAGTAGTGGAAATTGTCAGTGTTGGTAGGAAGATTAGACAAGTAGGGTGATGGTGAGAGTCGGTGTGTGCAAGACTCCGACACAAGATGCTCCTGCCAGTGAGACCGACAGGAGGATGGATGCATCGATGAGACATCTCACAGACAATGTAAAATAGGTAGTGAACTGTCAAAAATTTAAAATAAAAATAAAAATTTAATACATTTAAATAAAATATTAATTAATTAAAACAATTAACTATATAAGTAATTAAATAAAGACTAAATACTTAACTTTAATTAAAAATAAATTGAGTTATTAAACATACTATATAAAATAATTAAAACATGGATTATAATGAAAACAATAAATTTTAAATGGTGGAATTAATTATTTTAATTTAACTAAAAATAAAAATTGATAAAATAAAGTTTATATGAATTAAGAAAAAAAAGATTAAATCTTTAGAAATAAAGTAAATATTAATTAAATAAAACAAGATTAAATTTTGTTTAAATGATTTAAAGAGTTAAAACTAAAAAAATAGAAATTAAAATAGCATGCAGTCAGTGATACTGACAAGAAATTATTAGTGAGACCGATAGGGGGAGGGTATAATGTATCAGTGAGATGACTCATCGATGGAATGAAAAAAAGGGGTGTGTCCATGACTTCAAATTTTTAACTCCATACATGAAATTAAAACATTATAGAAATTTTAGATTTAAAAATATCAATTTCATAATTAATTCACTAAATGAAGACTGAAAACACATTATTTAATTATATTAAAACATAAATTCTTAACTTCTATTAAAAACTAACAAAATTATTAAACGGAATAATTAATAAAGTTAATTTTCTTTAATCGATCAAAATTGAAAGATATAATATAAAATTAAAGACTAAGTTAATTATATGAAAATAAAATGTTTAGATGATTATATAATATAAACGTCAAATTATTAAAAAACCAATAAAATTAAAAAAGAAAAACTAATTAATAAATTATTAGTCTAGAAACATTATTAAGGCTGAAATAATCATTTTAAAGGCTAAATATACATAATTAATTATAAAAATTGATTAATTAATTAATTTAATTATAAAAATACAAGTGTGAATATTTACCAAAAATTAAAAAATTAAATCATTAAATCATTAAAATTCCAAAAAAAGATGTGACAAACTATATAAAATTAAGGCGATATCATTAACCATGACAACCCACTCAAGAAAATATTAAAGGGAACATCCTCAAAAACAACCAATACGCCATTAGTCCCAATCACTAATAAAAATACACTCCATGAAATAAGAGAGACACCCCGAAATCCAGACACCTCAACATTAAATGGAATGGGTTTACACTCAATAAATGAGACTACACTTAGGGTAACTCAAGCATAAACTCACAAAACACCCACTCATAGAGATCCTGAAGAAAATCCTACCTGGATAGTTCTCACAACCTACCCAAAAATTATTATCTCTTCCCCATTTCCATATACTTCACCCAAGGAATTCACATATGATCTATCCAAAAAACCTCAACACATAGTCCACTCCATGAATAAAAGAATACAAGAAGCAAGAAATAATGAGGTATGAATATCTCAAAATAAATTCAAAAAGGGTTAAAAGACCATTAATCCTTTATACATTTAAGAAATGGAATCAAAAAAGATATGGGAAAATATTTAACAAAAAGAAAAATTATAGAGGAGTTTGCTCCCAAAACAATGCTCAACTTCCAACTATCTAAAGGAAATGGCAACACAGAACACTACTAGATTCAATACGGGTTTGAGACTTCTTAATTACTGAACATCTCACAAAACATTCAAATTAGACCAGGATATGCACACATATGTTAGGTCTTCATAGATGATGGACGATCAAATGTTCCTAGAATTCCCACACTGGAAACACACAACTGGATTTCTCTTGACAATATTAGAAATGGACGGTTGAGTAGTTATCTTCCCACCACCATCACCTTCCTACAAACCTCATCATTACCTGGATTATATTTACTAGATCCCATCAGTAGTCACCCGAGAAATATTACCTAAAAGATGAATTCCTTGTAAACATATTTTATATGGTAGTCAAGATAGACTGAATCACTGAAAAACACATTTCAGGATGAAGGTTTCAAACAAAGAACCACACCTTCTTCGAATCATTAGTATCCAACTATGAAGGGAAAGAAACCAGTCCAGTGAAACAATCAATATAGTCTTCCACTAACTGCTCACCTTTAAAATTCACAAGAACTTCATCACCTTATCAACTTTCACCTCTTTAGGATACAACCATTGAATAATAGTATCCTTGAATAAATACCAATAGAGATCCATTAATGGCAGGGAATGAATAGCGAGCTTCCACCACTCCAAAACCAAACATTCAAACAAAATTATATTTCACCTCACCCTAGTGACTTCAGGAGTTCACAACAAGTTAAAAATAACATTAACCTTGGATAACCACTCAGTAGCCTAATAGAGTATTCTATCACCAAAGAATATTAGAGTGTATCAATTCATGAACTCTTACGAATGATCTAGTAGTTGAAAAGAACATGGAACTGCCACTCTGTCATGAGTCTGGGTAGAGTTAGAAACCAAGAAGACAACTCTTGAGTCACCATGACAACTACCTATGGCATTCCCTTCTTTAATTTTTTGTTCTTTTTTAGGGGAATCATTCTATAACGTCCCAAAAAATTTCAATCAAACCACATTAAAATTCAAAAAATAGAGGATAACTATAAACCATCCAATCTTAACAAAATTACAAAACTACCTTATAATTACACATAAGGGAAACAAATATCAAAGAAACCAAATAGATTTCATAGAACTAATTTAAACTTTTACCACAAAATATTTGGAAAAATTTCATACAACACACCCAAATAATTTAGAAACTAACAAAACATCAAAATTTAATTTCTTTTCCACAAATCAAATATTACAGGATTCACAAATTTTGATAAGAAAACCTCAACTCACCCAAACAATCTTAATTATTCCATTACCTATGAACCCATGAAGTTCATTCTTTAAAAACCAAAACAAAAATAAACATTATCTACAGTTCCAAAACTATTCAACTAGGAAGCTTGGGATACCAAAATAGGGATTTTCCAACAATTCGAACTAATGAAACATAAAAAAAATAGATTTCAACAATGTTAGAGAGGAACAAAACATTACTTAAACATTCATAAACAAGAAACATATAACATAAGAGAGGACAAAACTAATAAGGGAGGAAAACAACCAATTTTCTACACCTTCCCCACTGTGCATAGTTTGGTCGCATTCATTTTCATACCATGAACCAACTATGTTAGTTCTATAGTAATTTTAACCAGAATGGTTTGCACAACCTTTGTATGTGGGGAAGACCATGTGACATAACCATGTTCCCCTAAAACCAATACAATTTCACATATAAATGAGTAATTTCCTATGAAATCTTCTAAAATATTATTAAAACCCAAATGAATATCACATCCCACTAAAATATATCAATTAAAATCCACCATAACCAGAAAATTTAATATAAGACTTCCAACCACCCATGGAAACTAGAGATATGACCAAAGGTAGAGTGGTCCAAGCACTTCCCTGGACCTACCACACAAGTCCTGACAGTATATTATTCTTTCTACCACTGATCCAAAATTACATTAAGGTAAAACATAAGAAACAAGGGCTGAATCAAGATACATATAGGCTTTGATTCATTTTTTAATGAACCATCTTCGACTGACATCTGGAGCAGCACCTGAATTGGATAGCCCTATACATGAGGAGCATCCCTAACCCCCTTGAGATGATGAATGTGTGAAGGGTATCTAACATAATTTTTGGGTATGGTTTAAACCTCAAGAATCCAAATATAAACAACCAAACATGGAATAATGTTAAAGATAAAAATATAAAATCCATCAAAACCCTTACAATATATTAAAATTAAATACAATGTATACAAAAATACAAGGAAAGAAAAATGAAAAAAAATATAAATATGAAAGAGGCCAAAAAAGAACACAAGTCAACCAATTCCATGAAACCAAAGTTCCAATAACAATATCCACATGAATCAAAAGTTACCAGCACAATCCCATAAAACAAATACTTACTAAGGAAGACGACACTGAATCAAACCCCAAATCCAAACCTGAAATATCATATACAAGACATGAGGACTACATACCTACCAATGTGAGTATGTATGTTTTTATCAAAATCTAGTAGGATACCACTATGAGTTTTTTTCATTCCTTTCATCAACGAAAATAAAATCAAAATTTTGAGAATAATACAGACAAATAGGTTTTCCTTTCATTTTTACATGATGAAATAATAAACAAAACATGGAATGTGAACATCCCATAACACAAATTTTATAAACCATGACATGAAAATGTTTTACAAAAATGAATTTTAATTTCATGTTCTAGTAATTTCTTGTTAAAATATTACAATTTTGAAGATAAACCCACACATGGTTTTAAAAAATTCCAAAGACATGAAATCTAAGAATGTCACTTGGAAACATCTTCCCTTTTATTTTATTAAAAATATTTTACACAACATACACATAGGTAAGTAATGAAATAATGGAATATATAAATATAACTCAAACATAAAAGGTCACAAATTATTTCAATAAAAGGATGGAACCAAACTAGCCTAAATCAAGAAACAATTATAATAAGACCAACAAATTAAGTGTGTCTATCCAATATCTAAACAACATGCATGCCAATATATAAAAAATGTATAATATATGATACATAGAATGATTTATCACCATAGGGAATAATAGGACAACAAATTACACATATACGTAAAACTATTACTGGTAGGTTAACGTTCAAACAAATATTAAACGAATCACTCTAACTAGTCTTTATAGTGAAAATCACACTAGTCAGATTCTAAATACAAAAAGTGGGGACTAGCCAGTTCAAAATATAAAATAATCTGACCACATATTGATATCTCCCAATAAGTATCCTAGATATCCTTAATAATTAATAAAGGAGGTGGTCTATGAAAAACAATGTCATTACTTGAAAATAAAAAATATCCATGGTATAACACCACAATCACTTCTTCCCACCACACGTACAACGCATAAGATGAGCTCCAATCCATAAGCATAATATTAATCACTTTAATATGAATCCATCACATGGATTTAAAGAACGTAATCAAAAAAAATAAGTTCCTCTATAAGGTAAAAATCAATATCACATCACAAGGTTCCTACTGAGCCCTCACTTATCACATAGAGACTATACATTTAGAAATACCTTATCAAAAAATTGGAAACCAAACTCAGCTTGAATGAAAATTATGATAAAAATAATCTCAATCAATAACCTATGGGGAATCGATTTTCACTCTATAAAACAAAACCACCTTTTAAAACATGGAAAAGCACAAAACACCAAAAGGACACCCACATTTAAACCCACATATGGATTAAAACCCAATTAAAAGGTTATTTTATTATAGAAAACTATCACAGTAATTTTATCAAACAATGAAGACTTCATAAAAATTACATTTCCATCAAAGAACCTTTTAGCCACAAAATTCCCATCAATTTTTCAAATGAAAAATATGGTAAGTTATAAAAAAATGATTCATAAATAAAACCTTGATAACCTAATTCATAATTATCTAGTTTGAAAATGATTTTAGAAAACAAGAACTCATGGAACTCTTAAATAAAAGGCAATGAAATAGAAACACGTACCTCATATAGTGGAATCATTTTGCCTTCGAAGAAATCAACTAAAAGTGAGATTTAACTATGGATAACTTCAATTAAAAATAAAAGTAACAATATATAATAACCCTAACCAATAAAATCATCCAAAAATGAGCACTTTGGTTTGATTAAATAGAGAAAAAGAGAAAACCCAAGAGAAAATGGGGAAGAGGATCTCATACCACATGATCCGAATGACAGACCAACCAATAACCACTCCGAGAATGCCTTGGAAGGAATTTGGGTTATAGGGATTTAATGAGGGATTTTTAGGGTAGAAAACCCATTTAAAAATGAGTTTAAATGATATAAGTACCACCAAGGATGTTGGATTCATGGTTGTCATACATGGTTTTCCAAACTGTGTGCATACTGAATGTCTACCACTACCTCAAACCCCTAGGTGGTCGCTCGGTTGTCTCTCATGGTTATCTATAATCATGTGTAGACCATTTAATCCCCTATAACTACCACTAAAACGGACACATCGTATCTAATGAAAATTTTACAAAATGTTATCAGTAAACATTCACCCCTGAAAAACCCTCCAAAACCAATAATATTTAACTAGGAAAACCCTGATACCAAAGGGGTAAACCACCTAAAGATCAATGCAAAGAAAGTGACACCTTAGGGTGTCATAAACAAATACAAAAAAACCCACTATATGAAGACCCCCATATTTGAGGTGATCCATTACCCTTAAAGGTCTTCCTTATCAGTGGTAATCAATTTCGTTATTATTATTTCTATGAAATACGATTCAGGAATAAAATGATACCTTTCCTATACAAATATTATAATAAGGTGAAAGAAATTGTGATTTAGACTATCATCACCCACCCCATTGAATTTTTTTGAGGGGTATAATTTACAATATCTAAGGAGATAATCTATACAAAAAAACAATTTCCAAAAGGTTAGGTGAGACTGGGGATTCACATAGCTCAGAATATGATCACCATGCTACCTATTCCCCTTGATGATATAGATGTTCACATGGTCAAACATGCTACTGGAAATATCATAGAATGACTATTTTATCTTGTAAAAATACGTGATGATAAGAAGGTATTTCAATCCAATTTATTTTTTATATTAAACCTTTTATTCATTAATGAAAAAAGGCATGAACTGCAGAATTTTATTACATATATAGAAAATTAAGGAGAAATAAAATCTCGAATCAAACCAATATAAAGGATCAACCAATAGATTGAAAAGTCCTTCAAAATGTACACTTATCCCACAAGTTGAACTTCCAAATTTATTATTATTATACATTTATATGGTTACAATGTTCAATGATTATGACATTACCAAAAATAATTTTAATGAAACAATGTATGGAGAGGCCATTGGACACTTTATTGGTCTTCATAATGTAGATGAATCCATAAATAATGGATGGTTATGAGTCTCAGTTATAAATGTATACATGAGGTGTATTTTCATAATTTTTTATCTAATAGTTGATCTAATATATTAATTGTAGTTAAATACTTTTTATATTTTTCACAGGTGTAAATATCAATACCAATTCATGGGAAAACCCTATGAACAAAAGTTTGGACTCAATAGTTCATTAATAA
The DNA here is from genome assembly GCA_963277665.1 of Viscum album. Lineage (NCBI taxonomy): Eukaryota > Viridiplantae > Streptophyta > Magnoliopsida > Santalales > Viscaceae > Viscum > Viscum album. The sequence goes on along the minus strand of OY728135.1, from coordinate 610,758,014 downwards.
ATTATATAAAAAAGGGAATTGAACGAAGAGAAATATTTAGTAACAGTGGGAAAACTAGTTGTAATGTATGAAAATAAACTTATAGATGACATGCTCTTATTGGTACCCATGATATAGGTGTAAAAATCTATTATTAAATCATATCAAATATGTTTTAATTGAATTATTTTCTTATTATTTTTTGTTTTATTATGAAGAATTGGTTGCAAATTACAATTAATTTGGATACTCAAAAGATTTATTTTCTGGATTCAATGAATTGATGCCCAAAAAAATGACCACAAATGATGATGTTTATCAATCTTTAATACCCAACATGCAATATTTTACAAATAAAATTAAAGTTACAAATTTTATATTTTGTTTTGTTGAAAATATTATTTTGATAAGGTGGTATTTAATTATCATAAATATAATATCATGAGGATAGTTCATGAGAACAAGAAACCTATGTATTTATAAAATAGCTTAGTATTAGGGTATATATGATAATATTTCACTATTGAAGCATATATCTTAAAAAATAACTTAATTTTTTTTATGTTTCTATGGTTTAAGAAAAAAATTAATAGATTATATTGTTGTTATTATGTATGATTTTTTTGAAAGTTATCATATTCCCTCAATAAACTATTATCTTTGAATAGGTATCGTTGATTGAAATTTAAACTTTATTTAAAATATATATTAATAATTTTTTATTTATATTTTTCCAGTACTACTAGGACTATAAATAGTCCACGTATTGAAAATTGAAAAGATATTTGTTTAGAATTGAATGGGAAGAATACATGGTGTTAAAATGTACGAAGACATCCTAAAGAGGTGACTTCAAACTACTTATTTAGTTGTTTTTATCTATATTTTATCTATGTTTTTTTGTTAATTTCCATATCATTTTTATCTAATATATATTTAGTCAATTTTCACATAGATCATGATGAAATGACATAAAAAATATTTTTCTTCTTCAACCATTTATGCTATGTTAATAGAAAAAATGACTAGATAAAAATAATTCTAGTTGGATTTTTCAACAAGGATGATTTACTAAGGTGTAATGTGTTCTCTTTATAGAACCATTTTTCCTTAATTTATTCTTTTTATGTTTATTAGGGTGCATTTTCAGTTTAAAAATAACTCAATGTTCATGTGTTCAGTTTAAATCTAAATTTTAGTTATGAACATATATTACTAACTAAAAACCAAGAAAATACTCTTATATTTTCTAGATACTTAGGAAAATGATCCATAACTCATTTTTTATGTGTAGGAATCACTCACATGTCAATTCAACACATGGTGTGGGTGGTAAGACATAAAGTGCATGTTTTTATTTACAATTCACATTTTATATCAAAATAGGAATCACATAATCAAAACCAAGAAAGTGATATTGGATTATATTGATAATTTATGACCATCCTCTATAAATAACTTTTTATCTATATGAACCAACCTCACATAAATTTGACACTTGGTGAGGTTAATATGACTCAAAGAGTGTGTTTTTATTAAAAATGAAATTTTAATTTAAAATACATATATCATAATCAAAACTAGTAAAACAAATTCATATTTTCTTTAAATTTTAGAATAATGATCCATAAGTTAATTTTGTTATGTAGGAATCAACTTCATATCAATCCAACACATGGTGTGACAAGTATGAATCAAAGTATGAGTTTTTTTGTTTAAAAACAACATTTTAGTTAAAAAAAATGTGTCTCACATTGAGAACTAATGAAACACACTTATATTTCCTTGATTCATTAGTAAAGTAATTCGAAATTCATTTTATGATGTGATGGAATCAACTGCACATCAATATGACACATGGTGGGACTGGTACGACTCAAAGTGTGTGTTATTAGTTTAAAAATGAAATTTTACTTATTTACACGTATCACTCACCATAAACAAAGAAAATGAACTTGAACTATATTTATACCATTTTAAAATTATCCACAAATAATTTTTTATGTCTAGGAATCATCCCCACATTAATGTGACACACTGTGTGACTGATATAACTCCAAGAGCATGTTTTTAGTTTAAAAATAAAATATTAGATAAAAATACATTTAAATAATTGAAAATATGGTAAACATTATTTAATTTGTTTTATACACCTGAATAATGATTCAGAAGTCATTTTTTTGTGTCTAAATAATTTACACATCTATCTAACACATTATAAGTTCAGTTTGACTCAGAGTTCACATTTTCTATTTTAAAATAAAATTTTAGTTAAAATCATGTGTCACTTACTGAAATATGAGTAAACACCCTCGTATTTTAATGATATATTTTCAAAAATATCAATTAATAATTTTTTATTAATAAGAATCAACTGCACGTCAATTTTACATACAGTGTGTCCAGTATGACTCAATGTGCATGTTTTTATTGAAAATTGACATTTTATTTCAAAACACAAGTCACATAATCAAAATCATGAAACTTTTCTCATATTTTCTTGATACATTAGAAAAATGTTCCATAATTCATTCTTACGTGAATGAATCAACCACACATCAGTCCGACACATGATTTGTCTGGTATGACTCAAAGTGTTTATTTTTATTTAAAATTGATATTTTTTTTCAAAAGTCATCGGACATACTCAAAATGAGAGAACACATTTATATTTTATATACTTTATGAAAATGATGAATATGTAATTGATGAAATATAAGAATCACCCACACCTCAATCCAATACATGATATAACAGGCATGACCTCAAATGTTTGTTTTCAGTCTAAAAATGACATTTTAGTTAAAAATGTGTAACTCCTAGAAAACCAATATAATTCAATAATATAGTTTTGATACTCTAGGAAAATGTTACATAAGTAATTTTTATAAAAAGGAATTATCAAAATAAAAATACGATACACGGTGTGACTGGTATGACTCAAAGTGCTTCGTATCAGTTTAAAAATGACATTTTAATTAAAAACATGTTTCAAATACTAAAAAACAAAAACACACACTCATATTTTCTTGATAGTTTTGTACAATGATCTATAACTAATTTTTGAAGTGTATAAATTAGACATATGTCAATATGAAACATGATGTCACATGTATGACTCAATGAGCATGTTTTCAGTTTAAAAATTACATTTTTGTTAAAAATGTGCATCACCCATTGAACATTGAGAAAAAAACATGGATTTTATTAATACATTAGGGAAATAATCCATATGTTCATTTTTATGTGTATTAATCAACCACATATCAATCCGACACTTGGTGTGGCCATTGGGACTGAAAGTGAAATATTTTATTTGAAATTTACATTTTAGTTCAAAAAACATATCACATACTCGGAACCAATAAAATTCTCTTATTTATTATTCATACTTTAGTAAAACGGTCTATAAGTAATTTTTGATGAGTATGAATTAATCACATGTAAATATGACTCCAATGTAACTTTTTTATTTTCAAACACTATTAAGGTAAAAGTGAGAACCCAAACAGATAACTAGTTCAAACACAAAAAGCGACAACTGACTTGTTAAAGAAATGTATGAGACAATTTGAATAAATATCTCTAAAAAACTTCGAGGGGAAATAATTTACCTGACTTTCAGGATCATCCTTTAAGATGTCTTCATCGTTATTCGCCAGGTAGTCCCATGATTGCATGTATTCCTCCTTGCTAATCTTCCCCTTATTGAAAACTCTAACCAAAATGCGTTCATGATTGTCAATTTGGTCAACTTGTTCCTTTGTGGTGTCTACCCACAACAATATTCCCATAATTTGGTCATCCTCTTCCTTCATCGCCTTAATTTTTTGGGTGTCCTCCACCATTTCTTCACTCGAATGCATGATTAGTTCTGTGTTTCCTATAACCAAATCACCCTGTTGTCATGGGCCCGAGGGAGAGCCTTCCTCATGCTGAAGTGTAGGAGGATGTGCAGCCTCCTCTAGCTGCACACTCTCCAATTGAAGGAATCTCTCCCCATGATGATCCTCATACATCTCTACAGCATCCCCTTGAGGCCTTTCCAAATCACCCGAAGTATCCTCAGCATCAGCTTCCTTGATAATCACTGGGGACCTGATATCTCCTAGAGGATGAACCTCATTACCATCTTACACTATTGTAATCTACTGTTCCCAAGATTTTCCACCCATTTGGGATAACCGAGTCTCCAATTGCCTCAGTAGAAATGAGTAGTCATTTTGTCCCTTAAAAATCTGCTTCTTAGATACAATGTAATTCCCTGGGTCCCTATTTTATTTGTTCACATTCTTCCTCCTTGGGCTGTGCAAGCCTTTACTGTAACCTCCTAGATCTCCATCAAATTCTAATTCTGAATGGAAACTAGACTTGTCTACCCCTTCATCATTACATAGGCTGTCAAACAGTTGTTAAGGTTGAGACATGAAAAAACCCTCTGCTCCCTATGACTTCATCCTCCTTACCTTGGATCCTCCCACTTCTGAAAATCCTTAGAACTTCCCTCCCTAGCTGTCGAAAGAACACTTTCAGGTTTGTTACAGCTTCCTCCTCACACAGCCATCAAATATGTGGAAAATACATCCTTATCAATGGAAACACTAGCTTTACTCAGAGCATTTTGATTAGCCAGGGACCACCTAAGTCCTACCTCAGTTGCTTAAAAACATCTTCCACTTTCAGGTTATCCTCTATACATTTCCCCTGAACCCTGTCATCCTTGGAATTCTCCCTGAATGTACCCAAGGGTGGATGCTCTATCAGCCCATCACCAGAACCAGCATCCTGGTTATTGCCACTGCCTCCCGGACCTACATCCATCTGCCTCCTGTGCCGATAGGCTGAAAGATCATGACCCAGTTTCTTACAAGATGAATAGAAGTCAATCCATGGCTCAAAGATGACATGTTTTTTCCAATGAAATTCATTCCCAAAAGTGATCCAAATAAGATCAACCGTCCATCTAGATAAATCTATCACAATGAAAATTCGAGGGGATACAAGTTGAAAAACAGAACTGGTTCTACTGTCAGAACACATGTATCTTCCAACCATATTCCCCACCATTTATAAAATTGAGGGATTTTAAAATTTCATTGGATGTTCATAAAGAATTAACCAAATATCCACTGATGGGGAGTCACACTTCATATCGAAATCAAAGGAACACCTGAAAAGAGAGAACTGGAAACCATTGCAGGTGCGTCGAGAACTGGACCACACCCAGATAATGTCAACCTCCATTGAAAAACGAACAATGATGTGCTTTCTATCCAACAAACCAACCATTATGCGATCTTGTAATCCCCAAGAGTTGAACACATGCCTGTCAAAACTATCCACCCAAGGCCGATGCTGGAAAAACTGTGCGATGAGAGTATGGTTTAATAGAGATAGGGATTTTTAAAACTCCACATTAGAGATTGTATGGTTAGGGAATCCTTAAAATAGCTCCGGAACTTTTGGGCAGAGTGAGATCTGAGGAAAAGGAGGGAGGGAATCAAGGTTAGCGAATGGAGTGATTGTTCTCGATGTGTCTTGAGGCAACATAGGTCCCTCCCCCTCCAGTGGGGGAGGGACCGTCACAACGGGCATCGAATCAGCAGTCCGTTGAACCCTAACTCTCAACGAAACCCCCCGTCCCCTTACATGTAAATATGACACATGGTGTTACTAGTATGACTCAAAGTGTGTGTTTTTATTTAAAATTTACATTTTAGATCAAAAGGCACATGAAATACTCAAAATTGGGTAAACACATTCATATAATTTTGAAACTTCAGGAAAAAAATAAAAGATTATTTTTTGATGTGTATGATATATTCACACCTCTATAAGACACACGATGTGACCAGTATGACTTGAAATATGTGTTTTTGTTTTTTAAATGTCATTTTAGTAAAAAAATTTACGTCCCTCTCTGAAAAATGAGAATATGCACTCAGATTAACTTGATACATTATAAAAAATATCAATAAGTCATTTTTGATGTATATAAATCATTCACATACCATCTGGACACACTGTGTGATCAATATGACTCAAAGTGACTGTTTTCAGTTTGAAAATAACATTTTTTTTAAAAAGGTTTGTCACTCACTGAAAACCAATTAAAAAAACTCATGTATTCTGGATATTTTATTATAAAAATCCATAATTAAATTTTATGTATATTAATTAACTACACATAAATACTACACACAGTGCAGCAAATATGACCCGAAGTTCATGTTTTTACTTAAAATTGATATTTTAGTTCAAAACACACATCGCATACATAAAAATAACAAAACATTCTTTTATTGATTTGATACATAAGGAAAATTATCCATAAATCAATTTTTATGTATTGGAATCAACCACTCTTTAATCCGACACGTGGTGTTCCCAATATGACTCGAAGTTTCTGTTTTTAGCTTTAAATGGACATTTATTAATGTAATATATAATATTTATATTTAAATTATTTCTTATAGTATTAATAACATTATAATTGTTCTTTTATATAGGTACACTATTTTTCTTATGTTGGGGTTGTTTATTTGATAACTGGTTTCATGATCTAACTCCATTGAGAGTGGGTTGAGGTTCGAAGACAACGAAACATTACTATTTTTGATTTGTTGATATTTGTGATAAATTGTACATAACAAATTAATGGTACAAAATAATTTTTGAGATGTTTTTAATATAATGTTTTTATTTTATTTTCCTTGAAAATTTAATTGAATTTAAAATTTTTATTTAATGATGCAGTGTCCTATAATTTTAGCTGCACACTATTGAAGCTTTCCTTTTATCTACATTATCAGTGCTAAAAACATGATGATAAAGTGTTCCCTTCACCAGTGATACAAAAACCACTAATAAAGGGAACCCTTTATTAGCATCGATAAATGACCTCTTTTATCAGTTATTTTTTTATAATTTATAAAAGTCATCAGCTATTAAAGACATTTACAACATCAATGTTTTTTAGTGCTAATGAAGTCTATTTATGGAATTGGTAAAGCACATATCTATAGTGGTGGCCACTATAGCCCCCCCTAGGTCAAGCATACAATGACTACCAAATATAATTAACTATATGAGTCAATGATGGGTAAAACATGACCATAATTTGGAGGTCATTGAGTGACCACTAGGGGTCTTTAGTGACCTCATCTGGCAGTTGCTAATGACCTTTTCTATAGCACTGTTATTATCTTGGTTACTTTATAACCAATGTTAAAAATGATTTTTTTTTTATATTTCACATTTTAAATTCAATAAATAATGTGAAAATCCTTTTAGTTTTAGGTTGTTAGGGAAATTTATATGTCAATTTTTAATTAAACGACATTAAATATCCTCTTTGAAGTCGGTTATACAAAACTGATGTAGAAAATGTTATTTATTATGCCACATACAACATCTCTAAAAAACCAATGTTAAAAACCCATTCCTACCAGGTAAAAGTATTATATATATATATATTAATATTAATATATTTTTATATTAAAATATTATTTTTTTCATAACGTTTTATGAAAGTAACATTTTTATAGTGCTAAAAACAAGCGCTTTAGCACAAATAAATGGAACAACATTAAAAAATTTCTTATTTCAATTCTTGAATAGTAATTAATATGGTATTTGAGGTGATAGATATGTGATTAACATAACTTGTAACCCAATATGAATCTTATGATCAAATCCAATTAGAGAATTATTTTTGGGTTATTATACGGTATCAATGAAGCTATTCATTTTGTTTGAGCCTTCCGACCACTATTTTTGGCCTACGGGTCACAAGGACATTGGGAAACCATATGATCTCGGGCCATAGGTTATTTAGGCCACTTAAATCCTCTAGAACATGAGATATTTGGAAACAAGGCCTTTGATCTATGAAACATTCAGGTTAGACCACACATATGTAGGCCCCAAATGAGGATTCAGAGCTTATAACAACCACCAAAATAGAGCTAACCAGATTGGAAATTATTAGAGGGTATGACAAGAGTCATAATTATTTGGAACCATAAAAATATACATAGGTAAATCCTAGTTTATCAGTTGTGTGAGGTGGGGAGTTAGTACCCATAAATGAAGTAGATCTCAGGGAGGAGCAGTTTTAGTTTAGACGTGTCTTTCGGACTTCGGTTCATTTACTAGGCCTTGTACCTCTGAAATTATCAGATATATAAGGGTTATCTCTCAAACTAGTTAAATATGTCAATTTTCAATAATAAATAAAACACTATGGTGTTCAATCCATTTATACGAGACCAAATAATAATGCATATCTACTATGTTTTCAAAATACTATAATTTCAGAATTTTTAAATTTATCCAGTTTTATGTAGGCAGTGTTTCATGTTAGACTTTTTATGCTATTTAGATTTATATTATGAACATGATATTTGTTTTCAGTGTTAGTTATATATGTTATTCACATGTCTTCTTTCCAAATTAGACAAGTTTGAAAACCAAAAAGTAGTAATTCATTAGAAACTTCCACAACAACAAAATTGACTAATAACGGTGGTTATTTTTTATTTGGAGGTGGTTCAATCCACCACTATATAGATTCATGATGGTTTCCAAAAATTTCTGCTAAATTTTGTGTTAGAATCCAACTCAATGTGATTCCATTTATTTAGCTATAGTTTCGAGGAACTGTATAAAAACTTTTATTTAAAGGTGCTTTCCCCTAAAAAAATATTGAGGTGATAACAGTGGTTATAGAGGCGGTTTATTCCACCACTAAACAATAATATTGAATATATAGAAGTAGTTTAAAATATTTATATATTTATCTTTTCAAAAAAAAATATCCATATAAATTGCTTCCCATAACTGTAAAAAAATAGATATTACACTATACAAATACTAAAAAAACTATTCTAATATAATAAAAACATAATAAGAAGATGTCAAGTTAAATTTATACAAAACCATAATAAAAAAATCCTTAATATAAAAAAGGATAATAACAAAAATTTAATAAATATGAATATGTTATTTTATGTTCCTCTTGAGTTCATTTTTATGGATAAGTAATAGATTACCGTTCATTTGACGATCATGCTACATAGATGATATAAAGGAACCCAAGTGGGGTGTTTGAAAGCATGTCATGGACTAGTGAAATATGTTATAAACCATGGATCCCTCCATGATAAATTATAGAATGTTAATATAAGGAAAAAAGATTTTGTATCCTAATGAATTAATGGTAATTTGAAAGAGGTCAATTTTGTGACTGTATCTACCATAGCTTGTATAGAATTTAGTATTGAGAGTTTTGATAACCAGTGATAACCCTTGGCCTCTTATGTTTTTTATTGGTAGGTTTAATATTATCATTTTTTATTGTGAGTTATTACTTGTGTCTTAAGATTATCTATGCTTGAATTTTATATGGGTTCCTTACGACCTATGTTTGGTGAGAATTCCAAAAATTGGAATGTAATTTTATAGAATGGTTTTGTGGATTGGGTTGGTTGATGATACCAATGATGTTTGGAGCTATATTGGAAATGTGGGTTGGGTGTTCATGTGAACCATTGAAATGTGATATGTTATCAAACATATAATGTGTTTTTGTTTTGGAATTTATTCCAACAATTGATATGCAAATTATAATGGACTTGGTTATATGAAGTGATCAAGGAAAGAATTCCAACAATTAATGTGAGTTATATATCATGTCATATCAGCATGCACATTTATAGTGGATGTGAATTCATATGATTTGATTTTATTATAATAACAATTTGATATAAGTATAATTATTTTATTTCAATGTTATAGAAGAGATAAATCGGATCCAAGATGAAAGAGGGTGTGATGATAAACGAAAAAATAAGGAAGACTATTTATTACTTATAAAGAATAACTTCATGTTCCCACATTAAAGCCTTCATTATTTTGAGTACTTATAGTTTCATCTTAAAATAAGAGATTCAAAAAATAGGATTTCATTTTTTGGGATGGAATATAAACAATGTACATCTAAACAACTGAACATCTTGTGTTTCTGTCAACAGGTAGAAGAATTCTAGTTATATAGATTAGAATGACTGGAATTTCCAAAAATACTGATTCCATAATATATAAGGATTATAATTTTATATGGATAGTTACACAAAAAGATACAACAGATAGAGAAAGGACATGAATTCATTTACCCAAACACTTATTTCACAAGTTTAGAATATATTTTAAATATAATTTATCACATTGAATTTTACATATTGATAATATCTTAAAGTATACTTGAAAACCCCCAAAATACATTCACATAAGCTCTAAGGCAGGGATTAAATTTTTTCGTAGTTGAGGGTAGTGATTCATCTAGTTTAAATAATGAACCCATTTGGTATTTAATTATTTTTTCATCCATGAATATGAAGGTAATATGGATGAACTGAATATGTATAATGGAGTACATATGTAGAGAACTTTAGAGTTCCCAACCATGTCGATGGGAATAGATTTTTTTGTTCTATTATGGTTTATTTATACTAAATAATATATATATATATATGATGGAAGTTGTTTCTACCATTAATAATACTAAATTAAGAACACTCATTTAGAAAATTAGGTTAAAGATGATGTACATGTTTCATATTGTAGCATGATGATATTCAAGATAATCATTATACATAATTATTATGCTAGATTATTGTAATAATTGAGTTTTAAGGTAACACTAAAATTAGATAAGTTTTATTTGAAGTTTATAGAGTGATAATAATTTTATATCAATGGATCTACTAGTTTAAGGTCCTCTATCTGAGAGGAGAGTGAATCTAACAATCTATATTTTGCAAAAATAAGAAAAATACGAGTGGGGTGTGTCGATTAAAAATGACCAGTATGATTAGTTATATAGAAAGTACATGGCGAATTACTGAGTGGAAGTCGAAAGTGAATAATGTTCATAAATGGTAGACAGATACTGTAGATTTTAAAAAGGACAATAAGAGGTGGAATTTCAAGGAGTACTAAAAAAGAACAAAACTGGAAGAGACTAATAATGATTAGTATAAGGTGAACTTCATAATAAAAGATAGAAAATGAACCAAGAAGAAATATTTTAATGAAATTTAAGGTAAATATAGATATCCCTACTATAAACCACCACATGTTATCTAAATTACCATATAAGTGTTAGTTTTTCAAAATTTGAGTTAAACATCATCTTTGAATCCAAAGTGAAACCTAATCGTTGCCAAATGAACTTTGATCTAAACCGTTTCAATCTATGTATCCAATACCTACTATAGACACATTCATGACAATATTATTGAAAATAAAATAATTTTTGATATTTAAATACAAACTTAAAACCAATAAAACTTAAGTGTTCTAAATGATTATGATGTTTTTTGATCCACATGTTCCTAAATTGTGAATTGCATTACAAAAAACTCTCTCTGAGCATCTTGAGGAAGGGAGTAATTATAACCATGAGTAGATGCAGCTATAGTCCCTGGATTCCTACTAAAGACCTCATATAGTAATGACCCCAACCCATCCTACACATGTGACTAGGATGCTTCTTCCCAAGGACTTAACAAACTGAACCATCCTGTGAGTAGGAGAAGGAATTTATGGGATTGGAATCCGATGGTTATTTTACTTTTTTACCAATTAATAAAATATCCATAATATTTTAAGAAATACATATTAACATAGTAAAAAATGAAAATAACTTATTTAAATGAAAAAGAAATCCATACCCCAATTTCTTTGGTATGACCATTCACATAACTCCCATTATATTTTTGATTAATATCCAACCGATGTTTTTTCAGGAGACATGGTTCCCTAAATTCATTGACTATATTAAAAAAATATAAATAAAAAAATTAATATATTAAATAGATAATGTTATATTTTAAATGATTAGAATAATTAAAATATTACTAGAATATATCTTCTTATGAAAAAATCTTTGACCCCACAGTGTAGGGGATAATTTTTTCAGATCGACTTGATGCATTTTTCTTTGAAACATACTAAATTAAATAACATGTAATTTAATAATAATTTATGAAATTACATTTTATTTTCATATTAATGTATATATGTAGAATGATATTAATATAATAGTATATATCCCAATACCATGTGCTTTTCTTGATGACGACTATCAAAAAACACATTCCACTGCTCTCTAGGAACCCCTTTAGGTAATATATCATACTTTTGTTGAGGGTTAAATGATTTATAATTGAATTAATTAGATAATATACATTTAAAATTTTTCCATTTATTACCCAAAATTTTCAATTTCCACTTTTTTGAGATAATATCATCAATGGTTAATTGGAATAACATTTGTATTTAGAAATTCATTTTGAAAATATTAAAATTTAGTAATATACTGACATTCACTTAAAGAATGATGTTTTAAAATTATCTTTATATGGGAATTAAAGAATTAATTTTTCCAATATTGAGGCATATGACTCCAATCAGAATAGGTAATTAGAAGAGTAACTGGCTCTGCCACCAGCTGTCCTAGAATTTGAACAAATAATCTTACGGTATCATCCAGGGACCCCATAATAATCAAATGGGACAAGTATCATCAATTTTTACAGATTCCAAACATTTGATCTATTCATATTTCTCTCCGTAGTAACATTTTTTTCATATTTTATGAAAAAATAGTTGGTAGTATAAATAATATGCAATAACATTATTCGCTTTAAAATTGGTACCTATAACTATCATCCTCCAATATCATAATGAATAAACATGAGTGAAAGGTTGTTCCCTCACTACTGAACCTTATGAATGGGGAGGACATGTCCCAGATGCTAATGGGACATTAAAGGAGGGTTTTCTAAATACTGAAAAAATGGAGGAGGGTGTTAGAGACACTAATGGGGTTAGACATAGGGTGTCTGAAATGCAGTAGGGAGGGGGACTGATGGATCATCATCTATCAGTGTAGTTGAGGGAATGTTAATTTGGAGTCAACATGGATCAGTGAAACACTTATTCCTTGTCATTCAAATCATTTAATCAAATAGAACTTACTTAAGAACATATATTTCTACAAATTCAGGATTTTTTTAGAAATTATAAGAGATTCACAATACTGATAAAAATATACATAGCTATGATAATGAATAAATGCATATATAATATAAGTGGTTGATAAATTAATGGATGACTATACATAAAATTATTTTGTTTTTCAATCATGTCATTGACTTACTCCATCATTACTTGATCTACTTCATCCATTCTTGCAAGACTAATATTTTTAATATCTTCACAGAAAAATATATTCATTTATTTCTATTTATGAGATTCAATTTTGGAGGTCAAATCTTTCAATTCAACACCAATGTCTTACAGGTCTCTTTTTTTATGCAAAAAACTACACTCCACCCTTCATTGCCGATATATTCCACATAATATACCATTTTCTATTGAAATTAGAATATATACGGATAATTTAATTCATGGTCACTAACATTTATCTAGCGAGAGAAGTTCACATAAGTAAATTATAAGGAATATATTTTAATACCACTTGTAATATCTACCCACTATCACTTTAATAAAACAATAAAAAAAATTCGATGGTCATTTAAATCTATAATATCAATCAAAATTCCTTAGTATCTCAATTAAATAATTGTAAATGTACCACTATTTGGTGTTGTCAAACCCTATTCATTATTGTATGTACGAAATTTAAATACATTCACATATCTATGTTCCTATAATAATTTATTTTTTATCATTGTAACATTTAAGATCCTCTCAACTGATCGTCCAATAGTGGGAATCATTTTTTATTTCCTATGTAGTTAGGATTGAGTCTATTCATCTTCAACATATCCAACTCAATTTAATATTGTCTCAATATCATCAAGGTATCTAGAATAAATGGTAAGACACTCCTCTAATAAACAGCCTTCAGAAATAGATCTTTCAGGTTGAGATTTTTTTGTCACATATGATTCCAAATAACCAGGATATCAATTAAGGAATTTTAAAGAGTTCAATTGTGTGACTATATCTACCATAGCTTGTATAACATTTAGTATTGGGAGTTTTGATAACCAGTGATTACCCTTGGCCTCTTAAGTTTTTTATTGGTATGTCTAATATTATCATTTTGAATTGTGATTTATTACTTGTGTCTTAATATTGTCTATGCTTGAATTTTATATAGGTTCCTTACGACATGAGTTTGGTGAGAATGCCAAAAATTGGAATTTAATTTTATATAATGGTTTTTTGGATTGGGTTGGTTGATGATACCAATGATGTTTGGAGCTATATTGGAAATGTGGGTTGGGTGTTCATGTGAACCATTGGAATGTGATATGTTATCAAACATATTATGTGTTTTTGTTTTGGAATTCATTCAAACCATGGATATGAAAATTATAATGGACTTGGTTATATGAAGAGATCAAGGAAAGCATGCCAACCATGGATGTGAGTTATATATCTTGTCATATCAGCAAGCACATTTATAGTGGATGTGAATGCATATGATGTGATTTTATTATAATAACATTTGTATATAAGTATAATGATTGTATTTTGATGTTATAGAAGATATAAATAGGATCCAAGATGAATGTGGGTCTGATGATAAAAGAAAAAATAAGGAAGATTATTTATTACTTATAAAGAATAACTTCATGTCACCACTTTAAAACCATCCTTATTTTGAGTACATATAGTTTCATCTTAAAATAAGATATTCCAAACATGGGATTTCATTTTAAGGGATGGAATATAAACAATGTACATCTAAAAAACTGAACATCATGTGATTCTTTCAATAGGTAGAGAAATACCACTTATATATATTAGAATGACTTGAATTTCCAAAAATACTGATTCCTTAATCTATAAGGATTATAATTTTTTATGGATGGTAACACAAAAAGATATAAAAAACAAAGAAATGTCATGAATTCATTTACCCAAACACTTATATCACCAGTTTAGAATATATTTTAAATATAATTTATCACATTGAATTTTACATATTTATAATATCTTTAAGTATACTTGAAAACCCCCAAAATACCTTCACATCAGCTCTAAGGGTGGGATAAATTTCTTTCGTAGTTGAGGGTAGTGATTCATCTAGTATAAATAATGAACAAATTTTGTTTTTAATTATTTTTTCATCCCTAAATATGAAGGTAATATGGATGAACTGAATATGTATAATGGAGTACATATGTAGAGAACTTTAGAGTTCCCAAGCATGTTGATGGGAATATATTTTTTTGTTCTATTATGGATTATCTATACTAAATAATATATATATATATATATATGATGGAAGTTGTTTCTACCATTAATAATACTAAATTAAGAATACTCATTTAGAAAATTAGGTTAAAGATGATGTACATGTTTCATATTGTTGCATGAATATATTAAAGATAATCATTATTCATAATTATTTTGGTAGATCATTGTAATAATTGAGTTTTAAGGTAACACTAAAATTAGATAATTGTTATTTGGAGTTTATAGAGTTATAATAATTTTATATCTATGGATAAACTAGTTTAAGGTCCTGTATCTGAGAGGAGAGTGAATCTAACAATCTATATGTTGAAAAAATAAGAAAAATATGAGTGGGTTGTCTAGATTAAAAATGACCAGTATGTTTTGTTATATAGGAAGTACATGATGAATTACTGAGTGGAAGTCAAAAGTGAATAAAGTTCATAAATGGTAGAAAGATACTATAGATTTTAAAAAGGACAATAAGAGGTGGAATTTCAAGGAGTACTAAAAAAGAACAAAACCTGAAGAGAATAATAATGATTAGTATAATGTGAACTTTAGAATAAAAGATAGAAAATGAACCAAGCATAAATATTTTTATCCAATTTAAGGTAAATATAGATATCCTTACCAGAAACCACAACATGATTTCTGAATTACCATATTAGTGTTAGTTTTTCAAAATTTTAGTTAAACATCATCTTTGAATCCAAAGTGAACCCTAATCGCTGCCAAATGAACTTTCATCCAAACTATTTCTATCTCAGTATACAATCCATACTACCGGCACCTTCATGAAAACTTTATTGAAAATAAAATAATTTTATATATTTAAATAAAATCTTAAAACCAATAAAACTATAGTATACTAAATGATTATTATGTTTTTTGATCCACATGTTCCTAAATTGTGAATTGCATTACAAAAAACTCCCTCTGAGCATCTTGAGGTAGGGAGTAACTATAACCATGAGTAGATGGGGATATAGTCCCTAGAGTCCTACCAAATACCTCAGATGGTAATGACCCCAACCCATCCTACACATGTGACTAGGATGCTCCTTCCTAAGGACATAACCATCTGAACCATCCTGTGAGTAGGAGAAGGACTTCATGGGCTTGGAATCCCATGGTTATTTTAATTTTTTACCAATAAATAAAATATCCATAATATTTTAAGCAATACATGTTAACATAGTGACAAATGAAAGTAATTTATTTAAATGAAATAGATATCCATACTCCAATTTCTTAGGTAGGATCATTCACATAACTCCCATTAGATTTTTTATTAATATCCAACCGACGTTTTTTTAGGAGACATGATTCCCTAAATTCTTTGACTATATTAAACAAAGTTAAATAAAGAAATTAATATAAGAAATAGATAATGTTATCTTATACATGTTTAAAATAATGAAAATATTACTATGATATATCTTCTTCTGAAAAAATCTTTGACCCAACAGTGTAGGGGATGATTTGTTCAGATTGACTTGATGCATTTTGACTTAAATCATACTGAATTAAATAACATGTAATTTAATAATAATTTATGAAATTACATATTAAGGTATCTATGTAGAATGATATTAATATAATAATATATATCCCAATACCATGTACTTTTCTTGATGACGACTATCAAAAAACACTTTCCACTGCTCTCTAGGCACCCCTTTAGGTAATTTATCATAATTTTGTTGAGGGTTCAATGATGTATCATTGAATTAATTACATAATATACATTTAAAATCTTTCCATTTATTACCCAAAATTTTCAATGTCCACTTTTTTGAGATAATATCATCAATTGTAAATTGGAATAACATTTGTATTTAGAAATCCATTTTGAACATATAAGAATTTTGTAATATAATGACATTCACATAAAGCATGATTTTTTAAAATTATTTTTATATGGGAATTAAAGACTAAATTTTTCCAATATTGAGGCATATGCCTCCAATCAGAATAAATAATTAGAAGAGTAAATGGCGCTACCACCAGATGGCCTAGAATTTGAACAAATAATCTAGCGGAATCATCCAAGGGACTCCATAATAGTCAAATGGGACAAGTATCTTCAATTTTTTCAGATTCCAAACATCTGAACTATTCATATTTCTTTACATAGTAACATTTGTTTTTCATATTGTATGAAAAAATAGTTGGTAGTATAAAAAACATGCAATAACATTATTCTCTATAAAATTGGTACATATAACTATCATCCTCCAATGTCATATTGAATGAACAAGAGTGAAAGGTTGTTCCCTCACTAATGAACCTTCTGAATAGGGAGGACATGTCCTAGATGCTGATGGTACATTGAAGGAGGGTGTTCTAAATACTAAAAAAATGGAGGAGGGTGTCAGAGACACTAATAATGGTAGACATAGGGTGTCTAAAATGCAGTAGGGAGGGGACTGATGGATCATCATCTATCAGTGTAGTTGAGGGAATGTTAATTGGGAGTCGACTTGGATCATTGAAGAACTTATTACTTTTCATTCCAATCATTTAATCAAATAGAACTTACTTAAGAACATATATTTCTACAAATTCATGATTTTTTTAGATATTATAAGAGATTCACAATACTGAAAAAATATACATAGCTATGATAATGAATGAATACACGTGTAACATAAGTGGTTGATAAATTAATGGATGACTACGCATACAATTATTTTGTTTTTCAATCATGTCATTGACTTACTTCATCATTACTTCATCTACTTCATCCATTCTTGCAAGACTAATATTTTTAATATCATGACAGAAAAACAAATTCATTTCTTTCTATTTATGGGATTCAATTTTGGAGGTCAAATCTTTCACTTCAACACTGATATCATAAAAGTATCTTTTTTTATGTAAACAACTACAATCCACCCTTCATTAACAATATATTCCACATAATATACTATTTTCTATTGCAATTAGAATATATACAGATAATGTAATTCATGGTCACTGACATTTATCTAGAGAGAGAAGTTCACATAAGTAAATTATAAGGAATATATTTTAATACCACTTGTAATATCTACCCACTAGCACTTTAATAAAACAATAAAAAATTTCCATGGTCATTTAATTCTATAATATCATCCAACATTCCTTAGTATCTCAATTAAATAATCGTAAATATACCATTATTTGGTGTTTTGAAACACTATTCTGAATTATCTGTATGAAATTTAAAAACATTAACATATCTATTTGCCTATAATAATTTATTTTCTATCAGTGTAAAATTTGAGATCCTCTCAACTGATCGGCCAATAGTGGGAATTATTTTTATTTCCAATGTAGTTAGGATTGAGTCTATGTATCTTCAACACATCCAAATAAATTTAATATTGTCTCAATATCATCATGTTATCTAGAATAAATGATAAGACACTCCTCTAATAAATAGCCTTCAGAGATAGATCATTCAGGTTGATATTTTTTTGTCGCATATGATTCCAAATAACCAGGATATGAATTAATAAAATAAATAAAATATAACTGTGTATTTAATGAAGTGTGAAGAATTCTTTACTTAAGTTTAAAAACATATAAATAATTTACTTCTTAATTGGATACTTCTATCGATAATATACGAGGCTTGTTAATTTAGTTGTACGAATAATGTAAAAAATTGGAGTACAATTTTAGTAAATTTTAGGTAATAATGTACGCAATGATAGTGGTAGTAACCCCTATTAAAATATATGTGAATAAAGAATTATTTATCCATAAAACCTATTATTATTTAAGTTGAAACACCCTTATATGTTACTTAAATACCCATTAGATACCTTCACATGTTTTTTTTAAAATTTTAGGAATTCCTCTTTATACGATTTTCCAATTTGAAAATTTTCTGAAGCGTACTTTCCATTCTCATTTGACCAGAGATCACGCTTTATGTTCATTGATTATAAATCCTTCTGAGCATTGAGATGATCCTTCAATTTCCCATGCTCATTAAGAAATGTTATGAAATTTGTTTCAAAAAAATTCTTCTCAATATGTATAAAATCAATATTATGATGAAACAAATTAGATTCTCAATACAGTATTTTATTGAATATAATTTTTTTATTCCACTTTTGCATTCTATTTTACTTGAATATGAACTTCAAACTTGTTTCCCACTATCATTTAAATGATTCATCTTCCCAAATTCTGTTTCAACATTTCCATGTTGTGCCAATATTTCAGAACTTGTGAAAAACATTGGAGGTTGTCTATGATCAATATAACCATTGGATATTTACTTATTCAACTGAAATCTATAAGATGCATACAGAAATCCTTGATGAAAAATGAAGTAGAATTTTTTACTATAAGGTTGTCGTTCGGGCTTGAAATCAATGTTTAAAATAGGATAATCCAAAACTGTGTCAGTATTCCAACTAGATAAGTTCCCAACTCTAGGTAAGCCACTAATGGTCCACATTAATGTAGAATTCATTTTAAACATTGTTCTAGAAGATGTATCACATGTCTCAAAATCGTGGCTCCATAACTCCTATAATTCTTCAATTAGAGGTTCCAAGTATACGCCCATATTATTTCTAGAACACAATTTCTAGGAATAAGCATCAAAATAAAAAAAGAAATTTTTCACATAAACATCCATGAAGGATGATTGTAACAGATAAAAACAAATGACCAAATGATATAAGTAGTGTTAAAATCCCCAAAAAAGTTGTATCCATTAGTATCTAATACTAATATCACATTCCTAGGATCAGATGAGAAATTTGGATGCAATTAATCAAATTTATTCCATGATTTTGAGTCTCTTGGATGTCATATTAACCCATCATTGTTATTATTTATATAATTCAATATCATGTGCTCGTAGGTTTTCGATGACTTGAATAATATTTTTTAATGAGGTTTTAACGGGAACTATCACAAAACCATTAATGGTGTGTTCTTTTTATTCTTAATCATAATAGTATGTCGATTTAAACTTCTAACATCACCCATTGAATAACATTTAGAAGAAGAACACTTTTTGTAGTCATGTCTACTTGAATCATATCTCCAATAAATCATACAATCAATGATACATACATGTATTTTTTGTATAATTTACACCAAGCATTTTAACAAAATTATTTATATAATAAAAAGATTTAGGTATCTTAACTTCTTGAAATGAATCACACAAAAAATAAAATATAATGGAAATTGCCCTATTGGTAATTCTTCATAGGAATTTTCTATTGTACAACTTCAAAATAAAGAATATTTTGAATATTTCATACATACACCATATAGATCTTGATTTCCATCATCAACTAAATAATGATATTCATTTTTCGGATCTGTGAAGTTATCTCTTACCTAATTCTCCATATAATCAATAGGACGATCTAATGATATGTGACAATCTTGATCTGGTTGTCCTATAGTCCCAAAAACATTATTTATAAGGTTTATATTTGCAGCACCCTTAACTAGTTGTTATAATTTTTTTAAATGTTTATGTTGTTGTCTTGCAATGATAAATGAGTTTTTTATAAGGTTTTTCATTTCATTATCCATTGTTAACGAATTTGGGTTCTCATTCTGTTGATTGACATTAATGCTCAAACATTCTGTATTTTTGGATTCTCCATTCCATATCCAACTAAAATATTGAGCAAGAAATTAATTCAATATAAAGTGTTTATAAACTTCTGGTATCTTCTAGTATTTTATAAATTTACATTTAGAACATTTAAATCTCATTTTACCATCAACATATCTGTTGGAAATTGAAAAATCAAAAAACTCCTCCAAACCCTTAGCATACTGAGGTTTGTTCCTCAGTAATGTGATCCAACTTTTATCCATATATATCACAGTGTGGCTACACAATATTAAAAAAACTAAAACACATAAGTATTAATATGTAAGAAAATAGATAAATGGATTTGAAAAAACACATCTCAAGTAGTTATAAGAAGAGTCATATATGTACTAAAAAGGTCAATGTAAAAAAAGGAAATCGATCATTGATATTATTATGTAATTTTTTTGATTCAAATGATGGGACCATAAAGAGAGCTCCCCAACTAGGGTTACCCAGTCACCACCTTCCTCCCTTTCATCTCAGGTCAACTTGGTCCTCCTCGACACATGATTGGTTTGGTCGCGGTGGTGTCCTCTTTTTGTGGCAGCATCGTGTGACCTTGCAGCCTCAGCCACGTTGGTGTTTTTATCCTTTAGTGGTCTGCTTTCGCCGAACTCCATCTACTTTGGATAGGGCTTCAAGGAAGTGTGGTGATGGTCCAGTGGCTGAGAACCAATCTATGTGTCTGAGGGTTGCTGGAGAGTATCCTGTGAGAGCGTTAAGTTGTCTTTTTTAGTCGTTGAGTGCATTTTGGAGGGTGACTATGGGAATTGGGTGTGGGATTGCGGAATGGTCTGGTGAGCCATGGATCAGGTGGTCATGGTTACAGTGTTGCTTTCATTATCTTTATCACTTGACTTCGCATTTAGGTTTAGGATGTGGATCTACGATGGGGTGTTCCCGACTTCTCCATTTCATTTACTTCACCTTTGATTGATTGATTCTCTGTTTTTATATGGATTTCTCATATTATTGTGGATTTTATTGATGGATGATGCATTGATATTTGGTTTATCTTCAATAGAGGATGTTCAACCTTTAATTTTGTTGATGTTGCTTTGGATTTTTCAATTCGTGATGAGGTCGGGCCTCAGCATGGTTCGTTCTAGTGGAAGCATTCCTTGTCTGCATTAGATGTTTTTTTCTTGTGAATTTAATTTTGATGATTAAGATGTTGGTTTTTATGATTCTGAGTTTTTCAATCTTGATAAATTAAGATACGCATTTTGATGATTTCAATGGAAACGGTGGTTCCTGGATTACTTGTTGGATTATGAATGTGGATTAATTGTTGGACTATGGATATGTTTAAACTAGCCTACTACATGGGTCTACTTTAGATGAGTTTCATAGCAGAAATATTTCACCATTTCAATCCATTCAGGTTCAGAAGTTTGATAGGGTATGGCTCTGCCATCGATACTGTGCCCGTGCACTTTTGCACGGGACAGCTACCCGAGTGGTCATGTGATGGAGAATGCTTTTCTCCATGATGTAAAAGCTAGAAAGGGGCAGATCCGGTAGTCTTGACCTGGATTATTGTCTTTAATGGTTTTATGTGATTATAATGTTTTGACTTTGTGGTTTCTCACTTTTTCCACAAAAGTGTTTATTATAAAAAAGATAATTTTCATTCTGTATTATTATGTAAAATTGAAGCAAGAGAAAAAACATAAAATCATTAAGAAACACACACAGATGAATAAATAAGAATCATTACCTAATGGGATCACATTCCTACTTGGGGATAACTATAGTAGTAAGAGTTTTCAGAGGGTTTTACACATTTATAAAAACACTTTTCTTAAAGTATCAATCAGGATTTCATAAAGGGCTTTACAATCCAATAAATTTTCACACAATTTAGTAACTACATTTAAAATGTTCTTTGAGAATCATTTATCATACCACACATTGAAAACCAATTTATATATCTAATTATTTCTATAAAATAACTTTTTAAGGAAAGACTTCACACTTTAATGGAAGCCTACTAGTGTCAAGCACCTATTTTTCAAGACCAAACTTTCACCATTTTAAAACATTTCAGGCTAGCATGTGACTTATGCTCTCAAAACCATTTAAAAAATATTAATGGTCAAATTCCTTCAATACCTAAAACATGCCTCTAAACGAACACACACAAATTTTAATGAAAAAACTGGCATCAAACACCCCTTTAAATAGTCAATTACCCTTAAAACCCACATGGAATTTTAACAACCTCTTGGAATGTGACCTAGTTATATTCCAAGCCTTTAAACAATTTGAAACCATTTAAAGACCATAATAAATTTATTGAACAAAAAAATACAATGATAACCATTTTCAAGAGGGCCTCATGACTATTTTCACAAGATCGAAGCATGTAACATGTCTATTCTTTCCACAAAATTAATTTTTAAATCCTTTATATCAAAAAATGTTCTTATAAAATGCCTCTAAAATAATAAAAAATAATTTAAAATCATCCAAGAAATATAAACCATGCATTACAAGTTTATTACATAGAAATTAATTAAAATGTAATTAACATGGAAATTGAGAAGATAACCTCTTTACCTTTATTAAGGGGTATATTTAAAACATTCAAAAATATTAATTTAAAATGAAATTTAAATTATCATATAAATTCTCTAAAAATCTATATGAAATTTGAAAAAGAAAAGTACATTGAATTTTTTAAACATATATATAGAAAATATTATTTTTATGAGAAAATATATAGTTTCCATAAAACATTATAGAAAAATAAAAGGGAATATGTAAATTTAATAAATATACTGGAATAAAATTAAAATTAATCGGATTCTTCTCTTGGAAGTAATACAACACATAAAAAATATTTTGGAATATAGGGAAATAAATTAAAAAATGGACGCAATCAAGAGAGATTCCCCTTACCATAACTCCAGGGCTGCTTCAATAGACTACAAACTTCTATATTTTATAATACTATTTTTTAAAAAAAAATAAAAAATAAATATTTTATATTTATTTATATTATTTACGACCATTTTTATAATTAATTATTATAATTTGAAAGTAAATATATTATATAAATAAATGATAGTTTATGTAATTCGACGATTTTTCAAAAATAATAGCACTGATTGTTTTTACATTGTACATGAGTTATATAATCTAAAAAGGATAAATATAAATAAATTCATATTTATTAATTATATATACTAAAGTAAAAAATCAATGATGGTAGTGGTAATTAAAATATAAAGATCATCCCTTTTGGTGGTAAAAAATTACATTAATGATAATGTTGAATGAGGAGACCGATAAATTATATATATATATAATTTATTGTTTATATTAACTTTATAAATACATGATATCATTTATATTATGATAATATAATTCTAATTTATATTGGTAATGATATAAAATTGGAAGAAAATTAATAATTAAAGAGAAATGTGAGAGTTTCTACATCATATATGAAAATAATTCTTAATCACTGACCTTACTAAGAACGGATGGGTAACACCCCAGTATAAATGACCAGAATAGTAATCAAGTGAGGATATTCACATCACCTCACATGAAAACCCTTGTATTGTAGAGGTTTAAAACTACCGATGAGTGAATCAACAAGTATATGAGAGATTCTTAACCCCAATTTAATAGAGAGAGGGACATGAATGATTCTATAGAAAATTTCAATTAAACCATCTACATGAGGGATAGATTTAAAATCTGTAGACATTAAATAGTGGTGTAGAAGATCCCCCATAATGTAGAATATAAAAATCAATAACAATATACATGTTTCATTAATTATAAATAGAAACAATAATACAAAATAAATATTGACATCCCAAATTCATAATAATAGTATCCTTAAGACTGGATAAAATAAATTCAGAACAATTGAAAATAATGATATAGAATTGAATCTCTCATAACTCTCAAGGTATATTTTATCAATTATCAGCCTCTGATAACCAATTAAACTTGAACCACATGACATGTTCAATAAAATACATGACCATAAAGCAAAACATTAAGATTTACCTTATACATTGAGACCCAGGTGATGTATACTAGTAGGTGAATGAAAAATCAAGAAAATAAACAACCTCCTGTACCTACACAACCAAAATCCACAAAATTAGGAGTAAAAAAATTGTGAGAGAGGGAAATCAAGTAAACGAGGAGAAGAAAATATTATGAAATGAGGAATTACCACTATTTGAAAACAAAGTGAGGAGAGGATGTTGGGGGAGAAGGGGGAGAAAAATAGATGGTAGGGATGGCTCATGGGAGAAAAGGCTGCAAGCATCCTGAGCTCATTCTCGTGCTTGGGGGCATCGGGGAAACCAGAGCACCCACGAGGGAGAGGGTGAGGGAAGCAGCTTGGGGTTTTAAGGGGTGACCATAAGCCTAGCTCAATATTGGGCTCGAGAGGCTCAGGGGAAATCAGTTCACCGACAAGTGATCATGGGGCTCTATGGAAACCGGAGCACCGATGAGGGTGGAAATAAAGTGGTGTTGAGGGAACCAGAGAGGGATCTAGGTTGGGGGTGGGTTGGGGGAGAAGGGTGGGTCTCAAGGAAAAGTGGGTTTATTTTAATAAACTGATAAAATTTAGTATCCATTTTTAAAATACTACTACAAAAAACCCACAACTAAATAATGAATTTAGGGTAGTGTTCAATATATAAAAGGGAAAATTCACAGACACATCCAAAACTTCATAAATGAAAATATGAAATTAATACATCATGAGTTGAATGTCTCCTTAAAACCCCTGATAGGTTTTAAACACTTCAATTCGTAAAAACCCTACAGAGTTTGATCGACATAAAAGTGGTTAGGTGCACTTCAAAAAACCTAAAATAACTATTAATTTTGTTCATCAACAATTGGTTAGGATTCCTAAAAAAATTAGGAGGCATAAAAAGATAATATGGAAGCAAAAAATGATCATAAAGTGGCATTGTAGGTATTAAAAATTCGAACATGGGGATTCAGCTTTGACAAGGTTGGATAATGATTGAAAAATAATGAACATTTAGATTGAAAATGGACTATATGCTAGATATAAAATCTGGGAAAAATTAGTGGAAGAAAAATGGAAGAGAACAAAAAATAGCTTTCAAGCCTGTATTTCTCAGTTTTTTTCTATACTACAATTTCCAAAAATTTATTGGCATTTTCAATGAAATGAACTGACACATTAAAGAAATGAAACAACCAAATTAAACGAAACCATTAATGAAATAAAATAACCACATTAATGAAATGAAATATCCACATTAACAAGACACACATTAAATAAATTAAATAGCCACTTGGGGAAGACCCTTTAAAATTTCCACTGGATGTATTTAGATTGCAATTTCATCACTCCCCTTCAAAACAAAAAATGTTTCATTTTAATCATCATTCTTAGCTGATTGAATGCATCTTCGAGTAATGACTTTGTGAAAATATCACCCACTTGTTCTATAGTATGTAAATACTTCAATTTTATCATTTTATTCTTCACATGATCTCAAATAAATTGATATCGAGTATCAATGCATTTTCTTCTTCCATGATGCACCAGATTTTCAGATACTTCAATTGCTGACTTATTATCCACATATATGACTATGGATCCATCGTGTGGAAGCTTCAAATACATTAGGATATTTCTCAACCAAATTCCTTCATAAATAGTGGAAAATGCTACTATATACAATGCTTCACATGTTGATAGGGAAACCACATTGTACTTCCTTGAATTCAATGTGAAAGTAGTATTTTCAAGAAAAATAAATACCCAGTAGTTCTTTTTCATTCATATTGATCTCCTCCCCAATAATTGTTTGAATATCCATATAGCTTTGTTTCATCATTATATGGATATAAAAGAAAAAATTCCCTTGTTACTTTGACATAGTTGAGGATTCTTTTTGCGGATAGCCAATGTGATTTCTTTGGTGATTCCATATACCTACATAGAAACATAGAAGTACAACATTATAGATGATATCTGGCCTTGTGATTGCGAGGTACCTCAGGCTTCCAACCAGACTCTTTAACAATATAGAGTCGACGCTACTTCCTTCTTTGACTTTTTTTCAATTTTAAGCCCATTTCTACTGTAGTTTTTATGGGGTTTCAATTGGACCTCTTGAAATTTTCATGAAATTCCTTAGAAAACTTTTTCTGAGATATATAGATTCATCCATGTTGTTTCTTTACTTCTATGCCAAGAAAAAAGGAAATAAGACTTCCATCGGTCATCTTGAACTCCTTGAACATGGCCACTTTGAATTCATCAAAAATTGTTCAACTATTCCCTGTAAAAAATAAATCATCTGCATATAGGCAGTCTATAAGAATATTTACATGAGAATTCTTCTTTATGTAAATTTCATGCTCATATGGACATTGGGAGAATCTGTTCTCTTGACGATATTTGTTGATGCCTGCATTCCGAGCACATAGATCTTACTTCTACCTATAAAGGGATTTCATTAGTTGATAAAACTTGTATTCCACCCCTTGCATAAAAAAGACTTATATTCCGACATGGACATATTTGTTTGATTCTTTATCCTTCAATTTTAATACCTCTTCCTCACTAAATCCCTCATCTCTACTCACCACTACTTTAGTGGTTAGTGGATTGTTGAGCTTGTAGCTTTTTGACACTTCACTATAGCCTATGAAGATACACTTCTCGCAAAAATCATGAAGCTTCCTTCTTATTGATTCTAGAACTTGGGTGTTGGCAATACACCCAATGATTCCTAGGTGCTCCATTCTTGGTTTGTAAACACTTCACTCCTCTTGTGTTGTCAAATTTTTGATTCTCTTGGTAGGACACCGATTGAGAAGATAGGTAGTACATGCAATTGCCTCTGCCTAGAAGATCTTTGGTATCCCTTTCTCCTTCAACATGGTCTCCATCATGTCGAGG
Source organism: Viscum album (assembly GCA_963277665.1). NCBI lineage: Eukaryota > Viridiplantae > Streptophyta > Magnoliopsida > Santalales > Viscaceae > Viscum > Viscum album. The sequence continues at coordinate 610,730,199 of OY728135.1, read as the reverse complement.
ATGGTGTAATTATTTCATTTTACAATTCCACTCTACTCTGGCGTGTAGGCTGAAGTGTATTTCTGCTTGATCCCTTATTCCCTGCAAAAATCTTGAAATTCATTTGAAGTGTATTCTCCACCTCTATTGGTTATGAATACATTGATTTTGTGACCAATTTCATCTTCAACACGGGCTTTGAAAATTTTAAAGAGAGTAAAAGCATAATATTTTTCTTTGATTCAATATAACCATCGTTTTCTTCTGAAATAGTCAATGAGGTTAATTAAGTACCTATGTCCTCCAAGTGAGGGGGTTTCAATTGGTCCTAAAATATCAGTGTGAACCAACTAAAGTGGTTCCTTTGCTCTTCTGGACACTCCACATGGGAAGTATATCCTTTGTTTCTTACTGAGTGTACACGCCTCACACACATGATTTGTAACTTCAATCACTAGAATGTCACACACCATTCTTGATGAGGAAAAATGTTTACAGAAGATGAAATATATATTACCAAAGCACAGATTCTATCTTTATGATTTATTATTCATGAGTCCAAAGAGGCACTCCTCAAACATTGTGTTGATATGCAGTCGAAATGTGCAATTATTATCTATTTGGACTTGAGAAACAAGTCTCTTGTGAGCATCTCTTATAGACAAATAAGATTTTTCCATGAGTATGACATACCCCTTCTCAAGGAGTTGGATGATACTAATAATATTATTTTTCATGTCTGGAATGTAATACACATTAGTGATGTAATTTGACACACCATTATTTTGATAGATTTTTGTTATACCCTTTAGAATCCTAGGTACCTTTAAGGAGTTTCCAAAAATCACGTCACCACGAACTTCTTCTATATGTTCCTCGAACAAATTTTTGTTACCAATCAAATGCTTTCCAGTACCCGTGTCATGATACCACACATCTGGCTATTCACATTCCTTTTCTTGTATGAGGAGGAGTTTGGTGACTTCTTGATGGTGATATGCTTCAACATAGTTGCATTGTTCATCATGATCAATTTTTCCCAATACTCAGAGGCCTGATGGTCAATTTTGTTTTTGAAATTTTAGCATTGAATGTTCTTTGAGTTTCCATGACCATGCATGAATCAGACTCCACCCTTTCCTCTTCCACGGAAGATGGTAATTTTTTTTTCTTTTTTTATGGATTGGTTGATATCCTTGCCCTCTTCATCTTGAACGATGACCGCCTCATTGTTTTTGGACATTATTTTGTTCTTGTAGATTTAACATAGACTCTAAGGAATGCTCAATCATTGAACCTACATTATTATTCATTTGTTTCTCATGTACTTATAATGATCACATCAATTCTTCAATGGAAAGTTTTTCCAAATTCATTTATTATTTTATTTCAACAACCACATGCTCAAAATTTGTTTTGATATATCAATGTTATTTTTCAATGATACAAATGTATTTCAATTTTTCACTATATCTTTTCAAATTTTTGTTAATAACAATTAAATGTGAGAAGTAGTCAGAGATACTCTTACCTTATTTCATATGTGTCACTTCAAACTCTGCTCTTAGAGTATAAAGACGAACTCACTTCACTCGATAAACACCCTTGAAGATGGTGCCAAGGGTATCGGATTCTTTCTTTCATGATGTGGTTTCCACAATCTTTTCAAAGGTTGACTCATCAAAACCTTGATATAGGAGAAAAATATCCTTATTGTCTTTCTTCCTTTAAATTTTTAGACCAGTCTGGTCTTAAGTTTTTAAGGTGGTTTCATCCTCTATAGTGGGTATTATATTCCCATCAGTGACGATCTATCATAATTATTGTGACCCGAACAACAACATCATTTGGATTCACTACCTTTCATAGTTATCCTTATATAACTTGGGAACTTGTGGGATTACTGTGTCCATTTATAAAGAAATAATGTCTTGGAAATTGGAAGATTCCTTTGAACCTTGCCTAAGATACCAGTTTGTTGGTTATAAAATCTGGGAAAAAAGAGAAGAAGAAAATGGAAGAGAAAACAAAGGGGCATTCAATATTATATTGCACATTTTTTTAGACTACAATTAACAACAATTTATAGGAATTTAAAAAGAAATTAAACTGACACATTAAAGAGATGATACAGAATAATTAAATGGGCACATTAAAGAAATAAAATAGCTATATTAAATTGACACATTAATGAAATGAAATATCCATATTAAATGGACACATTGAAGAAATGAAACATCCACATGGGAAAGACCCATTTAAATTTCCACCAGATGTATTTGGTTTACAATTACAACACTATATACTGAAGAGAAGATCTATTTCAGATCTTTCATTCCCCTATTAATTATTTTAATGCAAATTGAGCTTCTCCATATTCTACAGCCTCCATGATTCTTATTCCTAACAGGTTTGTCCCATCCAACATCCGACTGGATCTTCCTCAACATCTATCTCATTGCATTGGCCTGACATAGCACTAGGTACACCCACCCAAAATTTTGGAAATGGAGACAAGCTTGCATGTGGGAAGTCAGGGCTTCTTAATCCTTCCTTATATTCTTGGTCAACTCTTCTTTCACCACCTCAGAGCAGAGACTCTATATCTATCTACCACATAACCCTTCTCTGAAATGAGAGACATACTCCTGGGTGAACTCCTCCAATATGATGCAACAATCACACCTGACCTCATCGACCTTAGATAGGGGGTGGAGCATAGGTTATATGGCCACCACCTATTTGGTCAGCTCAAATGCGATTTCAGAAACTGTTTGGTGGAGGCTTGTGGCACCCTTGTGGGGCTTCCCTGGATAGGAGTTGTCGGACTACCTGGGGAAGTAGGTAGCAATGACTTCTCTATGGGGAGGCTTGTTGATATTTCTTTGGGATCGGGGGTGAGATGGTGTGTCTTTTTATGATGATATTAGTATTTATACAGTATTTTGTGGGGGGTGATCATTTTTTTAAGAGTCTAGATGTTCTCTTAAAGGGTTGGTTCACATTTTATTATTAACTATGTCTAACAAATTCTAAAAAAGATATGGAAACATGTGTTGAAGTGGCCATAAATGAATTTGAGAACATCAAAGAGATTTATTTAAAGGGACCCTCCCTAAGAATTGTTCTCATGAAAAATTATTTATCGATGGATGAGTCACCCACTTGCAAACAACTTACAACCATGAATCATTGCCCTTCCTTGGATGACCCACGCAATATTATATTAAGAAGAAACATGGGGGTGATGGATCCTTCCCACATACTATTCACAAGTAGCGGCATCATAACCACTCCAGGCAGGGAAGAAAAAAACACAATGGAACTGTACATACAACATAAAATCCTATATTTTGTTACTGATCTAGTTTTATGGATGTAATGATTCTCACATTTATTGGGTAAAAAGAAACAAAAATTGTAATGAAATCATATTTTCTGTTAATAATAATTAATAATTAATGTTAATGTTGAGTTACCATAATAATTATAATATTTCTTGTTATAATATCACATGTATTTATATTTTGGATTTTTATTATATTTATAGTACCAGAAAATATCATTTCACAGCGCCACCATTTAACAACACTAAATGAAACATTGATAAAAGAGTACATTTATCAACACAAAAAATTGCTGTTAAAAGTACCCTTTTCTGGCATTGATATAGGTACCCCTTTATAAGTGTTTTTAAAGCTGTTATAGGGACCCACTTTATTAGTGCTTTTTCATAAGATCTGACCCCCATTATCAGTTCTTTTTTACTAGAGAAGATAAATGGTATATTTCAAAAAATAATCATTAAAAATAATATATTAATATACAAATATATTTAAATTGATATAAATATAATATATATATTTTAAATATGATTTTGATAAGGCTAAATAGAAATTTACTCTTAATATATAATATAATTAGTGAAAAATGATTATTAAATCATTAAAATTAATTTTTATTTAATAACTTGCTAATTATTATCGAGTAATAGTCATTTATGAATAATTTGAATTTAGAATAATAAAAATAATAATTAAAAGATTGACAATAAGTTGGAAACATAACTCAAACTTCAAATATGACGATAAATTTTGATCCAGGTGTCCATTTGGGCTCTACCATGTATCAAATCGAAACTTGTGATGAGATATATGACCAAACGATCAAGGGAAATTCTTTGTCACTTTTTTTTGGAAAAAGAAGACCCATAAGGCTACAAAAAATGAGTATTTCAGTCGGGGTACCCAAATTGTTTTTACATTTTATGGATTTTGAACCGCATTTAATGGGTATTCTTTGCACATTTCCAATCAGGACTAAATTTATTATCAGGGATTACATTCATATTGATATTATGGTTTTAAAATTTATCATTTTTCACAATTTTTTGTTATTTATAATCAAATATATAACAATATATGAATATATTTTATATATTCAAACTTAAAAATTTAATTTTATAAATAAATTATTAAATTTATTTACATATAAAAAATCTTTCTCAATATATAAACTTTATACGAATAACAAATAATATACATTTTATTTAAATTAAAAATGAATAAATATTTATATACATATAAAATTAATATATATAAAATGTTTATATATATATGTGTGTTTTTTCCTGTGTATTGACAAACATATATATATTTATCTATATATTCTAATATATATATATATACAAATATTGACATATAATAAATGTATGTCAAGAAAAATATGTATAATTTTATTTATAGATTCAAACACACACACACATGTTTGACTGTATAATCACACACGCACACCAAACATATTTTATATATTTATTTAAATAAATATATATATATATGTGGATAAAAAATATAAAAAATATAAAAAATATATATATCATAAAATACAGACCAAAACAACATGATGGAGTGAAAAAGATGATGGAGTATGTGGGGGTGGTCTCATGTTCGAAACCCAACATTGGCAAGTGCATGTGCGGATAAGTGAAGAAGATGAATATCACTGCTCAAGTGGGGAGGGGATACCTAGCGTTATTAAAGGGGGGAGGGGAGGCTGGATGAGCGTTGTTAGAAGGGGATGGAGCTATAATAAAAGGGAGGTGGTCCACCCTCCGATTTCCAAAAATAAATTCATAAAATAAATATTATTTTTTCTTTTATCAGCATTGATAAAAGTACCATTTATCAGTGCTCCTTTTTTAGGGCTGATAAATGTGGTCTATTATCAATGCTAAAAAATGAGATGACAAAAGGGTCATTTTTCAATGTTTTTTTAGCACCGATAAAATGGACCTTTATCTATTGGTTTTTATCATAGATAAAAGAGACCCCCGTTTAATAATGCCTCATTTATCATCTCTTTTTTAGAATTGATAATTGTTTTCTAACACTAATAAAAGATACCCCATTTTAATAGTGCCTCAATTATCATCGCCTTTTTAGTGTTGATAACGGGTTTTTTAATGCTGATAAAACCCTTTTTGTAGTAGTGTTAAAAAATATAATTGGGGGTACATGTAAAAATAAACAACACACACACCCACTTCCTCTAGGAGAAATACCTCTTAAGGTATTTCCTAAATCCATTTACTAGAGGTTGTTAGAGACCCATAACCCAAAACCCTCAATTACGAAAACCCCCCAGAGCTGAGATTACAGTATGACACAGTGCCTCACTACACTGTCCCACCGCAATATATTCTACATTGTCCCACTAAAATATTTTTATAGTTCCCCCACTACAGTTAGAGATATAATGAAATTTCTATAGTGTGATGCTACAGTGCCTACATGACTCGGGAAATCCTCCATAGTTCAGTCTCAAGCATGGGTCTCCTGAATGTGGAGGTTATAGCTGAGTGGTGTTTAACTGCAACACATACTACAAATAACACGTAATATTATAATAAAAACATGTAATATTATAATAAAAACATTTATTATTATTATTATTATAAATAATGTATATAATATTATAATTATTATTAACTATAACTATAAAAACAATACGAAATAAGAGATGGTTATCTCAGGAATTGGATGCATTTTAAACCACCACCTAATAATATATCAACGGTTACCAAAAACTCCATGTATTTCATGACCTCTTGTCATTTATTGTAGGTTTCATTAATTATGAGGCAATTTTGGTATGTCTGTTTTTGGATAATTTATATGTAGGTTTTATTAAATTCCTAAGAAAAAATATATTACATGAAACTAACCACCACCTAATATATTAGCGGCCGTTATGTCTAGAGTTGGTTAAGGGAAACCACTACTAGACATAATTTTAATCAATCTACTTAGACGCGATTACAAAAAGCACCGCTAAATACTAGCATGAGATTTTTTAATAAAATATTTTACAAAAAAATTGTAAACATAAAAACTGACATGTAATAAACTAAAAAAAATGTATGATAAACCCATACTCTATACAACATACATCCACAATCATATATAAAAACATCCACTGTTCGTATAAACTTAGTCAACAGATACCTCAATCAACCCATACATCAGTTAACCCATATCTCATTCAACAATATATACATATAAAACATGTCCAATAATAACCCATTCCCAATATACATTCTTGCCATTACCTCCATTAAATATATTTTCCTCCACATCACTTCATCAAATGAAACTGACAACATCATCTCATCAAATATAACAAAAATGAAACATAAATCAAAACTAAACATAATAAATCAAAATTATAGTAGAATAATTGATAAAATCATAATATGGCACAATAAATAAGAATATTCATGATGGAATTATGATGAATTTCATGAATCAGAACGGTCAACCTCTGACCTACTACCGATATTTTTCACCTACAATAAAAACTACAAAATTTATGAAAAAAATACAAAATAGAAAGGACAAAGAATATATTCATAATAGTTCATACAAAACTCATGTTTTTGTTAATGAAATAGAATATATTTTAACATAAAACAAATAATATATCATGAAAAACACTTTGATAACACAATATTACATATTTAAGATATCAATCATCACTTGAAACTAGAAAGGGTTAAGTAAATATTTGAATTAATTTTTAAATCGATGTGCAGTTTTCTTGAAATTTTATTAATAAACAAATTTTGAAGACATTGATATCAAAACATATAAAATATTTAAAAAAACACAATAGTGGTTGTGTCTTGATTCTACATTAATCTATGGGGTTTTTATTGTTTTTACTACTACACACACATTATACTATTTAAAACACTAAAAACATGTTTACAGCCATCTTAGGAAAACCATTACTCGGAATGAGGCACTATTGGTTCCAACATTTTACAATTCATTCTATATTTATTTTCCTTTCCTTTCAGGGAAATATGACATTATTTTCCTAGTTTTCCCCCTTGACACATGCTATTAAAGGCTTTTTTACCTTTATTATGTGTTTTCCGAGTCATTCTAACCACACTACATATCTGACTGACATGTTTTCTAGGCGTTCACATTTTAAATAACTCAACAATGGTTTTACCATGATACAATGTCAAAACGAGGTAGTTTTATGTGGTTCAATCATTACACAAATGTTTAAGACTTTTAAAACACTAAAAAGTCATTTAAAACCATCCCAGATAAACTGTAACCTGAAATAACATGTCTTAGGTTCCTATATTTCAAAAATAAATATATGGTAATTGTGCTAGGATTTCAAGACAATATGACATTAGTGTCCTAGACTTGACCCCTCGACACATGTTTTTAATGGCATTTATACCTTTAATAAGTTTTATCTAGTCATTTCGACCACATTAAAAGCCTAATTAACGTGTTTTCTATGATTACACGTCAAAAACAATCCAATGGTGGTCTCACAATGATTTCAAATTAATATGATGTCATTCTCTATGGGTTTGACTATTCCACAAACATTATAGTGTTTTCAAACACTAAAAACACATTTATGGTCATCCTGGACAACCTGTAACTTGGAATGATGTGTATTAGGTCCGTAGATTTCAAAATTTATTCTACTGTTAGTTTCTTTTGATATTAAAGAAATTTGACATTTTTTCCTGGTTTTGACCCCCTTATAACAAGTTTTTAAAGGATTTGGTACCCTTTAAGAAGTTTTTGTTGATTAATTTTGACCACATCAAACTTTATATAGATGTTTTGTCTATGTGTACACATAAAAAATAACTGAACGGTTGTTGAACCTTGATTTCACATTGATCTAAGGTTGTTTTCTATAGTTTTAACCGTTCCACACAAGTTTTAGTGTTTTAAAAAACTATAATTGCATATATATATATATATATACATATCAGTAAAACCACAACTAAGAATAATTTTACCATAGTTTCCACATTCAAAAATTCAATCTGTAATTGTTTTCATCTTATTTTCGTGAAATATGATGTTGTTTTCCTAGTTTTAACTGCTTAAGACATGTTTTTAAAGGCTTTTATACCTTCAAGAAGGGTTTACTGAGTCATTCTGACCACACCAAATGTTGGATTGACGTTTTGTCTATGAGTACAATAAAAAATTATATAATAGTGATTTTATGATGATTCCATGTCAATATGAGTTCATTTTTTATGGTTTTGACCATTCTACACATGTTTTAGTGTTTTAAAACACTAAATACATGCTTACGGAAATCCCAGGAAAATTATAACTCCAATTTTTTTTTTGATTCCTAAATTTTAAAATCTAATCTATGGTTGTTGTTCTCTTATTTCAGGGAAATTTGACATCATTTTCTTTGTTTTGACCCCTCGATACATATTTTAAAAGGCTTTTGTACCTTCTAGAAGTGTTTACTGAGCCATTCAAACCACACCACACATCGGATTGACATGTTCTCTATGAGTACATGCCAAAAATAACTCATAGGAATTTTCCCATAATTTCACATCAATATGAGGTTGTTTTGTATAGTTTTGACCATTCAATGCACATTTTAGTACATTAAAACACAAAAACGCGTTTACGACCATCTTAGAAAAACCATAACATGGAATGACTTTCCATCAATTCCTACATTTACAAATTAAATCTATTGTCATTTTAATCTAATTTTACAGAAATATGATATCATTTTCTTAGTTTTTACCCCCAGTCCACATGTTTTTAAAAGCATTAGTACCCTTAAAAAACAGTTTATTGATTTATTCTGACCAAACTACACATCATATTGACATGTAATCAATGAATATAAATAAAAAATAGCTCAATTGTTGATGTCAAATGATTAAACATTAATATGAGGACGTTTTATATGGTTTTGATCATTCCATACATGTTTTAGTGTTTTAAAACACTAAAAACATGTTTATGGACATCCTAGAAAACCATTACTTGAAATGATGTTATGTCAGTTCTTTCATTTCAAAATTAAATATACGGTCATTTTACTTTGATTTTAGGGTAATATAATATCGTTTCTTGGTTTGGACCCCATGAAACATGTTTTAAAGGATTTTTTACCATTAAGAAGAGTTTACTGATTCACCACATGCCTTATTGACATGTTGACTATATGTACACATAAGAAATAACCCATCAATGATTTTCCCCTGATTTCACATCAATATGAGGTCATTTCATATGATTTGTACTTTCCCACACACGTTTTAGTGTTTTAAAACACTAAAAATGCGTATACTGCCATCCTAGAAAAATTGTAACTCAGAATGATGTTCCCCTTGTTCTTAAATTTCACTATTTAATATATGGACTTTTTACTCTGATTTTAGGGAAATCTGATGTATTTTTCATGATTTTTACCCCTATAAAACATTTTTGAAGGCTTTTGTACCTTTAAGAAGTGTTTACCAAGTCAAAACCAATCAAACAAGAACATATTATTTACAAAATTATGGATGATGATCTATAATTTATTTTTGATGTGTAAGAATCAACCACACATTAATTAGGCACAATATGTGCTCAATATGAATAGAAATGCGTGTTTTCTATATAAAAGTTTAATTCTAGTTTTATTTATGGAAGTTGTATATTTTCTTTGCAAATATGTGAATGATCAATGGAATTTAAAACTTACCTCGACAGGATGACCTATAAGGAAAAAAATTTCCTCTAGGACTATGATGGTCATCTAATGAAATATAGAAACAAATGCATTTTCCATTTCTAACTGCCACTGATCCTATGTTTTCTTATGAGAGTATTATTCTTTCACTTTTCTATCAAAAATTCGATTTATCTTTATGATTCCCAATCAACATTACTACTTGAGCCCCTAATGGGTATAACAGTAACAGATGATGATTCTCTACCAAAGACAACTGATAGAGTAGGCTTAGAACCCATCACCCGTACAGGTCTGAGATTCTCATTATATAAAAAATTTTATGTGCATTTTTTGGGAAACTGATAATGATTGTGATGGGTTCTCATACCATACCTATTGAATTTTAACATGTTAATACTAAAATATTAAAAATGTTTTTTTAAATATCTGAACTTCATGTTATTAAAAAATTAATAAATTTCTCATTTATATTTATTATTAATTTATTTATGTGGAATCATAATAATTAAAAATATATTATGAAAACAAATAAGACTTAAACCCAATTAATTGGGGCTGGTAAGATGTATCAAATTACACCAAATTTCTATCATTTTATCCATATAGCCAACCCTATTTAATTGGGATTATGTCTTGTTAGTTGTTAAAATATATTTTTCATATTTTGTTTTTAATGTAAAATAATAACATGAAATGGAAATGAAAATTACACACTCCAGAATCTTTGGTAGGGTCATTTACAAAACTATCATTGTATTTTATATGAACTTTAAACCACACCTGTGTACATCCAACTGAGAGGCCTAAGTCATTATCCTTTATAAAAAATATAAACATGTTAGAAAACCATGACTAATAATAAAATGATATAAATAATAATGAATAAACTAAAACCCAAAATTGTTCATTTTCTCAGAAAAATATGAGACATAGTGATGTGAGGAATGAATTGCTTCTCATGATTCACAATATTTTTTTAGATAATTCATAAAAAATAGAAATATTAAAAAAATTAAAATTTTATTCTATTAATTTAGTTAAGATAATATAAAATATGAAATTACATCATGAGATGCATATCTATTAATAGCAATAATGATCTTCCATTGTCATAATAAATGTCTTCAGTAACTTTCTCATACATCTATTGTGAGCTTAGAGATGTTTCATTAAACTAATTTCATAATATCCATTTAAAATCTCTCCTTTTCTTGAAAAAAATTTACAATGTCCATGGGTGTGAAATGAAGTTAGGGACATCTAAATGAAAAACCATCTAGAAATAAATAACAAAAAATTTATAAGTATATTGAAAAAATTAATCATGTATTTTAAATTAGTTATCAATGAATATTAAATTAATGTTACCTTTAGTTGAGTATCAAAGACCTCATTTGTCCAAGATATAGAAATATGCCTCTAATCATTATAATTAATGTAAAATTTCACCGTCTCACAAGAATGCTTTCCAAAAATCTTCCAATAGATTCTTCTAGTGTCACCGGTAGGCATCTTGAAATTATAATCATGAATTCCATCCAGTCCCATAATTCTAACGGGTTTATATTTGTGTCCCTTATATGGTTTCCTTTATCTATTTGAAAAATTCATTAAAAATTTAATAAAATATTATGTTTTTTTGAACAACGACATACATACCAGTGAAAGTAACTCACAAATATTCCCTAAATAGAGGGGTTTCTAACTAATCCATCATTGAAGGTGAATCAGGTGGTGGGATACCAATTACATATAGGGAATTGGACACTTCTCTAGAAGTCATGGGTACAACAGAGTCATTCAAATCCACAAAAGGATACGGCAGTGGTGGAATGCTCAAAGATACTGATATTTAAGGATCCTAATTTTTTTTTGTTCTCAGCATTCTAGAAATTTAAATTATTTAGGTATATTAAATGTATAAAAAATGAAAATGAAAAAATTTAAAAAAAATGAAAAGAAAAAAAATTATATATGTATTAAACACTTATCATTGTGAAAATATTAATATATTCCCATTACCAATTTATACATTCAGTTATCTTCATCTTCATTTTTATCAACCTCCATCACGATGAATCCTTCATTTTTAACCTGTCTTTCAAGTCCTACTTTTTGGATATTTTTAGGAAAAAACATTTCAATGTTTGGTTGTTGATTTGGATCACTGTCAAGAAGTACCAATTGATCTCCACCACCTCTCTCATATAAGTCTCTCTATTTTTAGTGTACAACAACACTCCAAACACTATGTATTTCAAAATCCACTTAATAAAACATATTTTCATGTGAATACAAGATAAATGGATCATGATATGAAAGATCATTGGTAAAGATCAGGAGAGAAAAGTTGACATAAGTAAAATGTAATGAATATTTCATTATACCCCAATCAATGTTAACCCACTTTCATTTGAGTAAGACAATTAAAAACTAACCGTGATAGTTTAATTAAATTATATCATTCACATTTCCATTGTATCCCACCTATGCAACTATAAATACACAACTATTTTTAGATTGTAAGTATTCTTTATAATAAATTGCATGAAACCTGAATCTATTAATATTGTACGCACTGAATCTCTTAGACTTCCTTAGAGGAGCTCGAGCCAAAAACATCAAATCATTTGATATTTCAGCTCAAGTTTCATCATTTCATTCTAGAAAAAAGATATATGGTGTTATTTTTAACATGGAAAAAATAACTACATGTTAATAATATGAATATGAGTATATAAATTAATGATGGGTGAACCATTCGACATTCTCTATATTTACAGCTTTTGTAAATTCCAACTCATTTTGTGATTGACCCCTTAGTCACCTCTTTCTTTTCAATCATAAATTCCCTATATCTAGAATAATACTATTGAGTACAACATATCTATGTTCTTGTAGAAACTCTAATTTAGTCAGTGTAAAATTTGATCCCATTCCAAATGGTTGTCCAGTAATTAGAAATAATGATGACTAGTTTTCAGAATAATAATTAGCTTACATGTCTTTGAAACATCCATCATGATTTAATCTAGTCTCAACCCCATCCAAATAACTAAAATATAATTTCAGTAACTCTTCATTTATGAAACATTCAATAAATAGAGAGTTCTAATTAATATGTATTCTTCATATATGATTTCAAATGACCAATGTACCTGACGAAAAAATAAGATAAATATAAAAAAAATAATGAAATGATTAGATAAAATAAAATTCACCAATGAAAATAATATTATTATCAATTTAACTCTCATTTTGATACATACTTCGATAGTGTACCATTCCACCATTTTTATCTTCTTCAAAAAATCGATTTGTCAATTTAATCATGATTTTTAGGAATGAAGTGGTATATAACCTCACCAAATAAAAAAGTGTCAAAACAATTTATTTCTTGAATTTTATCATGCTAAGTTGGATTTAGAATTTATTCCTAAATCTCAATGAAAAAGATACAAAAATCAACTAGAATCAAAATTATTTTATTGGTAATGTATTTAGAAATTCCAACGAAAACAACTACTCCTTCAGAATATGTGAGTCACAAATTTTCATTCCGTGTAAATTTTGATGTTTTAAGTCAACACAGCTTGATATTTTACTTGAATATCCATCTGGTACTTTTAAATTATTTAAATTTTGAAGGAATAAGTCTTTCTCAAGATTTTTCACTGCAAAAATAGATGAAGGATACTTAAAATTATCATTTTCCCACAAATCATGCTTTACATTAACTGAATCCAAATCCTTACGAACATTAAGGGGATCCTTAATTTTACCCTGCTCATTAAGCAATGTAAAAATTACATTATCACAAACTTTCTTCTCAATATTAATTACATCATGATTATCACGTATCAAATTAAACTCCCAATAATAAAGTTTGAGAAATTAAGTCTTTTACTTCCATTTTTTATTCCAACTACTTCAGATACTATACCTCTTATCCTTTTCACCTTTCTTTAAACTGATGAAATTTTCCAAATTCTTCCAAGATATTCATTAATTATCCCATGATTTATAAACTAGATATCTCCTACAGTGGCTTTCTCAATTCAATATTTCCCATGAATCATGTCTTTTTAAACCTAAATTTATTAGAAGCATCAAGATATCAACAACGAAACATAAAAAACCATTTATGTTTTGAGGCAATCATTGAGGTTCAAAATAAAAATTGTAAATTGGTCAAGCCAAACCAGTATGAGTGCTCCAAATAGATAAATTTATTATTCCATGAAATTCATATATTGTTCACATTAATATAGCACGCATTTTGAATAGTTTTCTTATTTATGCATCATATGTTTCTACACCATCATCTCATAATTCTCGTAATTATTTGATTATAGGTTGAAGGTATATATTAATATCATTTATAGTAATTTTATTTCTTGGAATATTTATGAAAATAATGAAATATTTCTTATTCAAACACATCAACAGAGATAGATTATAGGGGATAAAAACATATTTCCAAATGCTATAATTAGTACTTAATGTTCCAAAAGGGTTAAAACCATTAGAATCCAATCCCAAACATAAATTCCTTGGATTTGAAAAAAAAAATTGGATATAGATAATCAACATCTCCCATGATGTTGAATCTTTGGCATGTATCATCAAAACATTGTTTCTTTCCTTAGGATTAAACTTCATTTCACATTCAATCCTAGACAGCGTGAATAATATTGACAAGAGGGGTTTCAAAAAAAAGTAACATAATACCATCACAAGAGTTTTCTTCTTCTATTTCATCTTAGGGTTGCATTGATTTATACTCTCATTGTTGTTCATTGACTTCCATCTACTTGTATGACATCTTATTCATTCTTATTTTTCAAACTCTTCTCCCAATTAAAGCATGAAATCATTAGGGAATGAATTTATCTTTTTAAAATCATGTCTATGTTTGTTGATTACTTTATTCATTTCATAGAATGATACAAGGATATTCACTTTAATAAATGAATCATGAAGGAACTATAAAATCGTGGAAATATGTTTTTCAAATATTCTACATAGACACTTGGTAGGATACAACATAAGTAGAAAATATAACTTCAAATACTTGTCACACCCTTTATATAGTTCTTGTTGGTAATCTTCATCTAATTCATAAAACTCATTTTTTAGTCACTGATGTTTTGAGTGTTATTAACGTGTTCAGGATCAACTAAAGGTTATATTGATCTATTAAAATCATGGACATTTTATTATGAAAAACCAAATGTGTCATTTAACAAATTTCAAGCTGAATTCTCCTCTACTAGATCACTTTGTGTTTCATTGATAGCAATGTCATTTTTTTGACATTCTATAACATTCAATTCACCATGAAAACTAAAAAATACATATCAAGTAGGAAAAAATTTCAATATCAAATTCTCATATACATTGTTTCTATTCTATCATAGGTGAAATTAGGAAACAAACACTTTATTCTTCTATCCACTGATCGGTTTTCTATATCATAATCTAAAAATTAACCCAAAACCTTGGAATACCAAGGTGTATTTATATTAAAATTAATACAACTTTTATACATTGGTATTGGATTGTATTAACCCTAAACATTCATATATAAAGATACTAATGTTTAATCAAATAGGTAAAATAATAATTAAACATCACCATACTTCGTCATTGTCCAGGGTAGGATCTTGATTCGACAAAAAAATCAACATTAAAATGACTAAATCCAACATAAAAGACATTAAAAAATCAATTACATAGAAAATTATATAATTTAATTAAAACTCTTATAAAAATTCTATCAATCATCCATTCAATGATTTAGGGCCATAGTCACTAAAAAATTGAAAGAGAAGACTTTTAGTGCCACCGTTGAGGATAATGGGGGAGTTAGGGTCAAAATTACCACCGTTATGGGGGATGGGGTCATGAAAGTCACCAGAATGGGGAATCAAGGTCACAATAGTAGCCAGAAGGGGGGTTTGGGGTTCTGACGGTTTCTGAAAGCGGGGTCGGGAACATGAAAATGACGCCAGGGAGGGTAAGGGTCACAACCATCACTAAAAAGGTGGCTAAGGCTCCTCACAGTCACTGGAATGAGGGGTTGCGGACATAATAGTAGTCGTTAGGGGTTTCGAGTGAATAAGTTCATCGAAAGGGTAGTCGGGGTCAGGGGAGTTGCTGAAAGGGGGGGCAGGGTCATGCCAATCACTTATGGGATGAGAGGTAGGGGTTGGTGCCAATGAGTGTGGGGTGTGGGTGGGGGGTGGGTGGGTTAGGGATGAGGGTCACCTATGAGGGAAGAGAAAGGTGGGGGTCACCACAGAGGGGAGATTTAGGTTTGGTTCGACTATAGGGATTTCCACCAAGGGGAGCATGAGGTGGGGTGGTCGCTGCTAAATGTACAGTGATGTGGGTGGGTCAGGGTTGGGTGTTACTGCCGATAAGGGGAGTGGTGGGAGGAGGGGTCACTATTGAGGCGTGGAGTGGGAGGAAGGAGGGGGGGTCTGAGAGAGGAGCATAGTGAAAGACGGAGGGAAAATATTCATAGTTTTTAAAAAATATTTTGTTGTAGTTTAATTGAAACTACTTCTAGTTGTTAAAATAAAAAAATATAGTTAATGTTTAATAAACTGATGGTACATTATAAATTTTATTAATATGATTTATTTCATGGATGTTATTAGAACTACAGATAATAAACCTCTTTTAATAACTGGTTCTTTTATAGTATATCAATATTATAATTGTTATGAATAACATGTAGTGTAATAATAACATACCTTATTACAATATAATATTTTTGTTTAAAAATGGTTTCATTATTAAGTCAGAGATAATGAAAAATTAATATTTAATTATCAAAGAATTGCAATATTTAAATGTTGAAAAATAACTACCCCTAACACTAAAACTCCCCATCGACACATTAACTATCCCAGAAGACAATATCATCCCACTAACACCGTAATTAGACATGAAAAATTCAAATAAACAATTCATAAAAATAGGATTTGACTTTTCCAAAAAAAATAATCCTAATGTAGTTTCTAAACACTCCCCCTTTCATTAGGTGCTGAAAACACCAAGTTTTGATCTTAAGGATATGAACTTTTGAATTGGAAATGCTTTCGTAAAAATGTTTTCAACATGATATCCTATTTTAAAATATAATATAATCACATATCTATATTTTGGAACTCCCCATAAGAAGAATAATTTGATGCTAAAATATTTAGTTTTTCTATGAAACATTAGATTATGAGAGATTGAAATAGAAACTTGATTGTTTAAAAGAATCCTTGTGAATTTATTTTTCTTCAAATCAAGATCCAATAATTTTTTCCATAGCCATAAAACATGATTAAAAACCATTTTGGACAATGAAACTATTATTTGAAATTGTATTATGGTATATTTTCCTACATCTCATATCTTTTTAAGAAAATAGTATATCTAAGAGTAAAATAATATCCTGCAATCCTCCTAATACCATTAAAATAACCTCCCCAATTACTATCATAAACATAGACCATCTTGAAATAATTTCTCCATATAAGATTAATATAAATATAATTTTACCTCTGACATATTGAATAACCGTTTTGGAAGAATTGAGTTGCAAGTGACTTACATAGTGTAAAAATCGAGAAACAATTCTTACAACATTCAAAATATTAGGCCTTACTATTTTGAGATACATCAAGAAAACCGTCATACTCTTGAAATATTTATTATCAACATTTCATGTTCCACATTCCTTATAAATGTTCTTTTTTCTGATTCATTAGAGTTCTTGATGCATTTTATTCTTTAGTATTAAATTTCTTCAATATTTCATTTGCATACTTCTTTTGATAGATGGAAACTTCACCATGTTGTTTCTTGATTTACATTCCAAGGAAGTAAGACATGAACTGAATATCATTCATTTCAAACACATTAATCAACTATTATTTGAAAGTTTGAAGATGATATGAATTATTCCCTATAACCAGTATGTCATTAATATACAATGAAACAATATGAATGGCAGTACCACTATGCTTAATATACATTTTTTTGAAAATATTTTTGCAAATATCTGGTTCTGGAATTATTAATCAATTCTATTATACCAAACTCATAGAATTTGTTTTAGAATATAATGGGATTTCTTATGATTATAAAATTAATCACCTTTAAATTCCTTCAAAAATCCTTCAGGTTTCGTGACATAAATGTCTTCCTATAATAAACCTTTTTAAAAATATGATTTGACATCCAACAGAAAAAAATCCTCCAAACCTTTTGTGAAACTTTTGAAAACACTAACCTTGTTTTGTCAAATATTTTGACATGAAAAAAAGTGTTAGAGTAATAAACACCAATTATTTGGGTATACCCTTTAACAATAATCTTGGATTGATCTTCTTGATCAAGCCATAAATATTATTATTTTTTATAGAAACCTAGTTTACTCCCATTAATTTCCTTCCATGAGGTATATCTAGAAGTATCCAATTATTTTTATTCATTATCATTGGAAACTATCCCATTATATGAAAAACATGTCATAGAGGTTATTCTAATAACCACTATTAAAAAAATATTAAATATAATTTATAATATAGTTGTTATTTAATATAACCACTACTATATTTTTTTAAATTTAGAATATTTTTTGTTTCAACTACCTCTAAATCATAAAAAACCAATATTTCCCCCCTCCAACGTACCAAATCCTATTAACCCCCCCCCCCCCCCCCCGATCCCCTCTTCTCCCCGATGATGATGAATCTCCCTCACCTCTAATCCCCATGACCTTGATCTCCAAATCCCTGAGGAAGACTATCCAACCCACTCCCTCTAATCCCCAAGAACCTAAACCCCCTAGATCCCCGATGATGACTATCCCTCCCCCAGTTTTTCATGACCCCAACCCCCTAATCCTCGAAGATGACCCCGCAATGACCCCATGTGATCCTCAATGGTGGCCCCTATTCCCCTTTTCTCAGTGATTATGACACCTTATGGTGGAAATATCCCTAACCTGCTTCATCCTAAAGCTTCATTCTTCTCCTACCTCTACCTTCAATAGATCCCCGTGCTCCTATCTTTCAATGACTGGGACTTTTCTAACCTTGTCTCCCTAATATCCATGTTGTTACATTGAAGGTATGATTTCTATTGGATTTATGTAGGGGTTTTTCTTAGTATATATAAAATTCTATGTAATTTAGAGTTATTTTTAGGTATTTTCCATGGGAAGATGTTGGGTTTGTGATTCATATGTTCCATTGGTAGTCAGTCACAATTTTGGAGAGTGGATTCGCCTAAATGTTTTTTATGGGATTAATCATATTATTTTATTTTTTTAATAATTAAGTAGAAATTGTTATAAGTGAATGAGAACTATTTGACGGAGGTCTAAAGATTTCACAAATGAAAATCACGATGCTATATATGTTTTTCTGTTTCCTATGGATATAACCAATTTCCTTGGCATTGAATTTATTTCGAGTGGAATTCCACCATCAACATCTCAATCCAAGTTCACTTCAGGAGGTTTCAATGAAGCAACCATGCCATATGGGGTTAAGACCACATTGAGTACGGGCTTCATCAAATATCATCAAACATAATTGAAGAATGATGACCTAGATGTGTCTAACAGAGAAGTGTCTTCATAACATTAGGATGATGGTAAATATTCTAACATAAATCGAAGACTGTTCTTTCTATTCCAAGAGGCGATTCAGGTAGTTTTTTCAAAAAACGTTATAAAAATCATGTGATTTTTAGGAAAGATGTAATCTTGGAGAGGTAGGAGATGTGTAGACATTAAATTGTTAGATGAGTGGTGATTGTGAAGGATTATAAACCATGTAAGATTAAAAAATTGGTAGGAAAATTATCCTCAATCTTGGATTTATCAAACTAGAAATGTGTTCCAATTAGGTGGATATTTTTTCCCTTATTTTTTTCGAACTCTATCCTAATGATGAGGTCAAAAAGATTTGGATTAATGTTATTTATGCCAGGTCCTGTCCTTATTTAGTAAATGAGTCCATGCTTCAATCCTTTCAAGTTTTTGGACTATTTTTTCATTTCTGGTTTAAATTTGTTAAGTGGATATTTTTGGCACCCAAAGATCTTGTATGACATTTCCTCAGCCATTAGTGTTCCAATTAAAATGGATAAGTTAAATGAGAATACAATCATTGGTTTCATTGATATAATTATTTTGAATTTTGATTTAAATTCAACTCGTTACTAATAATGTGGTTCTATACACACAATATAATGCTTTGAACATCTTTATTGAATATGAGAAGTTGTCTTAATTTTTGGATGTTTGTAAGGTTTTTTGGAATGATAGGAATACTTGTAGAAAATAAATGTTTTCAAATTATTCTCAATTATTGGACATGATAATTCTCATTGTATATGACTAATGAAGAGAAAAGGGAAGAATTATAATAGTTTAGGCACTAATATTCAAAACAATGATGATCTTTCTCAAGTAAAAAATACTTAACGAGGGATGAGACATTGTCCGGAAAGAAATATGTTGTGATTAATGATCCTTGTTCCCATCAAGTGAAGTCTAATCATTTAGAGAAATATGATGTTTTTTTGGAAATTAGGATGATACTAAAGGTAAATAAACAACTTCAGAGTGGATATCTAAAAATGTTGACACTGTAGAGGTTAATGAAGGATTTTTAGGTCCTATTGAGGAAAATGATTGTTTTATCCAAGGAATTATGTTCTTGAAGCAGGGTCCTGAAAATAACTGGGTTTCAAAAGGCCTTTTAGTTAATGAATCTTAGGACTGCATGTCTGATCAAAGGGATGATTTTGGTATGGATATGGTAATAGTTTTTTCCCCCATAGGAGAAGATAAACTTCCTCAACATGGGAAATAATATGGCATCTGATGATGTAGGTAACTCCTTGGTTTTAGATTTTATTTTTCACGGGGAAGGTGTTCATCCTAGGGATGTTCAGAAGGAGCATAGTATTCTTGAACCCTATGGAATGGACATGAAGGGGACTTTACATTCACAAGATGGTGATTTCAACTAAATTGAGGATCAATAAAATATTGATTACCATTAGGATATATATAATATCTTAATATTATCAAGAATCTATGATAAATGTGTAAAGATATCGGATGATGACGGAATTAATGAAATTAATCCCCTAAATTATTAGGTTAGTGGGGGTAATGTATAATTTAAGAATTATATATTATATGAAAAAATGTTGTTGATAGTTATACGTTCACTACTTATACATTGAAAATAAGGCCACAAAAGGACTATTCTAATCTTCCAAAGACTTTTGATGACCATATATTCTTCTATGGTGTTAAATAAGTCCAATGCATAGATACTTTGGATCTTAAATTAAGGTAATTATCAGTATGAGTGGTAAGATATAGATGATTATGACTATGACCATGACATAAAATATTATGATTTTTAAATTTATTTTCTTGATGATGGAAAGTCCCTTTTTTTGACCCCATCTATTTCCTTGTTACATTATATTTCATTTTGATTAAATGGAAAGAATCATTTTCTATTGACTGGTCTTGTTTGGTATAAATTATTATAATTATATTTTTCTTTTATGTGGAATGATACAGGTTCCCAGGGTTTTCAGTGTGTGGTGAAAGACATGGATCTTATACATTTTCATCAAGAGGTAGACCGATTTTTCAGTTTTGTGTCACTTCACCATTTAATAATCATTTATTTTTTTAAAACCGATAATTTTCCAATTTAATACCACCGTAAGGGTAATTGTGGGTTGGATTTGGGAGACTAGTTATTTTAGATGTTTTTGAGGGGTTTTCATTCAAAAAACATGGCCATTTAGAATATGGTTTAAGAACACCAGACACATGTAATTATGTAGTTCTTAGTGGTAGTGATGTGAGTGATTTTGTGGGTATTATTCTTACACTAGAGTGCGAGTTGTCTAGTCTATAATCCCTTATATGTGATTCCTTATATTAACCCATTGAGATGTAATGAGAATTTCTTAAGGTGGAGGGTTAATAAAATTATAATTTCTGTTGAAAAATTAAAATTATCAGAGTCAACATCATATATAGTTTAAATAAATTTATTATTATAATTTTGGAGAACACAATGTGGTAATAAAAAGACAGTGAAACATAAAATAAAAATACCAAACATACAAATTTTATAATACAATGATTCAATATGAGCATATTTAAACTCTGTAATTCCCTATACTCATTGAGATAATCAATACCCAATAATGAAGACCATAATTATAAAGGTATTAACAACACATTACAAAATAGAACACCTTTCTATGGCCAAAAGAATAACCAAAACAATTACATACCTAAATTTTTAAAATTGAATCCAAACTTAAAATAGATGTTCATTTGAATTACAGGACAAACCAAAATCCAAAATAATTTTTTTGGGGAAAATTATAAACCAAGGATTTAAGTAAAATAATGGAATTAAAATAATATAGTAATAAATATAAATAATATAAATAATATAAGTGGAAAACTCGATAAACTCTTTAGTGATGATATTTTTTTGAAGAAAAATTATGTTAAATATAGAAACACCAGTTTTGATCATAAATAAATATTGTTTTAGTTTCGTATAGATGAATTAGTGAATATCTCTTCTATATTTTCTATTTCTCCCTTAATGTGTCCGTAAATGAAAATCCATTGGTTTTTCCATGATATCCCTTTATTATTAAATATTTGGACGTCTCATAAAATAAATTTTAACTAGAAACACTTATGAAATAGGAACTTGCATAAATATTACCTCTCTCTACAATTTTTTTGAAATGATATCATGAAGTTGATATACTAAATAACAAATACTCTTAATCATGAGTACAATTCATAATGATTACTATAAATAAATAGATTCATATTACATAAATCAATCTATGTGTTCTACTCTCTTCAACTTGAGTACTATTCCTCAAATCGATTCTCAAAATGGTATAAAACCATAATTACATGCAATGCTATAACGTGCATAAAAACAAATGCACCCGATATCCCATTGAAAAATTCTTGTTTTGTGCTACAAAAAATCTTAATTTTTATATTTATAAAATTAATATCTATATATAGCTACAATCATATTTCTATAATATAGCATAAAAAATTGACAATATTAAAATTATAAATGTAACATACCTTTTAATATAGGAATTATTTAAATGTATTATTATTGAATGAAAACCATACAATCAACATCACATCCACATCTTTCTTTATGTCAATGTACTTATTCCATGACATCAAAACTTTCTATTTTGAGGGATAATATTTATTCATTTATGTTGTTTACATTTTCATGTTGGATTGAATAATTTCTATGTTTAATTATTGTTATGTCGAATCAAGACCCTACCATAGTCAATGATGATGTTTGGTGATGTTCAATTTTTGTTGTACTTGTTTGATTAAAAATTTAAATATTTACATATGAATGTATAGGGACCATAGTGACAATAAAATACCTATGGATAAAATTTGGATTAATTTTCCTCGAAACAGACATTTGTATGCAAAGATTTTGGGAGTATTTTTAGATTATGAAAATGGAAAACAATCTGTGGATGGTAGAACAAAATGTTTATGTCCTAATTGTAAATTCATGTAATGGTAGTATAGAATGAAAGTATATAATTATTTGATATGGAAATAGATTCATTTTTGATATGTATTTTTGATTTAGCATCATGAATTGAATGTTATGTAAAGTAAAACAATGAAAATTATTTCAATAAAACAAAAGTGACCCACCTGAGGATAATTTATTGTGAAACTTAATAAATGATGCATTTGTATTTATAGGATGAAAAATACAAGATTTTAATAGATCTAAAGAACCATTAGTTGATCCTTATAAGGATAATATTTTTCATAACTTTAGTGACCAAAAAATGATATTTTTTAATTATTTGAAGAAAAATAACCATAACTTTATAAAGGGTGTTCCAAGTATTCACAATTGTCTTTTATACTTAAGTTATACCATGTCACGTGTCCCTATGAAATTACTAAAAAATAAATTTCCATGATTTTAGAGTTTCTTCATATTATATTTATTTAAGGTAATATCTCCACATCATTCTATGAGATGAAATGAATCATCAAAAAATATAGAATTTATTATAAAGAGATGTATTAATTCCCTAGTTATTTTAGGATTTATTTTGGAGAGGAATCTAATAATGGAGAATGCATATTATTTCATACAAGCATATGGAACTCAATGAAAAAAATGTGTGTAAAAATCAATGTAACCCCATGAAAAAATAGAAGAAGAAAACTCTTGTAAATGTATTGCATTACTTTTCTATGAAACTATGATTGAAAATATTATTCATGTATTATATGTATTCATACCAAATGAATGGTAATTATCAAGATAGTTACAATGATGGCTTGGTGAGACATAAAAAATATTCAAAATAATTGAAGGTGTTTGATTTATTATATCCAAATTTTTCTTTAGATCCTAGGAATATATGTTTGGGATTTTATTCTGATAGTTTTACCACTTTTAGTACTTTAAGTAATAATTATAAAATTTTTCTAGTTATTTTTTCCCCTATAATATACCTCTATGGATGTGTACGAATAACTGTTCTTCAATTATTTTGATTATTTTCCTTGAAATAAACTGTTTGGAAATGAAATTGGTGTATACATCAAACTATAATAAAATAATTGTGTGAACTATGGGATGATAGAATGAAAAAAATTTGATCCTTAAATGAGAATACTATTCAAAATTTATGATTCTTTAATGTGTACAATTAATGAATTTCATGGAAAAGGAAACTTATCTTGTTGAAATAATCAAACTTGTTTGGGATTTCTAGTTTCTATTTTTGATTTTGAACCTCAACTATGACCTTATAGTAGAAAATTGTGTTTTGTTTGCCATCCTCAAATTCATTAGCTTTCTCATAAATTCTAGTTAAATAAGACATAATTAAATGAAGACATTGAATTGAGAAAGCCAGCAAAATTATTACCTGATTTATAAATCTTAGGATAATTAATGAATACAACGGTATAATTTTGAAAATTTAATATATTTAAAGAAGGTGGTAAAAGGGTATGAGGTTCTATATCCAAAGAAGAAATAATACAACAGTGGAAGAAAATCAGTATATTTTTTTAATCTACATTATTGTGAGTTTCATTTAACATGTCACAATATTTATGTAATTTATCTGGAGAAGACATTTGTGAAAATTTAATTTTTACATTTCTTAATGAGTATGGTAAATTAAAAGATCACCATTATTATCATAAGAATTTGTAATCAATGAATATAAATCATGTTTTGTGGTAAAATAAAAATTAAAAGTATCATTAGTATTTTTTTATAATGAAAAATCAGAAGAAATACACATTCCTTAGAACATTAAAGAATGTAAAAGTCCCAGATAAATATTCAAGTATAATTTCAAGGTGAGATGACTTAAAATATTGAAGGTTACCTGGATTGAAAATTAACGACTCGCATATTTGGGGAGATGTCTATATTCCAACACATGAAGTGCACATGTCAGCTTCTGACACCATAGGCAGGGTGATGGTGATTTAAGTTGGGTATAGTCGTTGATGGGTGAAACATGGATGGACAACTTATGGTGATGTGAGCATAGTGGGTGATGAATAAGACCATAAGTAGACAGATTTTTGGAGATGGGGTTTGTGGTGGGTGTAGTGGAGATGCCATTACGTAGTTGGGATGACCTCTAGTGATAAAAGGAATGTAGGATCTAGAAAAATGCTAGGTTTTATATCAATTGTTGGAGGGGAAATTATAACAAGCTGAGCTTTATTTTGCATTCATACTTGATTTATTTCATAATATTACACTTAATAAAATAAAAAATATCGATATTTATAGTGTATTTTTGGAATTAGGTACATTATATAACAACTTAAAACATGAAATACATATTCTTTATTGAAAATAGCCTTAACATGTTCATAATATTCCATCATAATTAAAACTACATGGGATAACCTGGGGATGAACACCAGAAATGGGTGAGAAATAAATTCAATTAAGGGAATAAAAATGGAATAACATGAAAATGATATAACATGTTAAACAATAGGTATATCAATGAGGCATAAAAACAGAAATAATCTTAAACATGAACACAGATACATGATATAACATGATAATCATAACATCGGAAATGTGGAAACTACTTAAAACACTTCACCATAAATATATGCCAAGGATATACCCATCAAGACAACATGGTGGAAAAGGCCCATACATAAATCATGTTAAATCCCTATTACAACATGATTTGTTATGATACTACACATTACACAATTCATTGAAGCACTATCTAGGCTCACCCATCATATTCAGTTCATATTCCTGTAGAAGTGTGCCACATATATCATAAAACACAGATTCATTCATTGCCATTATTTATTCCATGATCAAGGAGTGAGGAATGAAAAAATTTAAGACCCCAATAAAAAATCATATGTACATAAATTTTAATACCCTTGTTAGAAAAAGGGTATGTTATTCACTACAAAATTATTTTGTTATGGAAAATTGTGGTGACAATTTGAGAGCATAATAGCCCCACATAAAAATTCATAAAATGGGTTCATGATAGAGAATGAGTTATCTCATAATTTATACATGAAATGTAAAGTAATAGGGACTTGTAAATACATATCCCAACAAGAGTATTTGAAAATATAAAGCATAATATATTTAAGAATCTTTAATAAACAAGAGAAAGGAACGAACCCTTAAACAGTTTCAGCATGGTAACAGGTGTACACAAGGGTTCATAGGTGGGAGAAATGATATTAATAGAAGATTTAATAATTTATAAATCAAAATTTATGTAAGGGGATATGTATTAACATATCCCAACATAGTAAAATTGAAATTAAAATACATAACATAAAAGGAGTGCTTGATAAATGAGGAGAGTGGAGGTTTCCTTAATTGAGTGTGTGGCTACAAAGGCTTGGGAGGGGCTTCATGATAACTTGGGGAACTGGGGAAGGAATATAGGGAGTATAGGTAAGAGTTTGGACTTACTCCATGTTGTTTGAGTGATGATAAATAGGATATTTGGTGGGTTTATATAAGAAAATATGGGGATTCCTTTATTATTTAGGTTTTGGACTATATATAATAAACTTTTCAAAACCAAAAACCATACCATTTTTTTCCCATGATTTCTACCAAATGATAGTGTATTTTATTAATTTATAATAACATGGGATGTAATTATTAAAATAATTCCCTTTCTTATGAGGAGGTGAGTCACATGCTTAAATAAATAATTATAAAACCTTAAAATATAATACAGGATTTCGAGGATTTATAATGGCTTTAAAATATCAATAAAATATAACTAAAATAAAATTATATTAAATGGAAAACATTTATTTGGTCAAGGATACAATTTTTAGTAAAAATTACATCACTTTTGGGATATTTAATTATATTTATACAGTATTTAATTTTTAACTAAAAATTTGCGCGTCTCAGAAAATTATGAAAAATTCACCATTGGATAATTTATATATTTCGATTCTAAAAATAATATTCATTTTATATAAATAATTTTCTAAATATTTTAGTTTTAACATTTAAAATAAAATCAACATTTATTATGAAATACTTTGTTTTTTGACAATAAAAGTTTTTCAACACTTATAAAAATTACATTTTATTATACGATCATTTATATTTGGTAAAAAATATTTAATAATAAAATTTTATTAAAATATTATATATTTCAAAGATCAATTAATTTAATAATTTCTTTTATTTAATTTTAATATTAACAAAAATATAATTTTCACTTTGTTGTATCAAAATAAAAACCATTTATAGATTAACAATAATATGTTTAAAATATAATCATTATTATATAAACAATAATGAAAATATTCCTATTTTAAGGTCTTGATACAAAACCCTTTAATACACTAGTATATTATTTAAGAGAAATGTGTGTGATGGTTCAACATTAATGGGGTGGTTTGGTGAACATGGTTTGGGCCATGATCTTGATGAGCTAGAAATTATCCCCTGAAAAATTTAACTCTTGGTAAAGTTGTTGAGTCATAACTTTGTATTGGTAAAGGGAAAATCCAAGAAGAGAATATGTCCCATGAAATCTCTGATAATTGGAATTTATAGGGCATGATCGTTCTATTTGAGGCCATCACTTCCTTTGTATGTGTCAATTAGAATGTTAAAACACTATATTTATAATAACCATGTGATCACTATTCAATGACTATATTATCAATGGTAAAGATACGTGAAGGTATTTTAAATCAAATTGGATATAATAAAACAAAATAAGTGCATGTGTTTTCTATACCCACATTACAAAATAAGAAGTTTTATTAAATCAAAAGGGAAATTTTATTTATAACAGTTCAAGTCATTATAATCTTACCCACTTAAGAAATTTATCTATATAAATTCTATTTTTTCATATGAAAACAAATGGAAGTAGACATGTTTCATCACCTCATCCATTTCCCACATTGCATCTTAAAACATGTGGTTTCTCCACAACAATTTGACAAGGTGCATTATCTTATTTTGTTATAGTTTTTCTCTACGATCTAAGACCACCACAGGATGCTCCTCATAAGAATGATTATTATACAATGTTACCACTTTAGGATTGGGTACATGTGTGGGGTACGTTATGTATTTTTTCAGAATGGATAATATAATACATCATGTACTTGAGATTGGTTCGGTGGGAGTTCTAGTCAATAGGTCACTACTCCGATATGAACTAGGATCACAAAAGGGAAAATGTACCTTAGGCTATGCTTTCCATTCTTCTCAAATATCATCACTTTCTTCCATGGAGATATGTAGAGGAATACTAGATCTCCAAAATCAAACTCTAGGTTCCATCGACGATAGTCAGTATAACTCTTTTGTCAACTCTGAGTAGACTTGATGTGCTTTTGAATTATCTTAACCTTTTCAAACATTTCCTAAAAAATTTCAGGACTTACAATTTTTTATTCCATAAACTCACCAAAATATGTAGGTGTTCTACACCACCCCCCAAAAATAGGTTCATAGGGAGTCATTTGGATGCTCAAGTGGAAACTATTACTGTAAGGGGACTCAACTAGAGGAAGATGTTAATCATACCTCCTTTGAAGTCAATTATTTTATTAAATCAACATGTCCTCAAAAGTTTGGATGGTACATTTATATTTACCATCTATTTGTGGTTGAAAAGATATATAAAATTCCATCTCAGTGTTTAGATAATGATTGAGTCTTTTACAAAAATTAGAGTTGAATCTTGGATCTGAATCAAACACAATCGATAGTGTTACTCCATGTATCCTCACAACTTATCAGAGGCATATCCATGAAAGTTGATTTAGTGAGATATCCTCTTGAATCAAAAGTGTGTATTATTTATAAGATGATCCACAATAACCCAGATAAGACTGTTTCCTTTTGATATCTTTGGATGACTAGTGAAAAATTATATGGTGATGTTTTCCCATTTTCATTTTGGTAGGAGTAATGGTTACATCATCCCCTTATACTTATTCCTATTAGCCTTAACATGATTATATACTAGTTAATTTGATGTATATTCAGAAATATAGTTCTTTAGGTTGTCCCACCAATAGTTCTCTCAAATATCTGGACACATTTTTTTATATCTTGGGTTAATGGATAAAGTCAAACTATGTGCATCATCCAATATTTCATTCTCTAACTTAGTATTTGATGGAACACATAGTCTTGACCCGAATATACCAATTCCTACTTAATTAACATTTAAATATGAGGATTTCCATTTTCTTTTAATTTCAACTTCCTTCTAAATTCCCGCATCATCTTTTCAGAAAACATTAATCATTCAAGAAGATACGGTTTTAAAATTATTTGTGAAAGGATTAGTGATGTTTTTTTTATGATTCCCATATCCATCATATTCAATTCAAAGATTATTGGATCCTTCATAATTCTAATAAACAATAAAATTTCTAGATCCTTTCTACTTAGAGAATATTCCACTTTATTCTCTTTATAAGGATGATAGTGAATTTAGAAGTCACAGTCCTTGATCAGATCTAACCATTTATTTGGCTCATATTCAACTCTTTTTGTCTGAATATATATTTGAAACTTTTTTGATTCATATATATTTCAAACATCTCCATAAAGTGATAATAGAGCCATATTTTTGAAGTGAAGGTCACTCCATCCAACTCCAGATCATGTGTTGGATAGTTATGTTGTGAACTTTCAGCTTCCTTGAAGCATAGGCTATGAATTACTCATTTTTCATCAACACACAACCCAGTCCATTCTTCAAAGAATTGTAGAATATTAGGAATATTTTTCCCCTTGTAGGTATTGTTAGCGCATAGCTAGCGATAAGCCTCATTTTCAACTCATTTAAGCTTTATTCACATTCATAATTCCACGTAAACTTAACTCCCTTCCGAGTTATCATAGTAATTGGGTTTGAAAATATTGATAAAGTTATCAAATATCAAACTAAATATCTTTATATACCAAGGAAACTATATATATCAATCAAATATATTAGACTTATACATACATAAATTGTTTTTTCTTTGAAGGATCCATATATATCATATTAATTATGATGATATTCCCCAAGAATGATACTTCCTTCAAATAGATGACTAACTTCTTGTACTTTGGACAAATATTCTATATTTGTAAAAGAACAATTCTCTTATTCTCCTCATGCCCCACCTTGGTTTTGAAGTATATTAGAATATCCTCTATAAATACTAACAAAAATTGGTCACGAAAATCTCTTAAGACTCCATTCATTAATTCCATGAACATTTCTAGAGAATTTTTGAGTCTAAATGGCATTACTATAAACTCATTGTTCCCAAACATTGTACAACAATTAGTCTTTGGGATATCCTAATTCATCCTAAAATGAAAATATCCAAACTAAAGATCCACCTTGGAGAAGTATTGTGCTCTACATATATGATTTAATAATTCATCAATTTATGGTAAAGGATACTTGTTATTCACCATGAACTTTTTGATCTTCAGATAATCAATGCAAAGGTGCATTGACCTATCCTTCTTCTTAAAAAAGAGGACCAGTGAACCCCATGGTGAAGCACTTGGGTGTATAAACCCTTTATATAGATTATCATGTAGTTTGTTATTTAGCTCCTAAATATCCAAAAAATCCATTCCATAAGGAGTCTTGGATATTATAAATTCCCTATCTATAATATCAATTGAAACTTTATTCTCTCGGCATGGTGGAAGACTATAAAATTTATCAAAAAACACATCAGTATATTCCCTCACAATAGAAATGTATTCAAGGATGATCCTTTCCATATAATCAACAATTTTACCAAGATACACTTACTCCTAGGGATATAATATCCATTATTGAGATGATGGTTATGAAGAAGATTCATCCTCCTCCTTAAACTTGTATAGAATGAGGGGTCGATACACCATACATATATTGATTTACTTCTAAAGGAAATATTAGTCAGATCTCTATAGGAAAATCCACTCCATTCCAAGAATTGTATCAATTTCCACCAAAAGTAGTATAACATGTTTCACTAGGAAGTTCATACCACAAATTGTAACATGGTAGGAGTTATAGACTTGGGATCATATAATTTCACTATATTATGTTTTCACCAATAACTATACTTCCAATCATTGTGGTGGTGTTTGAATTGTTCCTCTAAAATTTCATGATATAAAGGATTGTGTAGAAACCGAATCAAAAATCACATTCTCTATTATCAAGTGAATAACTAGTGTACTAGTAACTACTTCATTATTGGGATCCACCTCAATGGTTTTGAAGTAAAAATATCTCCCTGGCTGCTTTGGAGGTTTTGGGTGGTCTTTAAAAACCCTTGGCATATGGAATTGATTTTAAAAGTTCTGTAGTTCCTTTAAATTGATTATATTAACAATTCACTGAGGGTTGACTGGAGCATTTCTTTCCTCTGTCACATTATCTAGTTTCTCACATTGAAAAATGTTAGTTAGGATTCATTCCTTCCCACACCTAATTCATTTCATTGTTACCCTTAGGCAATTTCATGGTTACTTCTTACCACTCCTTTGAAAAGTGACATGTTGTAATTTATTGGCACAATTATATTTATCCATCAGACTACAAGAATTAAACCCCACTTTATGCATCTTATCTGAGTGATACCCTTACGTTTTACCGATCTCCATTTTGACATTGATGGAACATGGAAAAATTTACTCATATATATCAAATAAATAGAACTCCAAGGATTTTCATATACTATGTTTTTTCCCACTAAACAAGTATCCAACCTTGTATTAGGGGATAACGACAAAACATGAGGTATATCATGCCAGTCTTGTGATGTTTACCTTATAGACCCTATTAGATTAATCATCTTTTTTATAGAGTCCAAGGAAATCCATTTCAATTTTAATACAGAGAGTGTGGTGAAAATATGTATCAATTTTTTTTCAAAATTCCTTCCACTCGATTACTTTGATCTCTTACTTAGGCTTTATATTCTTTATCAATGTCTACCACTAATTGGATTCTCCCTCCATATGATGAACAACCAGAATAACCTTCTCTTGTTCAGATCATTTAAGGATGGATACTATCTTCTCAATGATGTTTATCCATTATTCCATGATTTTGGGATCATATTATCCAATGAAAGTAGAACACATTTTTCTCATGAAGATCTTTATTAGGGATTCTTATCTCCTAGGGGTTTTTGATGCTCCTCTTGATATAGGTTTCTATTCATAACCCAAGTAAGCTGAGAGAGTATAATTAATAATTACAAAATTCCTTCTCCCATTGGGTTTGGCATCTCGTTGGGGTAGTCATCACACGACCCATCGTGTAGATTGTTTAACAAATTCCTCCTATTTCTAGAATTTGTCTAGAATAAAAAAGAAAGCTGGGGATTATTATTTTTAAACAATTAAACACATAAAATTGAATCCAATTATATAAATGAATAGCTTATAAATTATATTTATTTCCTTTACATTTGAATTTTTAGTCTTCAATCGATTTTATCCATGATCTACTTCCTAACAAATGTTCTTATGGGAATTTTTTATTCTATTAATAATGGGTAATAATGTGATTTTGAATTTACCAAATCATATGACCTAGTAGTGTCAAACCAGGTTCACATTAAGGCCAATTGTCATGTACCACGTTACCCTAAGTCAGGTCTGGGAAACCTTTTCAGATTTGTTACTCCAAGGTACATCAGTTCCAGAACCATGTCCACCTATAATATCTAGATATAGATTTATTTTATTGATAAAACACATATTATATACTCACCAAAATATATATTTTTTTCTTATACGTATTCTTATCCCAAAGGATTTTAACTAGATTTTTGTAATCCTAATCCCTAAAATAACTGAACATTTCCTCTCATACCATCTAGAACAACCCTGGTCATTATTTTTCATTAATACATGATTTATTTAACAATATTACACTTAATACAACCCAAAAGAATAATATGTATACATTATTTCGAATTTAGGTATGTTTGATAACAACTAAAAACATGAAATACATTTTATTTTTTTAAATACTTTTTAATATGTTTATAATATTCCTTCGCACTTAAATCTACATGGGATAACTTGGGGACAAAATAAGAAAGGGGTGATCTATACAAAGAAGTAAGGGAATATAAATTTAATTACATGAATAGGATAATACATGATAAAAAATAGGCATATAAATGAGGCATAAATAGAGTAGGAATCATAAAAATGAACAAAGAGACATGATATGACATGATAATCATAACACAGGAAATGTTGAAACAACTTAAAACACTGAATCATAAACATATGCCAAGGATAAAAATGCTAAGACATCATGGTGGAAAATGTAAAATAAATAAATCAGGTTCCATCCCTATTCTAATATTATGTATCATGATACTAAACATTACCCAATGCTTTGGACTGTTATCTGGGTGAACCCTTCATATTCATTTCATACTCATGCTTATGTGTGCCACATAGAGCATATAACATGGATTCATTCATAATCAGAATTTATTCCATGATCAAGGAGTGCAGAATAAACATATGTATGTCCATAATAAAATATTATATGTACATAAATGTGAATAACCCTGATAAGAAATGGGTATGGTATTCACTACACAATTGTTTTGGCATGGAAAATTATGGTGACATTTCAGCAGCATAACGACATCACAATTAAATTCAAAAAAGGGTTTATGAGATAGGAAGGGGTATATCATCATTTAGAAATTAAATTTTAAGTAATAATTTAATTTAAATACATTTCTCGACTCTAGTAATTTTAAATATAAGGCACACAATATTGATGAAAATTTAATACATAAGAGAAAGGAAATAACCCATAAAAACTTTTGGCATGGTAACAACTATACATAAGGGTTTGTAGGGGGAGAAATGAGTGTGAAAAGGGTTATCATCATTTATAAAACAAATATTTAGTAAGTGGATAAGTAATAACATATAAAATTATATGAAAATTAAAATTAAAAGACATAATATAAGTAGTCCATGATAAAAAGGAGATTGGATGATCCCTTACTTGAGTGTGTGACTCAAAAGGGTTGGGAGGGGTTACTTTAGAGATTGAGGGTGACTTGGTAGCAATCAATGGAGTGTGTGGAAGAGTTTTTTCATGATTTAAGGAGTTTTAGAGAAGATATATGGGAGATTGTGTGGGTTTATAGAGGAAAAGATGGGAATGATTTATTATTTATGTTTTGGACTATACATAATAAAATATCTAAAAAGAAAAACAATCCCATGGGTTTTCCAATGATTTATAAAAAAGGGAGTGGTATTTGTTCTTTTATAAGGTCAAGATCCAGACATCTTAATATAATACCCTTTCTTATATGGAGGTGAGTCTTACTCTTAAACAAATGATTTTAAAACAATAAAATATTTTATGGGTTTCGGAAGATTTATAATGGATTTACAAAAAAAATCAAATAAACTTAATAGAAAATTATTTTAAAGGTAAAAAATTTATTTTTTATTGGATCCCATTTTTAGTAATTTTTATATCAATTTTGGTCATTATGAAGTCATAAAACACAAAGTATATTTATACGGTACTCAATTTTTACCCTAAAATTCTGTTGTCTTAGAAAATTATGAAGAATTCACCATTGGATAATTTAGAAATTATGATTCCAAAATTAATATTAATTATATATATATAATTTAATAATTATGTGAATTTTAACTTTTAAAATAAAATCTATATTTATTAAAAAAATACTGGTTTTTTGACAATAACAGTTTTCTAACACTAAAAAAATTATATTTGATTATGTGATCATTTATTTTTTATAAAACTTATTTAATTTTAATATTTTATGAAAATATTATTTATTTAATAAATCCTGAAATTTTGAAAATTCATTATTTGAATTTTAATATTAACAAAAATACAATTTTTCATTATTTTTTCAAAATATAAATAATTTACAAAATGTAAATAATTGGTTAAAAATATATTCATTATTCACTAAAAAATAATGTATATATTTCTATTTCTAGGGCCTTGCTACATACACCTTCAATACTATAGAATAATCCATCATATTAAGGTGCGTGATGGTGGAACTTTCAGGGGGCAGTTCAGCGAACATGGCTTGGGCATGATCTCGATAAGCTTGAACTTATGTCATAAACAGTTTCACTCATGCTTAAGTTATTGGATCTCATCTTGGGATTGGTCAACGGAAAATCATAGATAATCTATATCCCTTAGAAGATTTGATAAATGGGCATCATAGTGTATGATCCTACTAGTTAAGTCCATCACATCTGTTGTCTCTATCATTTGGATTGGTAAAACACTATATTTATACTAACCATGTGATGACTATTCAATGGCTATATTATCAATGGTAATTATACTTAATGGTATTTTGAATCCAATTGGATATAATAAAACAAAACAAGTACATGTGTTTTATATGGCCATATTAATTATTAAGAATTTTAATTAAATCAAAAGGAAAAATTAATTTATAACAGTTCCGGTCATTACAGTAATGCCAAATGAACGCCAGTGCTATTAGGAGTTGGTTGAAAAACATTTGTAGATGGCCATATGCATGGATGGACTGAGCCATTGGTAGGCTAGGATGGATGTAGAAAGGTCAAGCTATGGGCCTTCGGGTGAGGTTTCTTCGACACACCCGCCTATGGGCCAATGGGCCATATAACGAGTTTCCACTACATTGTATGAAAAAAGAGGTATTTTATTGGTTTAATAGGAGACTTCAGCCCCAAACTCTTATATATATATATAATATAGGACTATTTTTTTAATTTATAATTATTAATTATTAATATTTTCTATATGTTTGTGATTTATATAATTGATTCCTATAAATTAAATTTAATAATAATATTTTTTTACAGTCAATATAACTCATTTCTAATGATTTTATTATTTATAAATCTAATATTTTTAATGGTTCATTTTATCCATTTTTATTTGTTTTTAATTCTTGTAAATAATGTTTCAAATTCACATTTTTAATTATTATTATAATTTATCGACTTATATTTGATAATTTTTAAATTTTTTTCACTTAATATTATTTATTTAATTTTAATATTTATTAATTTTTTTAAATATTTTGGGAAAATATTAATTTTTTTATAATTATTTATACATAATTATTTTATAAGTTTTAATTTTTTCATTATGTTATTAATGTATATAATAAATATTATTTCAATTTTACTTATCATGTTATAATTTTTTAAAATATTATAAATTTAAATAATTAATTTATATAAATGCATTTTAAATACTTTCTTCATTTTTATACGTGTTTACAATTCATCTAATTAATCTTATAAATTCATTTTTTGAAATGGTTTTATTTTCTATTAAATATTATATATACATTTTTAATAATAATTCATTTAATTCTATTTATGCACTTTTAATATTTATTAGTTTTGAATTTTTTTTGATTTTATTGTTTTATAATATTTATTTATACATATTTCTTTACTAATATTTAATATTCTCAATATTTTTTTAATTTATTTGAGTAATATTTATTCATTTTTTTATTATGTTTTATTATTTTTAATATGTTTTAAATTTATATAATTAATTTATTTAAATATTTTTTTAATATTTTTTTAATTCAAATAGTTAATATTATTAATTTTTAATAATTTTTTATATATTTAAGATTATTTTTTATTATTTTAATCATTTTCTATATGCTTACATGTTTTTTAATTAATTATATAAATTCCTTTTTTTTAATTTTTTTAATTTATTCAAATTAATCTTTTCATTTGTAATATAAATTATTTTAATATTATTTATTAACTTTTATTATATTATATTTATTTTAAAATCTATTTATAAATATTTATATGTTAATAATTAATGTTTTTAATATGTTTGAGATTTATATAATTAATTCTTTTAAATGAACATTTCAATATTTTTGTACTTTAAATAGTTAGTATATTTCACATTTAATAATTTTATTATTTTATATAAATAATATTATTTATTTAATCATTTTTATTAACTATTTACATTTTTTCAGTTATAGTTTAAGTAGTGATGAATGTATATTTTATCACCACTAAAATATAAGCACTCAAAAATACTACTTTTGTTAATGTTTTTTTAGTACTAATAACTGTTATGATTTGTCATTGTTAAGAAACCACTTAGAAAAGTAGTATTTATCAATGATTATGTTTTTAGCATTAATAAAATACAATTTTATCAAAAATTTCTAGTACCTATTGATAAAACCCTTCTCCCTATTTATAAAAGAACTATAACAACATGTCTTCCTTGCACTGCACTCAATATCTCACAGAACCAGGGTTCTGCTATAGCTGAAGTCGATCATTTTTGACAAATCAAACTACAAAACCAAAGGTATGATATTACAAACTTATATTAAGGTATATTAGTTTCTTTTTCACCCAAAGGATCGACCTATGAAATATAACATAATTAGTGGGTCATGGTAATGGGATTGCATCATAGCACACACGTGCAAGCGGTGTGGGTGGTTTCCATATTAGAAATTATGGTTTAGCTGGTGAACATTAGATTATTAAATAACATCATTCTCTAGTTATAAACCTATGTAGGATCAGCCTAATACTATAGTGCATGGGGGAGATTAAATATGAAATGTAGGATTAATAAAATATAAATGTTTCCTAATTTTATTTTACCAACTAATTAATTAAATTATGATATCTTTTATAAATTTACAATTCTAGCTGCTATAGTGGATGATATGTTTTTGTTTCAAAAACTGTGAAAATGTTGTAAAAAATGATTAATTTGTTTTAATATATTTTTTATAGTGAAATAATGTTATATATATACTAATACTTATCTAGTTGTTAAATTTAAAGGGTTGTTGTGATCATTGATAGTGAAAGGGAGTGAATTATCTCCCATGATGAATTCATTTAGAAAAAGAATGAATTATGATATGCGAAATCATCTAATAATGAAATAAGTGTTGTAATACCTTAAATTCATACTATTCAATATTTTATATGTTTCAAAAAGTTGTCGATGGAATGAAAATTTATATCAAATATGAAGACTCTATCTGTGTATATATAACGAATTGCCTTTTAGGGATCTAAGCACATACTTTCTATTTTTTTTATT
Organism: Viscum album; assembly: GCA_963277665.1. Classification (NCBI taxonomy): domain Eukaryota; kingdom Viridiplantae; phylum Streptophyta; class Magnoliopsida; order Santalales; family Viscaceae; genus Viscum; species Viscum album. The sequence goes on along the minus strand of OY728135.1, from coordinate 610,691,385 downwards.
TTGTTAAATATGAATATTACTAAATCAAATAGGATGGTTATGATTTGAAAATAACTATTGGAATTGAAGGTTATACAAACTATTTATAACCATAGTTATTGGTTGGAGAACTATTGGTATACCCTATACTAATGGTTCCCCCAAATTATTATCTATAGTGTTGTAGGGAAAGTCCTATAAAATGGTTCTTAGTGAACTATTGGTATAGAGTGATTCAAATTTCATTTTAACCAATGGTTCATATTGAACCATTGGTTTAAGTTTATACCAACAATTATAAAACCATTTGTATAGAACCCCCAATTCCAAATCCATTAGTATCTCCACCCGACACAACATAACCTTGAATGAAAAATGCAAAACATCCTCAACAAACAGAACCTCGAAAAAAAACTGAACATGAAATGGAACCAACATAGCATCCTCATAAATCCACAAAGCAAAACAAAATAAATATAACATTGGAAATAAATTTATGAATTTTAACTAGTGACAACAAACATACAAAACATCTCATATATTCATTCAAAACAACTCATCAAACATCCAATTTCATAGATAACAGTAAAAAAATATAAAGGATCAATCTATCCCTCATCACCATCACTAACACCACTGTCATTCTTGGATCCATCCTCGTCTTTGGCCTCATTCTCACCCTCGGCCTCATCCTCACCCTCTTCTTTGCCATCATCCTCACCCTTTTCCTCATTGTCATCCTCACCATCACCATCACATAAATTTTGTCATCCCAGACGTCATTAGGACTACAGTTTGGTACACTATATAATGTTTTCATCATCGACATAAATGTATCATAAGTTATTACAGTGTCTGGTTGATGTGATGTAAATAAAAATTCCATCAGTTTCATAAATTCATACTTTTCCATTGGATTCCATTCATCAAACTATATGAAATGATTTCGGCCTTTTTTGCCTTAACCCCAGCCTATGCTTCCCATGAATTAGCATTTTTAAATGCGGTGTTACCAAAATTGGAACCTGAAGTGATCCATTACCTCATCTGGACAATAATCGTCCTTGGTCGACAACATACTCTCCATGGTGCTCATCTCCCAAAAATCGATGTAAGTGATTGTTTGGACCAAATTTTTTAACATCCAAGGAATCAAGGTCCTCTAAAGCACACTATCACAAATATAAATAGACTATTAATTTAAAAAATAGATATTAAAATTTGAAATCAATAAAGTAAAACATACGATCTGCTACTGTTGCAGTTCATTTACCATGCTTCCATTTTTTTCTTTCTACTCTAGGAAATAATTTTTTTTCAAGTCACACATCCTTCAGTATTCAAAACCACCCTCTTCAATGACATTTAATGTATAAAACCATAATTTAAAATTATTTACTAATAATGAATTTCATAACTAAAATTAAATGAATATTAATTCTAGATGAAGCTAAAAAACATATGTTAAATTATTTTTAACTAATTATCTATGAATGGGTTATCAGAAAATATAATATATATATATATATAAGTCAATAGGTTATCAAAATAATCAATAATAAGGTGGCTATGTGATCAATATAATTAATGATAATATAGAAATGTATTACTATAACAAAGAAAAATATACTTTTATGGGTTATAAAAACTCTAATCATCCCTATAACATGTGAAATTATGTTTTGTTATGATTTAATAATATACATTGCATTCCAAAAATGATCATTTTGAGATTTTAAATGTATTACATGAGTTGTTTTGATTTAATGATACAACTAAATTTTTTTATCTCCATTAGATGAGGTCCTAGTGTTCTTTGAACCCCTAATTCTATTACTATGATCCAAATCATGACTAAAAGAATGATTTTTCTTGTTTTTTTTCTAATTATTTCATTCGAAAGATCTAATGGAGATTTAAGATCATGCTTATCCTCAAAAAAAGAATTATAACAATCCCAATAAAAACTTAAGAATAATGATATCAAAAATATATTAATAATGTTTTCAAGGGGTGGGATATATATAATTATGATTTACATTATATCATCTTTCAATGATTGTTAGTGTTTGGTATTAGTGCTTCTCTACCTTGGGTATTATGTATCTTAAATTGTTACCATGGAGAGTTATTTATGTATAGGGTGAAATTATATTTATCAAATACATTGTGTTTTATTTATGTTTTTCTAAAATGATCATATATTCAAATGTGAAATTTGTTTCTTTAAAATAACATATGACCAATTTTGTGTTCTAATTGGTCTACACCACATAGGTCATGGTTTCAAGGTCATGTGATAACATGGTGTGATTGGAACCAGTTAATATAGAAAGATATTTTAGTTCTAAATCTTCAGTTGATTAATTTTTTTATGCTTATGAATTGTAATGTTTTTCATAAACCTAATGGTTGTTTCAAAAATCCATTTTATTGATTTACTATATCACTATTTAAGGTTTTATAACTTCTCATTACTAAGTCTCTTTTTCTTAAATAATATAAATTTTTACATTAATATTTATATAATATGTTAGTATATTTTTTGGACTATTGTTTCATATCATAAGGTATTAATTATTCTATCCTAAAACATTTTAAATGGAATTGGCCCCAATATTATTGTGCCCATTCCTATTAAAAGATTTTAAATTTAATAAAATGATCATTTGTTGTATAGTATCATGACATACTCAGAAATTTAAAAATACTAATCCTGATATTTCATTACACACAAAATACATTCAATAATAAACTAAATAAAACATGATCATTTTTCTAACATAATAATAAATGGAATGAAATATGGAGGCATCAAAATAAAGTGAAATTCCAAAACAAATTATTAACTATTGTATTACCTACTTCCTATCTTGTTTTGGAATTGTAGTCCTCATAAAAGTGTGGAGGTATTTCATAGAATCCTAGTTTTTTATTTCATTTTGATGATTCCTAAAAGAGAATTTTCAACAATACAAAATAAATTATTAATGTGTATCATGGTAATTTTCATTCAAAAAACAGAAATTTGATTAATAACATTAACTCGGTAATCACCCAATGAGCAATAATTTTCTAATAATATTCTAATAGACATTAATCCATGATATATGTGGCCTTTAAATCAGTACCAACTCTCGAACACAAACCACTATACAACTAATTCTTATATCCTCTTTATAGCTCACCTAATTCCATGAGCCATTATGGCCTCACAACCTCACCATCTAGAAAATTAAAACAAAGATGGCTCCAAGATATTATTTATATAAATAAATTAATAATATAACATTAATTAAAATGATTTTTTACTCATATTTGTGTCCAAGAGTTGTCCATTACATCATTTGGAATGTGTCTCTAGGAGAGCGGACATATTGGAATGATGTTAGAGTATTAGGAAAGCATTTCCAAAAAACAACAATATTTCGGCCCTATTTTTTCAATCATTTGGTGGTCTTCATTTTACTCCACCATTACATGAAGAATTTATAAACCACAATCATGGGTGTATTACCACACCTCTTATTGGAAGATACAAATGTTAAAGATGAAGAAAATATTATATCAATACATCTTATAATTAAAATAAAATATGGTAAAAAATTACAGGGGTTTTATAAATATACCTAATGAAGTATAATCTGTGGGAATCACTGGATTACCATGATCTAATGGAAAATAAACCTGTATAGATGGATTGGGTCCTAATGTATGCTTTTTTAGGCTCATAATGTGTCATATAGGGAGTCAAATATGTAGAATCCCTAGAAGAAGGAAGTAGATGGAAAAAAATATTTCATATATGTTTGTGAAAATTCATAATATGGATGAGGTGTAAAAATTATCACCAAATAAAGAATGATAGTCAAGGAGGATTAGAAGAAAAGTATGTTGAAAACATGGGTGGATTAAATATATTGAGTTTATCTAATGAAAATGTGGGATTATAAGGTGTGGTATATGGTATGTTAGACGGAGGGATGGGGTGGGATTGAGAACACCGACTGGGGCGCCTAGATCTAGTACCTCCCCATCGTATCACCATCCTATGCACTGGAACCACTAGGATGGTCAGTGAATACACAGGTCCTAGGATGTGGATCCAGATTAAAATTAAAAAAATCACATGAAAAAATGTATTATTGATATATATTTTTAAAACAAAATACTCACAACGAGTGATAACAGAGGGACTCCCATACCACTCATTTGGGGTTTGTCATCTGCCATCCTTTTTCATAATAACTCCCCAACATTTTTCATTTCATTCATTTGAAAAAAATATGGAATTAATTATAAATTCATAACTAATGTTTATTCCAAACAAGAAAGAATATGAGTCATGTATTAATTAAGGAATACCAACTTACAAACCAAATATAAGATATATAGTGATATAAAAAAATATTTTATATCTAGTGGGAAGAATATAAAAACAAATGACATGTCATAGTTAAAAAATACATTAAAATAGGAATTTTTAGAATGGGTATGATATAGTTTTATTGTATTTTTAATTCTATCCAATTAAATTTTGATTAGGTTATTCAGTTAATTCGGGTTAATTGATTCGTTTATTTTTCCATTTTTATTTCTCTTTGGTCATTTGGTTCATTTGTTTTTCAATTGATTAGGTCATTTTTCCGTTTATATTTATCTTAGGTCATATGGTTCATATTTTGGGTTATGACATTTCACCATTTTTTGTTTATTTCAATATAGATATTGGATTTTATTTTCATATAAATTATCTTAATATGTCCAATTAAATTCATCTTGTTTTTTGTTACAATTTAATTGTTTTATTTTTTATTGGTTATATAGGCTTGAATATAGTTTAATTAAATATTTGAAAATTAAACTAATAGAAACCTACAACCAATAAATATTTAAAATTAACATGAAGGTAAATTTGGATACAAAATATTTGTAATCAATAGTAAATCAAATTTTATAGCACCAATATCAACAAACCAACTTGAGCCAAACCAAATGAATACAGAGAACAAATGGATTATTCAATATACATACCACCATAACATTAGGTTGACAATAAACCCAAAAAATTTAAGAAATTAATTTATCATAAGTAATAAATATATTAGGGCCAATCAGAGAAAGGATAGTGTCAATTCCATTATCACCATTGTCAAAAATATTTATTGGGATTACTTTAATAATGACACTAAATTCTAGTTGAAGATGATATTTGACATAAAAAACTTGTTTCTTCATTGATTAAAATACATAACCATCATATGTAGAAAATGTATGAGTCATTCCAATAACTCGAAGTCTTAAATCATCAATAAATGTTCCTTGTATCATGATCAAATCAAACAATGGGAATTCCATCAAAGTGAATCAACCATGAGAGTAATAATCCAATATTTTTATTTTCTCAATGACTCCACAATGAGATACATTTTCAAATCAAGGTCTACTATTTGATGTACCAATATAACAATATGTTTTGGGAGTTACCATAACACCATCATGTTGTGTTCACATGTTCTTTTCTCATTAAATGATAATAACTATGCACCCATTGAACCCAATTGATTTTCATTCACCAAACATGGGATTAGTACCAAAATTCAAAGCTCTCATTTCTTTAGTGACAGTTTCAGCATGTAAACTCAATACCTTAAATTCATAGGAATATTAAACTTAATTAAATATTGATTTTATTAATTTAATATATTAATATTTATACCTCAAATTTCAACCAAGAATAAAACTCATTTCTATGAAAATTCACTCTCATTATTAAAGATAAAGAATGATGCATTCTATTCATCATCATTTTATGTTCCTGTAGAAAAAAAATATAAATAGTTTAACAGATATGTATGATTACATGATATGAAATCGTATATACTTGTTCAATTTACATACTTTATGTAGTCATAAAAAAAATCATTGTTAAAAAACCATGAAATGTTCCATCACCCACTCTTCAAGGATTACAGCGAATGGCCCAGAGGCCTTCTTGTTAATGATTTTTGATAATCCACATTTAAAGGGATGAGTGGGAACCCATATGAAGCTTGTAGGATTAGTGATTACATGAAAATTAGGTATTATAGGAAATATCTAGACTATAACTACTTGGAACTGCTCCTCCCCAACTTCTATATCATGATATCAACTCTCCACTTTCACATGACTGTTTGGATACAAATATTGTACATGCACAGGTTATTTCCAATAGAAGTTCCATACTCTCTCTTTCATCTAAATATGTTATGTTATACTTTGGTGAATGTGCCTACTCTGAATATTCATATGGATTCTTCTCCTTGTAGAGTCTACCAGGTCCATAAAAAACAATTTTAGGTGGAATGAAAACCTTAAGGTGGCCTGAAGGCTTTGTGGTGGCCCAAAATCCTTACTGGCCTGAAGGCCATGGGTGGACCGAAGGCCTTGAATGACCTGAGGACCAAACTGATGGCCCAAAATCCCAAATAGATGAATAGTTCCTGGCTGCTATAGTACCAAATTATACCTTCTACAATACATGCTACAATAACATAGAAATTTTGTATCATCTTGGATTTGAACTCAAGTATCTTTGATGCACTTACTGAGTCCTCAGCAACCGGGATGAGGTGATGGTGCATCAAACTTCAAGGATTAATGTGGTTAATGTATATGATATAGAAATTACCACTATTTTAAGACGTGTTAGAAAATTGGGCTTAATTTTCTTATATTTTTCTTCTTAATTTATCATTGGTATGTTCTGTCTCGTAGTCAGATTAGAAAAATAAATTAAAACAAATCCACGCATTATTGAGACAAGTAACATTTAATGATAGAACCTCTGGGATGATTTCTATTCTAGAGATAATAATTCATTGTGAACTTATTTATTTTATTTAGAGACATCCAATGAAAATAAATAGGTCCTCCAAGAGGTATTTCAGTTGGAATATGGATAGTTCGATACAACATGCATGTGAAAAATTATGGAGGAAATATTTTCTCTAACTCACAAAAAATTAATGTTTCCTTTGCCAACATTTTTTTCAAGAAATAATTCTACAAATTTTTTAAAAAAAATATCTAATGAAATGAAAAAACATAATAACTGAGACCCTTACATAATTGGATAGAAGATAAACTATTGTTGTCGGAATGAACTCATGCCGAAGGATGTGATAACCATTATCCTTCAATGATTTTAAATTCAAATCCATTTTTTGGATAATTTTGATATGTTTCTTGAATACCCGCCAAGAAAATTAATAGTCTCAAGTAATTCTACATTTTTTTCATTAGGTTTCATTACATAAGAAGTACGAGGAACATTCCATTTATTTTTACTGATACACAGAATATTCAATTTTGGTTTGATACCCCAATCCACAAAGGCATGGAAAGATCATAAGTCATATTTTTTTCATTACCTTGACATTTACAAAAATTGGTTGAATCATTTACAATATATTCATTTAAATTTTCATTATGTTTAATCAATGACGTAACAAATTAGTTGACCAACATGGAATCCCAAAGAATATACTTATCCTCTTATAATTACTATAGGTTTTAGTGGAAACATTCTTCCTTTTTAAAGCTTTTATCTAAACCTTCACAATTAAAAAACTAAAATCCTATAATTCATTAATCACATCAGTTTTAGACCTACATTGTGGTAGATTTTCAGTCTCCTTGTTATCATCAAGACATTGATGATTATTCCTATATGGATGGTCCATTGGAAGGAATCATCAATGTCACATATAAATAAAACACTGAAAATATTTTAGTTTCTATGTTGTGTATTATTCATACAAATATGACATGATAATTTTCACTTCAAGCTCTATTTAGATATCACTGTATAAGTAGGAAAATCATTGATTGTACCCACAATGGCATCATGCATATGAAATATTTCATTTGAGCATGAATCGTATGTACATACACCCACATTCCAAAGGCATATCAACTATTTAATTAAAGGTTTCATGTATACATATATATCATTTCTGGGATTAGAAGGTCCAGATATGAGTATACTCAGGAATGTGAATTTTTTTCATCCACATCCATTGATGAAGGATATAAATGTGTATGAAAACATTACATGTGCTATGCGAATTAAGTATCTTCCCAAATGGGTTGAAACCATCACATGAAAGACATTTCCTCAAATTATTTACTTTATCTTTTAAATTAAGATATCAAGAATCAAATTTATGCCAAAAAAATCCATCTTCATGGTGAACCAACTCATCATTATTCTTCATTCTCTCATTATCTTCCCATCACATTTTTATTAATATTTCATTAGAAAAGAAAATATTTTGGAGTCTATGGATCAATGGAATGTGACAAATTTCATTCTATGGAACACAAGATGGTGTTCCATCATTTTTTGGCTTCTATCGCAATGCACCACATTTTATAAAATCATTTCATTCAGTAGTTTCCTCCCTGAATAAGCTATAATCTTTCAATAATGCATGATTTTTGTTTTTTTAAAATCCATGTTCCTCAACAAACTTCTACTATATATATTGGTTGGAGGGAATATTTGAATAATTTATAAGTAATTTCTTTAAAAAGGTAAGAATTTAATCGACGATAATATTAGAAATACCATACTTGGTTTTCCCATAAAATACTCAAAATTAAAAATTCCATCTTTTTCATTTTACGACAGTTTTGATAGACTAGATCCATGTATGCATCATACAATTTTTTCACCCCATCAACATCATTAATTTCATTAGATGAGTCATATGTGCCCGTATCAATGTCTTCTTGGGTCAAAATCTATTCCTTCTCATAATGAAGAATAAATAGAAATCAATCATCTAACAAATTCTCCAATCTGGTCCTCTCATTTGTATCATGATCATCTTGATATTTCATTTTCTACCCTTATTTAAACCACAGAAAATAGTTTTTTTTTTTGAAAAATTTATTTAGTTATATGGTATCTAACTTCGTCATGGATCAACCAATATTTCATTTTCATTTTTTTCTCTTATTATATTCACATTTTGGAAAATGTTATAATCGTTAAATAACGACATATATAAAAGATTACAACTTCTATGTAACAATCTTCTTTATGATTTAGATCAATTTTGGTCAGTTATATTTGTTTATGATTAGTTTGGTTCTAGATGATTTAGTTTTGGTGGGTTTGGTAATTTAATTTGTACTGGGTTGGTCATGCCTATTATGGTTTTATTAAAAATTCTCCAAGAAATTTAATTTTTGATCATTAGTATATAATTTTTTTAGTTAGGTTTTTTTAGGTCTCTCGTTTTTATTTTAGTTTAGTTTTTTTTAGTTTTGTGTAGTTTAGGTCCACTCATGTCTACATGGGTAAGATCAAGTAATTTATAATAAATTCAGTTGGTTTGGAAATGGAATTTCAATTATGTTATATATAGGATTTTTTATTTTAGTTATTAAAGGGTTTATAGGTTTAGTTCAGTTATTTTCAGGCCTAGTTTGGTCGGTTTGTTACAATTTAGTTTTCTTCGGGTTTTATCTAATAATTTAAATTTAGTTTATTTAGTAGTTCATCTTTACAATGAATAAATTGGGATATTATGTGAAACCTAGTGGATGTGATGGAAAATCATTATATAGAGAAAAATCTCTCTTGGATAATTATGTGCAAATAGTTTGGATTAAGTATAAATTTATAGAGATCATTGTATTGAATAAATATTTATATTTCCAATCAATGGGGATCCTCACGTAAAGATGTATCAAATCAAAATTGTAGTATTAGTGTCAAATGATTTCATAGTAGGACATTATGATGATAAACATATTATCATAATAAGTTGTATATGTTAAATATTTTATACACCATTGAAGATGATATTTTTATTAAGTTATCTATCTTGGAAAAAGTAAATTGTTTGGTGATTTTTAGTTATCATTTTTATTCTATTGATTGTTAATGACTTTATTGGGTCTTTTATGGTTTTATAGAGGCTACTATTTGAGTTTTAATTCCTATATTTATGAGTATTTGATAATATAGGCTATCTTATAGGATATGATTTTATTACCATTGTAAAGATATTCATTTACTATTAAGTCTTATCAAATAATGTGAGTGGGATTTCTATATTGTAATGCAATCTAATAGTTAATCATATTCAAGTACATTCCCACTTAATACACTCTCTAAAATTTGAGTCTTGTACAATACACATTATAATACCACTTATAATGAATTTTTATAATAGAAAAGGATTATTCGATATGTTAACTGGATTCACCCTATTGATATATATATATATATATATATCACCGAGGGTAATTGTATTTAATATTATAAGAATATAAAATAACATTTCATCACATCCTCAATTTATATTTAATTTTTAAATATTAAAAAAAATATTTATGAAGAAAATTTAGATGTGGTTGAGGGGTATAATGTCATTAATGGTCAGGGAATCAAAAAAACACCGTATTGGTGGAAGATATCCTTATATCCTAGCTATGAAACATCCCCTATTAGCACTATATTTTTTCTCCATCATTTTAGAATAAAACCCAATATGTAATAACTTGTAAGAAAAAAAATATTATCATTATTTTTCAGGTATTATAGATCCATACATATTAAATATTTATTGAGATAATTATATATCATGTATAACTCATTAAATACATTGGAAATCACTATATAAAGATAAAAAAAATTCAAGCTTCAGTTCTAGCAATAAAAACATGTTTGTGTTTTTATAAACTCATCTGAATAACACAAATATATGCTATGAAGCCTTCACATGCATCTTTTGTGAACATCATTGGTCACTAAATCTCAATACATGTTCAGAATCTATACTACCCTTTGGCTAAGAATGTGTCAACACCACACTCTAACCAAAAATACTTCATAACACCTTGTATGCCTCATTATATTTTTGAACACACACTAGATATTTTATAAATAATTAGTTTATATATTCATACTAGCCAAAATAGTAGATTATATATGATAGTGAAAGGTATAAAATCATTGCACAAAAATACATAGAAAAAACATGATGGATTCAGTGGTGTGGTTCCATTTATTTCTACATAACAAAAAAAAGAAACCCCACCCTTATAATATATTATGTATTTGGAATATGCCAATTTAATATCCAATAATAATCGAATGAAAACCGTAAGGGATGAGAAATTGTATTAGATGGGGAATATAAATATATTTCAGAGATAAAAAAGTAATATAAATTGAGGAAGATGATATGACTCATTTTGAACTCACTATTTTAATGTGGAAGAAAATGAATGACTTAAACCAAGGATAGATCGTCAGATGGAAAGAAGAGGAGTGATTGGTAGGGAAAAATTTAGATCAATTCAGGAATGAATAGAGCTTTCCCCACAGTGTGTTTGGGGAAAATATATCCTAATGGGTTTTAAAACCATCAGAATAGCCTTAAATAAAATAGACTATCCTGATGGTTCAATATAACCATTGGGATAAGTCCCATATACCAATGTTTTTTGAAAACCATTGGTATAGGGAATTGGTATATACTCCCATTCTAGTAGTTAATGAATGGACTTCAATCATATGAATAAAAGAGTATATGTATTGGGTGAAAGTGTTTATCATGTTTGAAAATTATCATGCATATAACCCTTCTAAAATCCCTTTTGTAGGATTATATTGTAATTTTTCAAGACTAATTAGTCCATAAAGTTTGTAAGAACACTTACGCATCCATATAATAGATCAAATTTATAAATGTTTGAATAAACATAAGGATGAACTGAATATTTATAGTGTATAAGATAATACTTCATTTTATAGATCATTTGATATGATTACAAGTGTTCTAAATGATGGAGACTGTATCCAAGATAAGATTACATGTGTTAATGATGATGATGATTGTATTGATGAAATTACAATGAAAATTGAAGATTAACTTCAGGATTATATAAAATTGTTTCAGAATTTAATAAGTTTTGAAAGTATACCATCATATGTTAGTTATACCAAATATAATACATTTTCATCCATACTGAAGCTATATAATGTTAAATGTGGAAGTGGATGGAGTGATGTCATGTTTACTAAAATACATGTTATTTTAAATTATATGCTACTAGAAGATAATGGGGATCCATTTAAATCATGTAATTCTAAAAGAATTCTAAATTCAATGAGTATGATCTCTGATAGAATACATACCTATCCAAACAATTGTATACTATTTAGTATAGACCATAAAAAATTAAAAAATCCACAAATTTTGGTTAATGTTGATACAAGTTGAATCAAGTCCTTTAAAATTTGAATATTACTTTATAATAATCACTTGGTTTAGTAATGTATATTGAATTGACGAAACTAAATAGAAATTTATGTGGCATTCAGATATAATAAATCAATATGGGAAACATCATCACTTAGAAAACTCTCCTTAGTGGAATAAAATTGATAATGAGTATTGTAAATTTGTAAATGAGATAAGAATACTTTGTGTTACACTATCTATTGATAGACTGTATCCATTTGGTTTACAAAGCATCACTCATAGTATATGGATAGTTATGTTGGTAAATTATATATTTCCACTGTGTTTTTTAATATAGTGAAAATAAATTATGTTTTCTATGTTTATATAAATACTAAAAGAGCTAGGTAATGATATTAATGTTTAATTGGATACGTTGATCAAATATATGAAATTAATGAGAGATTTAGGTGTTACGTTGCAAGATTCTTACAAAAATGAAGATTCAATATTGAGATACATGTTTTATTGGAAAATTAATGACTTTCTTATTTATTTAAATTTCTACAAATATAGAATTAAAGGCACACAATGGTGTACCATTTGTGACTAACGTGCACACTCAATTATGTAGAAACATTAATTGAATATTATGTTTCTTGTACATCATATATTTATACCCCGATGAAATAAATACCGATCTTTGATGGAATCATTATATGGACATTTTAACGAAGGAACGACACCATATCTAATAAAATGTGATCAACTATTTGAGAAAGTAAAGGATATGAAAACTGCATTTTCTAAACATTCATCAAAATACATTATAAATACCGGTTTTAAAAATAGATTAGTTTTTTTGGAATTACTATACTATACTTTCTTGTACATTAGAAATTTCCCCAATTTCATGCACGTGGGAAAATATGTATGTGATAATTCCATTTAGAAATTACTAAATTCACCTAGAAAAATAAAGGATGACATTATGGATAGGTTAGATATGATAGATAATGGGATTTGGGAAGGGTTTTTACCAGTGAAAAGTGACAGTGGAATTTTTCTTCCTCTAGTTTGTTACACTATATCATGGTAAGAGACATATTAGTTTTGTAACATACAAAATGATATAATGGTACTATAGGGGAATTCCCCAAATATCAAGAATATCATGTCAATGAGTGATTTAATGTTAATGGTTCTAAAATAACATGAATGTCATGTTTTTATGTAAGATCTACTGTGTGTATCTTTACATTTCACTTTTTCTAAAAATATGATTCAAACATTAACCATTATTTGTGTCTTTTTCATATCTATATGCATTAATGTTATAGTCCTAATGAAATTTCAAACTATAGAAAAGGAAATTGATTTAATATTATGTGAATTAGAGATGTTTTCCCTCCATTATTCTTTGATATGATGGTTCACTTGACGGTTCATTTGGGTAGATAAATCTGACTACGTGGTCTTATATATTATAGATGGATATACCCCATTTAATAGTATATATAGATTTTGAACGGTTAAGTCAAAAATAGAATTCATTAATATGGTTTTATTATGGAGCGATATATTATCGATAAAACCATTGAATTATGTATCATCTACTTGTCTAATGTGGAAATCATTGGTCTACCAAAAGTCTGTCACAACATTTTACTTATTTGAGATTGAATTTTCAGAGTAGATGTTATTGAAATTATTATTATAGAGAGAGATCAGGCTCAACTTTACATTTTACATAATATTTTATAGGTTTCAAAATATGATGAAACCTGAAAATTAATTCTTAGGCATTTTAATACATCATGTTATGAAATATGGATATTAAATACACATAATATATAGTTTATAGAATGGTTTCTAGTGAATATTTTTAAGGATTCAACTGAAAATATAAATTCAAGTTTAGAATTATGTAGATGGAAAGATAGAGTAATAGGTTTTTATATATTTTATTTTAATGATTATGAAATTAATGTTTATATGATTTATATAATTGATCATGAAGAAGCATTAGCATAAAAATAGTGGAGTTACACTTGTGGTTGAAGTTATTCATGTATCTAGTATCAAGGATAGAATTACAATGTATGTGATAATGTTATACGTTTACATTATTGAAAAAATATGTGAGTTGTATTATATAACATTCCTAGTGCCAATTTTTCAATTCAAGTGGTTTGATAAGAGGAGTATAGTTAAAAATGAAGGATTTGGGATTTGTGAAAGAATATTTTAGTGAAAAGGGTACAAGGAATAACTATTCACAAAGGCATCATAGACAGTACATATATTTTATGTCTTGAATCATATAAATAAAAGTGGGAATGTATTCTATTATCGACCAAAACCACTAAGGGGTAAGATGTTAATTCAGTTGAGAATGACCCTTTAATTTGGATTTCATAATAATTTTATAGTCGTCCCAATGAAGAAGTGTTCTTACATGTTTGAGACCAAAATGAGAGGATTGGGATTCTACATAATGGGTTCAAATACCTTCAACATTTAATGAAAAAGGGGGAGTAAATTAATATTGTTATATGTTTTTTAATATACATTCTGTTAAATAATATTATTATTTGACAACTAATTTAGCTATATAATCTTATTAAATGTTTGTCCACTTATAATGATAGTGGATTCTTCACACGTCAATGCTCCCAATCCTAAGGAGCACCAGGTTTCTCAATCTGTTATTTCCCCCAATGAACAGTAACTACATGTTTTGCTATTTCCTGATAATACCCATCCTAAGGAATACAATATTGATGATTTTTAAGCTATGTAAATATTATATTATGAACAACCTATATCCAATAAAAAACAAAATCATCCTAGTTTTATGGTGTTAATAAAATTTAGAAAGGTGATTAGTAGAGGAAAAATTCATGGTTGGACAGAAATCACATGGGTAGCCTGTTAGCCCCCAAAAAATCAAATTTCATTAGTTACCTTACTGTAACCACTCATATTCACATGTAAATGGATGTAGATAAATAGCATAATGTTGTCCCTGTGATTAAAGAACTATTTTGGGAATTGATTAGGGTAACATTATGATATAATTTCTTTATTTTAAAAAATAATAAAGTAATGGAACAATGATTTACATTTAATTATCCATTTCAGAGTGCATTTATACAAGATAAATTCCAAATGAAATTTATATTAATTGTACATAGAAAGGATCATAAAAGATTTTCAGAAAATTCTAATGAATAATCATCTCAAGGATGGTGAAGGGAATGTAAACCCACTACCACCACAGATGTATTCACACATGATAAACCAGGAAATGTGGAATGTGTTTATTAATCATTGTAAATAGGAATCTTTTCATGTTTATTGTGATTGGTAAAATAATAGTAGAAAATATTTTTATTAGTCACTTTGATTATGAATATTTATTTTATAAAACAATAACCGAGTGATTAAAGTAAACAAAATGCATCAATACCCACATAACCTAACCGTAAATCAAGGATGGGGTACACTACACTTGTAATAAATATGATATGAATTTAAAATATATAGTAATACTACTTTGTGTCATTAAAAAAAACACAATTATGATCCTTTTTTATATGAAGATTGATGAATTAAAATCCAAATCCACTTCCATCCCATATCATGTTCTATATAATGAGCCCTGTAATGACCCTGATCCACGTTTCCTAGAGTTAGTTCTTTACTTTATTACATTTTTATAAGATAAAAGATAATACATCAAAAATAATTGAATGTATTAGTAGTATTGGAAAAAATATAAATATTTGAAGTTAAAATTAAATTTTAAACATAAAATAAATAACGTATTTTATTTGATAACACCATTATTATCTTAGATTAACCCTGCATATCATTCAAAATAGGTTTCATGGAATCGTGTGGAAAATAAAACATAAGAAAGGGGTGAACTATAATGCTCAGCAAGGGAAAATTACAACAGAAGATAACTTGAATTAATTGTGGATAATAGATATGGGAAGAATAAAAGATGATAAAATAATTCCATATAAATAATCACACGAGCATAAAATTTGATAATTTATATTATAAATAATAAAATAATCACATGGAATAATAATGATGATGAATGCATAATTTTGGACATATTAACTATCAATATATATCCTACATATAGTTACTACCAAGATCCATCCTCAAGATTGTTTAAGTCTGTTGGTAAAAACCCCTCTTATTTGTGTTCAGATGTATTCTCTTAAAAATTTAAAACTTTTTTGAAATAACTATGAAGGATTTCTCACCAACTGATTTCCTATCAACATACTACTGATGCATTTGTGGTATTTTTTATATATGGTCCCCATCTATTATTTCATGCCAAATGCATTCCCCAGATGAATAAATAATACAACTAAACCAATATGTCTTAACAAATTAAATAATTAGTCATAGGGTATATCAATACGTCCTCAGTAAAACTGACCATAACCCATTTACTAATGTATGAAATAAGGTATCATAAGATATAAACCTCAATGAAGTATAATATTTGACCAAGTATGTTGAAATAGATGAAAATAATATAAATAATATCACTAAAATATTATTGAGGAAAACCTCTTGTTAAACACATATGAAAATCAAAACACCAATTTCATTGAAAAAAATATTAATACCAAAATAACCAAAATGATAAAGATATTTTTTATTTTAGGAAACATGAAATCTTGAAAAGTAATATGAAAATAAGATAATGTATTTAGTAGTGGAAATTTCATTGTGGTCGTACATGTTAATAATATAACATTTCTTTTGATGTTTTTCAAAACATTCCATATTAAACACATAAAAATATTCATTGTTTAATACAGATGAATTAAATTAAAAATAGAAATAAAATATTCTTTATAACAATTTTATTTAAATAAATATATATTGTAATATCAATTACATTGACATGGTGAAAATTATTTGATAATTAAATATTTAAAAATTCAAGGTGTCCCATAACACTTTGAAAATTTAAATCATAACCACCATGAAAGAATAAAATTTAACAAACAAATAAATACATTTCTAATAAAATCATTATTTACATGATAAGTCAAAGGGGCTATATATAAAACTCATAAAATAATATTGGTGTATAACATCAAACTATTCCTCAATGAATGGAAATTGAAAAAATGTTCTTTACCTTATTCTTCCTTTAGTCGAATGTGTTTTAACCTCTTTTTCTATGGGTATCTATTTTTGATTCGCACAAATGGATTTATTTGGATTTATTTCATCCTAAATTAAGAATTTTAGAATGAAGTGAGGGGTGTTTATTAGAGAAATGTGTAATATTGTTCTAGATAAAATGCTCAATGTTGTGTAAGGAAGTGAGGTAGGTGGTTCCCTTTTATAGTTGAGGTGAGGGGAACTTTTGGAAACTCTAAAAACATTAAATTAATATAAATTAAATTTTAACTCAAAATGGATTCAAAGTGAGTTAGTTTGAAACTAATATGTGTATGAGTCAAAATAATCTCAACCATTAATTTTCAGACAAGTTTTGGTAACATTATTACCTTTAAAGTTTGGATTTAAGCCTTTGTTAAAACCTTTAACTATTACCACAACAACTAAACTTTTTACTGTTTAAGGGTTAATATAACTACTATAAAATAAAAAAAGAACAATAAATGAGTCATGGATGAAATTTTAACCCTTATGTCAATAATTTTTCTAAATTTTTTATTTTTATGAATTTTATAATATTTAATAAAATATAGTTTATTTTTAAATATTATTATTATCAATTTCTACACTATTGATTTGTTAACTTTTTAAAAATATCAATACAAAGGAGACTTCGAACTGAAATCCTTAATAATTAACTAATATGTCTATATAATTTATAAAACTCATATATGACTTTATGTATATCAAATTATATTTATTTGAATATTTTTAAGAATATTTATTTGATATGTCCATTATTTAAACAATTTCATCATTATTGTGTAAGCCTTTAATTCAATTATTTCATACCTAAAAATTAAAAATAAAATATAATGGTGAGTAAAAACAATTTAGTTTTAAAATTATTATTTTTATTCGAATTTATATACGGAATAACAATATATATAAAATTTAATTCTTATTAAAAACACGAGTATGATATTTTTGAATTTCCTTATAATAAAATACTATTACATGACCAATGTCATCCAAGTGGATACAAGAGGCCATAAAATCGAAAAAAGGTGGGTTTTGGTTGACACACAAAAATTTTATAAAATTAATACAAGTGTTAGGATAATTTTATAGTCTTTACAATATTATTTTTACCCATATTTACCAAATTTACCCTTACCTATGATAATTATATTATTACTTAATTTACTATTAATATTTTAAAAAATATAAGGAATCTGTTTAAAAAATTTGGACCTTCTGATTAAAAATATGGAATCCATTTTTAAAAATTATAATAACATAATTGGATAATTTTAATTAAAAAATTATCCCATAGATGGAACGAGAAGACATGTTTTTAAAATTAAAAATTTTCAAAATATTGAAATGTCTTTATTTTCAAATTCAATGTGAAATAAATTTTAATGAGCTAAATTATATAAAATGAAAAATATTTATCTATTTATACTTTAAAATAGATTAAAAATATAATTTCACACTATAAATTATTTAGATGAAAAATATGTTTTCAAATAAAATGCCATATTTTATCACTATTCATCAAAACCTGAAACGTATCAGAAACATACAAAAAATTAAAAAAAGTTAAATTTTAAATTATTATTTAAAATAAGAAGTTTATTTTTTCAAATATAATTTATAAATGTTCCAAAACTTTATTTAAAACAAGTGATCCATCAAAATGTGGTAAAAAAGTATTTTTATAAAAAAATTCTTTTCTATGTAAAAATAGTTTTTTTTCTTATATCATATCTAGAAAATAAATAGGGAGAATTTTAAACATTATATTTAATATATTATGTATATATTTTATTTATATAATCCAAAAACTATGATTTTTTTATTTTGTTAGTATAAAAAAAACTTTTACGCATTTAAATAGTTTTTATAGAAACATTTATTTCATAAAAAAATGTGTTTTATATTTATTTATAATTAATTGGCAACCAATGAATTAAATAATATATTATCATAATTTATTTAATATTATTCATAACCACCAATTTTACAACTAGGATATAATTACATTTTAAATAATAATTTTAATAGTATATTGTGGTTCATTTAAGCTCTGTATTTCATGAAACATAATCTATCAAATAGATTAAATTTAAAAAGATACATAGAATAAAATATTAGGGTATTAAAATATTCATGTATATAGATATGTAATAATAAGATATTAAAACAATTAAAATTTATTTGAAAAATTCTGAAGTATCACAAAATGAAAATTTAATCTGCTTTAAATCGATGTTATATAAAATAATTTAATTATTTGAAAATATTTTTTATCTAGTTTAGATAAAAGAATTATCATCATTTATACCTTATTAATGAATACTATCAATTTACATTAACCAATAAGATTAATATGTTCAATTTAGAGGTTTGGGTTTTGTAGGTTCACCCTAAACATATTTTGAGAAAATAGATTAATAATTGGATAAAGATAATAAAATATATAGGCATGAAAAACTGATCTATAAGAAAAAATTAATTTTCATTCTAATTTTTAGATAATTCTATGGGATGAAATCGATGAGAAGAAACATGTAATGAACAAACCCTAACCTCCATCCAAGCTGGTGTAGAAATTGGCCTTCCACATACCCGAGGAGCATCCCAGACCCCCTAGGTAGAAGAAAAGTGGCATTTGCATCTATCATAATCATTGGGGATGGTTTCACCCTCATGTATAAAAACATAAATATCCAAACATGGAATAATTATAATGAGAAAAATATTAAATCCAAAAAAACAAACAAAAAATAATAATTCAATATAGATTTTAGAAGATTATAAAAAATCTAAGGGAAAAGAAATCAGAAGACCAAAGAGGACAAAATAGAACTCGTGTGACTGGTTACATGAATTCGATGGTCTGATCACCATCTCAATGTGACTCAAAAGTCACCCTCACCCTCCCATGAACCAATTTCTTCTCAAGGAGGATGTCACTAGATCAAACCCTAAATCCAAACAAGAAGGGACCTATAAATAAAGACTACATGCCCAAAAACATGAGTAAGTAAGGTGTGAGTCAAAGCTAGTAGGATACCACCATGGGTATGTTTAATTACATTCATAAAATGAAACCAAAATTGATAGTTTCAAAATAATGTAAAAAATAGGTTTTCCTTTCATTATTACATTATATAATAATTTACAAAACACAAAACATGATCTTTACCAAACACTACATTTATAAAACATTTCATGAAATGGTCTTACTAAAATCCATGCCAATTTCATGTTCAATCCATTTCTCATTAAAACACCACACTTTTTATAATAAACCCTCACATGGTTTTAAAACATTTAAAAAGTATGAAAAATAATACCATCACTTGAAAACAATTTCCCTTTATTTCCATCAAAATATTTTTACACCCAACTCAAATGTAAGCTAAAAAAATGGAATCTATAAAGACAACTTAACCATAAGGGGTAACAAATGATGTCAATAAAATGATTAATCCAAACTAAAAAACATAAAGTCTAAATCAAAATAAGATCAATAAATTAAGATATTCCATTTATTCCATAAAAAACACATACAAATATATAATAATAAGTAATAAAATATGATACCTATAATGAGGTACCACTATATGGACTAACATGACTGCATAAGACACATATATGTGGACCAACAACTAGAAGGTTAAAAGTTAAAAATCCATCAACAAAATCACTTTAATACGTTGGATTAGTAAAAATCACAATAGCAAGTTGTTACATACAACTATGGGGACTATGTAGTGATAAATATCAACTGGCCTTACCATATCCCAATACACCCCACTTAGTAGACTGGGTATTCTTTAAGAATAATAATGTAGGTGGACCATGGAAAAAAATTCATCACATGAAAATAATGAATCCTCAATAGATATAACCAAAATCACATCCTTCCCAACACACATACTACCATTAATAAGAGCCATAATCCATAATAAAAACATGAATCACTTCAGAAGTGATCCATGACATGTATTTACATGAAATTATCAACAAACACAAGAATATAAATAAGGGAATTGTCACGACCCGTCCTCGGGGCCCGTGCCGTGACTACCCCAAGCCCGCCTTCCATAGGCCAGGGGCTGGCGACTAGCACCAAGGCGTAAAATCCCAGTAAACAGGGAAGGCATTGCCTTTATAAGTAACAACCACACAGAGTCAGCAAGCGGAAAGTAAAGTGCAGAAAAGTAAAGGGGCCGGAAATACAAGCCCAACTGTAAAGTACAACTGAAAAGTAAAGTACAGCAACTGAAGAAAAGACGGCGGCCTCGTGTCGTCCACTGGCAATCCCACCTGAAGGGTGGGTACAGATAGCCTCCAGGCTCCTCGGGTCCCACGTCCGATCCGAGTACGTTCCGCCCAGTGGTCCACCTCCAGGTACCGTCCTGCTCCACGCCCCAACCGTGATCAGCGCTGTCCGTCGTCTGCAACCAACACAACAAGGTGCGGGCATAGCCCGTGCAGGGGTGAGTACAAGGTACTCAGTAAGGACCCCGAGACCCCCGAAGGTCTCCCGAAATCCACAAAGGATATAGCACAAAAGAAAGATGCAATCACGAAGTAACATCTGACTCGACTTAGGTATATGCCCATACATATACCTAAGTCCCCATTTCTAGCTCTGCTCACGAGCTCGAGAACAACTCAATCCACAAAGGAAAGCAAGACTCAAATCCACAAGGAGAGTAAACAGTAAATCCACAAAGGATAGTTCAACACAATCCACAAAGGAGAGTAAACAGTAAATCCACTTAGGATAGTTCAACACAATCCACATAGGAGAGTAACATAAGATTCAGCTCAACCAGGTATACTTTTTCAGATGACGTCAAAGACGATCACTGATCCGTCTAAGTCGTCGGACCCACGAAGGATCGATAGGTACTAACCCCCGCAAGAGACCCACGTAGGATCGGGCTCACACAGAACCTGTAGGCAGTGGCTCACACAGAACCGGTAGTAAGGACCCACGGAGGATCGGTCTCACACAGAACCTGTAGGCACTGATCCACACGGGATCGCTGAGTGCAGTAGTCGACGCAGTCCACTGAGGATATCTGCAAAGTCGTCGCCGCAGTCCACGAAGGATCTCTGCTCTGTCGTCGTCGCAGTCCACGGAGGATCTCTGCTCTGCCGTCGTCGCAGTCCACGGAGGATCTCTGCTCTGCCGTCGTCGCAGTCCACGGAGGATCTCTGCTCTGTCGTCGTCGCAGTCCACGGAGGATCTCTGCTCTGTCGTCGAAGTCACAGACAGCGCTAGGGTTCCCGCACACAGCGAGCTCGTTTAGGAGGGTCCGCTCCACGAGCCGAGAGGCTGATACATCAACTGACACGTAGTCCGAAGTTGATGTATCCAAAAGTTCCGTATCGACAACATGATCTCAACGCAACAGACGGCGCGTCAATCGGACGCCCGGTCTGAGAGTTATTGGCATTTTTGTCCCAGGGGCCCGGTTGGTTTTTAGGGAAAAACCGACCCGACCGTACTCCGCCTGTATCCGATCCTCGGGCGGAGTATGCCAAAAGTTCCGTCTCACTTAGAGGAAACTACCACAGCTGACGGTACGTCGTTCGGACGTCCGTAGCTCAAGTTATGAGCGTTTCTGCTCCGAGGGCCCGGTTGGTTTCGTGTACGAACCAACCCGGCCGAACCCAAAGTCTTCCGAAACCTTGAGTATAATATACCGAAACGACCGTCTCGATCCAAGGATCGCGTAGCCGCTGACGGTTCGTCAATCGGAGGTCCCAGGCCCAAGATATGGGCGAAGGACCGAAGAGGGCCCGAAACGGGGGTTCTGGGCCCGGGGCGACCCGGCCCGAACCCCCCCTAGGGTCGGCCGAACCGGGTCGGCCCGAACCGGGCCGGCCCGAACCGGCCCGAACCGGCTCGGCCGGGTCCGGTCCGGCCTGGGCGCGGCCCGGCCGACCGGACCGGCCGGCTCGGCTTCGGCCGAGCGGCCGAACAGGCTGCCGCCGCGGGTTTGACCTGCGACATTTGGAGAAACGCGGCCCCCGCGGGGGGACCGCCTGTCATGCGGACGCGGCCGGGCCGCCGCGTCCGTTCCCGGTTCCGCGCGGCCGCGGAACCGGCCGCCGCCGCCGCGGCTTCAGCCGCGGCGGAAGATCTCCACGGCGGCGCGCCGGGCGCCGCCGCCTCCTTCCGCGGGCCGCCGGAGTTGCTCCGGTGGCCCGTTTCCTTTCCCGTCTGCGCCGTTGCTCCTCCCGGGGGACGATCTTCACTGCGGAAACAACGGATTGCCCTTGCCGCCAGGTTCGTCGTCGTCCGCCAAATCCGCACAAAAAGGGAAGATCGGCGGAGGGTTACCGGGTCTTGTTCGTTAGACCCGCTCCCTCCGCGTTAATCATAAACAACGGGAGAAAAGAAAATAAGATGATCAACACATGATCCAACAATTTTATTTAAAGATAAAATTGTTCGCTTGAAACCGGCTTTTTAAATTTTCAAGAACGTTCACGAGAAAATTTAAAAGGGGTAACTTTTCCAAAATAAATCCCTACCTCGAAGTCGTCGTCGGACGAGAGGTCGTCGCGGAATCGCTCGTCGCGGAAGAAGGAGATCGTCGCGTCGTCGCGGTATCCGGCGTCGCGTCGCCAATCTCCGGATCAAGAACAAACAGATTTAATTAATTAAATCCGTTGTTATTGAAATTAAGAAGGGAGAATTTAGAAGTTTCGATTCTCACCTTTAACCGCCGATCGCAAGTTCGCCGCGGAAGAAGAGGCACCGAAGAAGAAGAAGAAGAAGGTCGCGGAAAAGCCGTTGACGTCGCGGATCGTGCGTCGTCGGATTCCGGTTTCGGCGTTCTTCGCGTTCTTCGCGTTCTTCGCGTTCTTCGCGTTCTTCGCGGAGAGGGTGGAGGCTCAGAGGAATTGCACAACGATAGCAATCCTCCAAAATAGACAAGTTTGTCTATTTTATTATTTTGCCAACAAACGTAAAACGCATAAGTAACGACCCAATTAATTCACGAAGAAACAGTCCATTTAATTCACGAAATAAACCGCCCAATTAAATGGTCTGTTAAGAATTAAAGAAAACGCGTCGGTTGACTTTTCAGTTACTTTGACGGGTTTTCGCGGGTGCGTTACTTAGCGAAAGAAACGGCGGGGCTCGTACGGGTCCCACCGCACAAATATCCTACCAAGGGGTAGGATATTTCTGGATAGCATCCTATCCAGTTCAACTCAGTTCAAGCCGCCTTTAAGTGACTTTAAGTGGCTTCCAAGCAGTTTAAGTGAAATAAAATAAAGTTGTCGCACAAACTTTATTTTATTTCTGACTTAAGCCGCAAAATTTAAAAACCACGTCTGAGCAAACGCAACTCCGGAAGAGGCGTTTCTAAGCAAATACCGGCGCTGCGATTTCATCGGTGCCCTCAGAATTTGATTCCGGGCACCGGTTCAAAAGATAGAAAAACCCGCTCGTCCGTTCACTGAACGTATCCGAGCCAAACTTCGGAAATTGATTCCGGGCACACCGGGCCTCGGAATCAGGTGCCGTATGAAGCTGCGCTCTTGTAAAATTCCAAAGAAAATTAAGAAAAAAATTTCCTTGAAATTTGCGGGTCATTACATTACTCCCACCTCAGGGCTTTACGTCCCCGTAAAGATAAATCAAAAACTAGGGGAACAAATGGGGGTACTGAGCACGCATCTGAGCCTCCCGCTCCCAAGTGCTCTCCTGGAGGTTCCCGTGCTGCCATCGGACGCGCACAAGAGGAATCGACCGCCCACGTAGGACCCGCTCCTGTCGATCCTCGATCTCCACTGGGACCTCTGCAAAAGTCGCCCCATCGTCCACGTCCAGCTCCCCAATGTCGATGATGTGCGTCGGGTCGTGCACGTATCTCCTCAGCTGAGACACGTGGAAGACGTCGTGCACCCGGTGCAACTGAGGGGGTAGAGCCAGGCGATAAGCCACCTCTCCTATCCTGCTGAGGACCTGGAAAGGCCCGATGAAGCGTGGAGACAACTTGCCGCCTCGGCCAAATCTCCGTAAACCACGTCGAGGTGAGACACGCAAAAAGACGTGGTCGCCATCCTCGAATTCTAGTGGCCTCCGCCTCCTGTCAGCATATGACTTCTGCCGGCTCTGAGCTGTCCTCATCCTCTCCTGGATGATCTGGACCTTCTCTGTCGTGGCTCGGACCATCTCTGGTCCCACGAGTGCTGACTCCCCAGGGTCTGTCCAGCACAACGGTGATCTGCAGGGTCTGCCGTACAACGCCTCGTATGGTGCCATCCCGATGGTGGAGTGGTAGCTGTTGTTGTACGCGAACTCCACCAAGGGTAGGTGGTCCTCCCAGCTGCGACCAAAGTCGAGAACACATGCACGGAGCATGTCCTCGAGTGTCTGTATGGTCCTCTCCGTCTGACCATCCGTTTGAGGGTGGAAGGCTGTGCTCAGATGGAGCCGCGTCCCGAACGCCTCCTACAACCCCTTCCAGAGCCGGGAAGTGAAACGAGCATCTCGATCGGAGACGATAGATGATGGCACACCGTGAAGCCGTACGATCTCCTGGACGTAAAGACGTCCCAAGCTCTCCACTGAGCCATGCTCTCTGATGGGTAAGAAGTGTGCCGACTTGGTAAGTCGGTCGACAATCACCCAAATGGAGTCGTGACCTCTGGAAGTGCGTGGAAGTCCAGTCACGAAGTCCATAGATATGCCATCCCACTTCCACTCCGGGACCTCCAAGGGTTGTACCAAGCCTGCTGGTACCTGATGCTCTGCCTTCACCTGATGGCAGGTGAGGCATCGTGAAACGAACTCAGCCACAGCTTTCTTCATGCCCGGCCACCAGTGCTGTCGTCTGAGATCCTGGTACATCTTCGCCACTCCAGGATGTACCGCCAAGGGAGAAGTGTGAAACTCTCTCAGCACCTCCTCTCGTAAAGCGACTGGTACGAAGGTACGTCCTCTGAAAAGGATGTCGTGCTCTGCTCCAAGGGAGAAGCCATCAGGCGCCTGACCTGAGGATATCAGTGCACACCGGGTCTCACAGTCAGCGTCCCCACGCTGAGCCTCTCTGACCCGCTGTAGAAGTGGAGGAGAGACTGTGAGAGACTGAAGAAAGGCTGCTCCGTCTCTATCCACGAAGGATATCTGCAAGGAGGCTAGCTGCTCCGTCGCCTCCTCAAGCAGCTGAATGCCCGTCCTCCTGCTGAGGGCATCGGCTACCACGTTCCCCTTCCCAGGAGTATAGACTATCTCAATGTCATAGTCCTGGAGGAACTCAAGCCATCTCCGCTGTCTCAGGTTTAGGTCCTTCTGAGAGAAGATATACCTGAGACTCTGGTGGTCAGAAAAGACAGTGAAGTGCTCGCCCATCAGATAGTGCCGCCAAGTCTTCAGAGCGAAGACCACTGCTGCTAACTCCAGGTCATGAGTGGCGTAGTTCTGCTCATGCGGCCTCAACTGACGTGATCCGTAGGCGATCACGGCCCGCTCCTGCATCAGGACGCACCCGAGTCCAGTCCCTGATGCATCGCAGTAAACTACGTACCCAACTCCCTCCTCAGGCAACCTCAAGATAGGTGCGCTGGTCAACCTCTGCCTCAGCTCCTGGAAGCTCTGCTGACATCTGTCTGACCACACGAAGGGTTTCCCCTTCTTCGTCAACGCTGAGAGTGGTGCCGCAACTCTGGAGAAGTCTGGCACGAATCTCCGATAGTATCCCGCTAGGCCCAAGAAGCTCCACACCTCTGTCACGCTCTTGGGTGGCTCCCAAGCTAGCACTGCCTCGATCTTCGCGGGATCCACTGCAACTCCCGCCTCAGAGATGACGTGTCCCAAGAAATGGACCTCAGGTAACCAGAACTGGAATTTTGAGAGCTTTCCATAAAGCTGGTGCTCTCGGAGCGTGTCTAGCACAACTCGCAGGTGGTAGGCATGCTCCTCCTCAGTCGTCGAGTATACCAAAATGTCGTCAATGAAGACCACGACAAATCGGTCGAGGTATGGCTGGAAGATCCTGTTCATGAGGCTCATGAACACTGCTGGAGCATTGGTTACGCCGAACGGAATAACCAAGAACTCATAATGGCCATACCGACACCTGAAGGCCGTCTTCTGCACGTCCTCGTCTCGAACTCTGAGCTGATGATAGCCTGACCGGAGGTCTATCTTTGAGAACCACCGCGCTCCCTTGAGCTGATCGAAGAGGTCATCAATCCGTGGCAGCGGATACTTGTTCCTCACTGTCACCTGGTTCAGGCGACGATAGTCGACACACAGTCGCAAGCTCCCGTCCGCCTTCTTGGCGAACAAAATCGGGGAAGCCCAGGGTGAAACATTGGGTCGGATAAACCCCTTGCTCTGCAAGTCCTCCAACTGTACCCGCAGCTCCCGAAGCTCGGCGGGGGCCATCCGATATGCTGGAGTAGATATCGGGGCTGTCCCGGGGTACAAGTCGATGTAAAAGTCTACCTCTCTACGAGGAGGTAGCCCTGGAACGTCGTCGGGAAAGATGTCCACGTACTGATCCACCACTGCAGGAAAAGCCGGACTCCGCACGTCCACTGCTCCTAGGATGAGGCTAGCCAACTGATGAGAGATAGGCTGCACTCTCCTCCGCGGAAGTCCATCCTGTGCTGCAAAGGTTCCCTTCTCGCCGGTGAAGGTAAACCTGCTCCCGTCGGTACGAACACATCGCACCTTGCGCCTAAAACAGTCGATCTGGGCATGAACCGTGGATAGCCAATCCATGCCCAAGATGACATCGTAAGGCCTCGACGCCGCTACAAGGAGATCCCAGCCGAAGCTCTCGCCTCCTAGAGTAAGCTCACACTGCCGGCACCAGTGCGTAATCGTCGAGTCTGCTCCCGTAGGAGTCTCTAGCCGTAAGGATCGAGCCAACGGCTCAGTCGGAATCTCCGAGCTCCGAACAAGGGCAGAGGCTATGAAAGAGTGACTCGCTCCTGTGTCTATAAGTACTGCAGCAAGGGTGGAATAGACACAGATCGTACCTCGAATCATCTCTGGCAAGTCGGGGTCGTAGGCCTCCACTGCCTGGAGCTGGGCCTGTCCCTGCCCGCCAGCTCCCTGTGGTCGAGGTGGCCCTCCTGGTGGTGGTGGGGGTAGAGCCTGGAAGCGTCGCCCACCACCCGCTGCTCGGCCAGCTCCTCTGCCTCATCCGCCTCCTCCCTGCGGACCGCCACGGTCGACCCTCTGCCTATGCCTGGGTGGCCCTTCCACCGTCTGCTGCTCCTCTGATCGGCGAGTCGGGCAGTCACGAGCCATGTGACCCTGCCCGCCGCAAGAGTAGCACAGCCTGCCTCTCGAAAGGCTGGCACTCCGCTGTGTGCCTCGTACTGCTGAGCCGGTGTCCTGAGGCCGTCTGCGTGGGGGTCTGGTCTGCCTGGACCCGTGAGTCATCCGTCGGCTACCTGCTGCCGAAGACTCAGCTACCTGCCGCCCTGCGCTAGGTCTCGCCGCTGAAGAAGGCTCTGCCAGGAAGTTCTCGATCAGGAGGGCTCGCTCCAGCACTCCCGCCTGGGTCGGAATGCTGAGGGAGATCAGCGACGCCCGAATCTCCTGTCGCAAGCCCTGCTCGAAGGTCCGGGCCCGGAAGAAGGGGTCCCGTACCATGTCGGTCAAGTAGCGAGATAGGTCCGTGAACCTCGCCGCGTACTGAGCGACCGTCATGCTGCCCTGGCGCAGCTGGAGAAGCTCCCGGATGCGCACCGCTCGGAGGGTGGCCGGGACGAACTCAGAGCGGAAGAGGCTCTCGAAGTCCGTCCAGAGCAGGGATGCCTCATCGTGAACCTGGAGCATCAGGCTCCACCATCGTCCTGCCGCCGCCTGCAGGAGGCTCGCTGCGAGAATCACCATGAGATCCGCTGGTGTCCTCACTAGCCGAAAGATCCGTACCACCGCCTCTAGCCAGTCCTCGGCGGCCTGGGGGTCCGCCTCACCGCGAAACCTGGGCGGTCGCTGGCTCTGAAACTCATGCAGTGCCCTGAGGCGACGTGCATCGTCAGCGTCTGGTACTGGAAGCATCGGTGGCTCGGCGGGTAAGGCTACCACCGGTGCCACTGCTGGCAAAGGGCCCTCCACCGAGGCCTCGTCGCTCGGTGGGCTGCCGTCGCGCCCTACACTCGGAACCCTAGCTGGCAGTCGTCGCGGGGCCATCCTGAAAAGGAGAACAAGAGCACCACAGTCAGAACAGTATACCTGGTGAGCTGGCACAAGTAATCACAAAGAAAACTTGAGACTTTCATAAAGCAGATCAGTATACCCGGTGAGCTGACACAAGTAATCACAAAGAAAACTCGAAACACACACGCAATCAATGTTTTCATGCATTAAGTCGGAAATCAGGAGTCAGGGTCCTGGTGTATGGATACGTCGGCCGCCGCACCAACACTGGGCTCCCTGAACTGATAACCACACTCAATACAGTAAACACTATTGCTTCACATAGAAAGAAAGGACGATCAGAGTCTGCGGTAGAACCGACCACCTCTGATACCAATTTGTCACGACCCGTCCTCGGGGCCCGTGCCGTGACTACCCCAAGCCCGCCTTCCATAGGCCAGGGGCTGGCGACTAGCACCAAGGCGTTAAATCCCAGTAAACAGGGAAGGCATTGCCTTTATAAGTAACAACCACACAGAGTCAGCAAGCGGAAAGTAAAGTGCAGAAAAGTAAAGGGGCCGGAAATACAAGCCCAACTGTAAAGTACAACTGAAAAGTAAAGTACAGCAACTGAAGAAAAGACGGCGGCCTCGTGTCGTCCACTGGCAATCCCACCTGAAGGGTGGGTACAGATAGCCTCCAGGCTCCTCGGGTCCCACGTCCGCTCCGAGTACGTTCCGCCCAGTGGTCCACCTCCAGGTACCGTCCTGCTCCACGCCCCAACCGTGATCAGCGCTGTCCGTCGTCTGCAACCAACACAACAAGGTGCGGGCATAGCCCGTGCAGGGGTGAGTACAAGCTACTCAGTAAGGACCCCGAGACCCCCGAAGGTCTCCCGAAATCCACAAAGGATATAGCACAAAAGAAAGATGCAATCACGAAGTAACATCTGACTCGACTTAGGTATATGCCCATACATATACCTAAGTCCCCATTTCTAGCTCTGCTCACGAGCTCGAGAACAACTCAATCCACAAAGGAAAGCAAGACTCAAATCCACAAGGAGAGTAAACAGTAAATCCACAAAGGATAGTTCAACACAATCCACAAAGGAGAGTAAACAGTAAATCCACTTAGGATAGTTCAACACAATCCACATAGGAGAGTAACATAAGATTCAGCTCAACCAGGTATACTTTTTCAGATGACGTCAAAGACGATCACTGATCCGTCTAAGTCGTCGGACCCACGAAGGATCGATAGGTACTAACCCCCGCAAGAGACCCACGTAGGATCGGGCTCACACAGAACCTGTAGGCAGTGGCTCACACAGAACCGGTAGTAAGGACCCACGGAGGATCAGGCTCACACAGAACCTGTAGGCACTGATCCACACGGGATCGCTGAGTGCAGTAGTCGACGCAGTCCACTGAGGATATCTGCAAAGTCGTCGCCGCAGTCCACGAAGGATCTCTGCTCTGTCGTCGTCGCAGTCCACGGAGGATCTCTGCTCTGCCGTCGTCGCAGTCCACGGAGGATCTCTGCTCTGCCGTCGTCGCAGTCCACGGAGGATCTCTGCTCTGCCGTCGTCGCAGTCCACGGAGGATCTCTGCTCTGTCGTCGTCGCAGTCCACGGAGGATCTCTGCTCTGTCGTCGAAGTCACAGCCAGCGCTAGGGTTCCCGCACACAGCGAGCTCGTTTAGGAGGGTCCGCTCCACGAGCCGAGAGGCTGATACATCAACTGACACGTAGTCCGAAGTTGATGTATCCAAAAGTTCCGTATCGACAACATGATCTCAACGCAACAGACGGCGCGTCAATCGGGACGCCCGGTCTGAGAGTTATTGGCATTTTTGTCCCAGGGGCCCGGTTGGTTTTTAGGGAAAAACCGACCCGACCGTACTCCGCATGTATTCGATCCTCGGGCGGAGTATGCCAAAAGTTCCGTCTCACTTAGAGGAAACTACCACAGCTGACGGTACGTCGTTCGGACGTCCGTAGCTCAAGTTATGAGCGTTTCTGCTCCGAGGGCCCGGTTGGTTTCGTGTACGAACCAACCCGGCCGAACCCAAAGTCTTCCGAAACCTTGAGTATAATATACCGAAACGACCGTCTCGATCCAAGGATCGAGTAGCCGCTGACGGTTCGTCAATCGGAGGTCCCAGGCCCATGATATGGGCGAAGGACCGAAGAGGGCCCGAAACGGGGGTTCTGGGCCCGGGGCGACCCGGCCCGAACCCCCCCTGGGGTCGGCCGAACCGGGTCGGCCCGAACCGGGCCGGACCGAACCGGCCCGAACCGGCTCGGCCGGGTCCGGTCCGGCCTGGGCGCGGCCCGGCCGACCGGACCGGCCGGCTCGGCTTCGGCCGAGCGGCCGAACAGGCTGCCGCCGCGGGTTTGACCCGCGGCATTTGGAGAAACGCGGCCCCCGCGGGGGGACCGCCTGTCACGCGGACGCGGCCGGGCCGCCGCGTCCGTTCCCGGTTCCGCGCGGCCGCGGAACCGGCCGCCGCCGCCGCGACTTCAGCCGTGGCGGAAGATCTCCACGGCGGCGCGCCGGGCGCCGCCGCCTCCGGTCGCCGGCGACCCGCGCCGCCGCCTCCTTCCGCGGGCCGCCGGAGTTGCTCCGGTGGCCCGTTTCCTTTCCCGTCTGCGCCGTTTCTCCTCCCGGGGGACGATCTTCACTGCGGAAACAACGGATTGCCCTTGCCGCCAGGTTCGTCGTCGTCCGCCAAATCCGCACAAAAAGGGAAGATCGGCGGAGGGTTACCGGGTCTTGTTCGTTAGACCCGCTCCCTCCGCGTTAATCATAAACAACGGGAGAAAAGAAAATAAGATGATCAACACATGATCCAACAATTTTATTTAAAGATAAAATTGTTCGCTTGAAACCGGCTTTTTAAATTTTCAAGAACGTTCACGAGAAAATTTAAAAGGGGTAACTTTTCCAAAATAAATCCCTACCTCGAAGTCGTCGTCGGACGAGAGGTCGTCGCGGAATCGCTCGTCGCGGAAGAAGGAGATTGTCGCGTCGTCGCGGTATCCGGCGTCGCGTCGCCAATCTCCGGATCAAGAACAAACAGATTTAATTAATTAAATCCGTTGTTATTGAAATTAAGAAGGGAGAATTTAGAAGTTTCGATTCTCACCTTTAACCGCCGATCGCAGGTTCGCCGCGGAAGAAGAGGCACCGAAGAAGAAGAAGAAGAAGGTCGCGGAAAAGCCGTTGACGTCGCGGATCGTGCGTCGTCGGATTCCGGTTCCGGCGTTCTTCGCGTTCTTCGCGTTCTTCGCGTTCTTCGCGTTCTTCGCAGAGAGGGTGGAGGCTCAGAGGAATTGCACAACGATAGCAATCCTCCAAAATAGACAAGTTTGTCTATTTTATTATTTTGCCAACAAACGTAAAACGCATAAGTAACGACCAAATTAATTCACGAAGAAACAGTCCATTTAATTCACGAAATAAACCGCCCAATTAAATGGTCTGTTAAGAATTAAAGAAAACGCGTCGGTTGACTTTTCAGTTACTTTGACGGGTTTTCGCGGGTGCGTTACTTAGCGAAAGAAACGGCGGGGCTCGTGCGGGTCCCACCGCACAAATATCCTACCAAGGGGTAGGATATTTCTGGATAGCATCCTATCCAGTTCAACTCAGTTCAAGCCGCCTTTAAGTGACTTTAAGTGGCTTCCAAGCAGTTTAAGTGAAATAAAATAAAGTTGTCGCACAAACTTTATTTTATTTCTGACTTAAGCCGCAAAATTTAAAAACCACGTCTGAGCAAACGCAACTCCGGAAGAGGCGTTTCTAAGCAAATACCGGCGCTGCGATTTCATCGGTGCCCTCAGAATTTGATTCCGGGCACCGGTTCAAAAGATAGAAAAACCCGCTCGTCCGTTCACTGAACGTACCCGAGCCAAACTTCGGAAATTGATTCCGGGCACACCGGGCCTCGGAATCAGGTGCCGTCTGAAGTTGCGCTCTTGTAAAATTCCAAAGAAAATTAAGAAAAAAATTTCCTTGAAATTTGCAGGTCTTTACAGGAATAATCAATATCGCATCACAAGGTGCCAAATGGGACTTCACTCCTCACATATTGCATATATATTCAAAAATCCATTTTTAAAAACAATTTGGAATCCAAATGAAATTAAAAAGTATATAATGTTCATCAATAATTTCAATAAACAACAAAAGGGATACATCATTTCACTTTATAAAACAACACCGCACATTAAAACATACAAAACCTCTAAACTCAAAGGGGGAACCTAATTTGAAAACAATATTTGGATTAAAATCCAATGAATAAGTTATCTTTTTATAGAAAACATTTTATCCATTTTATCAAACATTATGAATTTATAAAACACAAATTTCCATCAAATCACCACTTAAACATAAAATTCTCTTTATTTTTTCAAATAAAATCCACAATAAGTTATAGAAAAACATTATTAATTCAAAAATAGATAACCTACATAATAATGGAGAAGTTTTAAAATGTATTTAAAAACCCATGAAATCATAAAAATCTTAAATAAATGCCAATAAAATGGAAATACCTACATCAAGAGGTTGAGTCTTTTCAGATTCAATGAAATCCACTAAAAACATACACTATGGATCAAAAGAATTCAAAAACAAATACTCAGTCCTTAACAAACCTAGATAAGATAATTATCCAAACATGACCATTAGTGTTATAGATATTGTATAAAAATATAGAAACCAATATAAATTGAGAATATAATCTCATACCTCTTGACCCGAATAAAGAACCACCCAAGAACCGCACCATATCCACTTGGAGAATCATAAAGAATGAGTGAGAACCCCGTGGAAGGAATTTGGGTTTCATGTTCCGTATGAGAGAGGGTTGAGGTAGAATCCTCAATTAGAAAGGAGTTGAAATGAAAAAAATTCCCCAAATGGGCTGGCCACATGGGTTTCTCTCACGGTTTTGCCAACCATGCATAGACCATTTATCTTACACTGACTAAAATCCCTAGATATCCGCATAGTTATCCCACATGAATTTATATAACCCTATGTAGAGAACATTATAGCCTTTGACCACTACTGCATGGAATGAATGGTTTCTATATTAGGGTTTCCAATCCTTGGTACTTAACCATGAACCCTTGTAAAACACTCTGTCTTTCAATATTCAACCGGTAACACCAAAATCCCAAAGGGGAAAATGGAAATAAGTTCACTATAAATAATGTGACACCCGAAGGTGTCATAAAATCCACACCATGAAAAATTATATACCCATAATGTCCATAAAAAATCAGGGAAATTATGAATTCCCAGACAACCTCTATTCTAAAGTGAAATCGAACTTTAACCAGCTTCTGAAGACCTAAAAACTAGAATCATGAGACACAAACATCTCATCCATAGGTAAAACACCCATCAATGATTAGTAACACACTAGAAAAGAACACACTAGTATTAATAAGAATAAAAATCCCCAATGAAAAGTGTGAAGAGACATTGATATATGATTTTGGGATATCCACTATATAATCTTTTTTGAAATCGAGAATATCATTATTTTCATCACTAATGCTAACATCCCTACAAATTCAAAACTAATTCATTTTAAAAAACATAGACACAGCCTCTGAAACATCCATGGTCACAAAATATAAATGAAAACACCACCCAACCAAAGGTATCTCAATGTATAACTTCATAAGAATAAGAAAAACACTCAAATACCTGGAAGAAGTATCCCTTCCATTTAGAATTTTTATATAATAGTGAAACATTAACTAATATAACAGAAAAAGAAATATTTCCATAAAAGAGACATTTCTCTACTAACCATGAAAACCCCATCAGGACAATGTTAAAGAGAACATCCTTAAAAACAACCAAAAATTATTTATAACCAATCACCAAGAAAAATAAACTCCAAAAAATTAGATAGACACCCCAATATGTGCATTCCTCAATAAGAAATGGCATGGTTCTACACTCGGTTCACGATACTACACTGAGGGTAACTCATTGGTAAACTTATGGAACAACCAATCAGGGAGACCCTAAAGAAAATCATGACCCTATATCTCTCACAACCTTCCTAGAAACCAAAATATCTTCCTCATTACTTTATCATTCACCCAAGGCATTACTCTATCATCTATCAAACAAACCTCAACACATGGTCTACACCATTAATAAATGAAAACAAAAACCAAGAATTAACTAGGCATGAATATCTCAAAGGATAAAAATGGTAAAATACCTTTCATCCATTATACATTAAGGAATTGGATTCAAAAAATAGGAAAAACAATCCCTTACCAAAATCAAAATTAAAAAGAAGGATGATCCAAAAAAAATTCTCAACATCCAACTCTCTAATGGAAGTGAAAACAGAGAACACTGCTAAATTCAAGCTGGGTTTGATAATTCTTCTTTAAATACTCTAATGTATCTCAAAACCTAAAAATGTGACCATGATATCCACATAGATGACAGATCATTCGAGATGATATACAAGAAGATCGAATGTGCCTAGACTTCTCACACTATAAATACATGACTTGATTTCTCTTGACTGAAACATGAATGGTAGGTTGAGAATATAACTACCTGTCACTGTCACCTTCCTTCTTTACCTCATCATTTTCTATATTATCTTTACTAGATACCGTCGCCAGTCACCCTGAAAATATTTCTTAAATAAGTGATTCCTCGTAATCCTCATTAATAAAGGTATTTAGAATAAATTGAAGCACTGATAAATATAGTGAAAGATGAAGTAATTAAACAATGAACCATTCCTTCTTTGAATCATTAGTATCCAACACTGAAGATAAAGGTAACAAGCCAATAAAATTTTCATCATAGTCTTCCATTGAATTCTCACCCTTGATAATACCCAGAAACATCATCACCTTCTCAAATATCACCTCTTCAATATAAAAAAATTAAATGAAGGTAGCCTTGAAGTATTCCTAAGAGAAATTATCCAACATTTGGGAATTAAAAGTGATCATACACCACTCCTAACCCAATAATTAAAACAAAAGAATAGTGAACCTCACTCAAGAGGCTTTAGGAGTTTACACTAAGTTGAAAATCTCTTCAACCTTGGATACCCATCAAATCACCTTATATGATCCTATATCACTAATGAATTTGTGAGGTTATTTGTTAAATAACTCACATTCATGATCTAAGATCTAATAATAACATGTAACTTCCACTCTATCATGAGTATTGCTAGATTCAGAGACTTGAAGGATAAATCTTTCGTCACTGGGAAAGCTACCTAAGTCATTACTTTCCTAACATTCTGGTTCTTTCCCATGGGAATCATTCAATAACATCCAAAAACAAATCTCTCAATCATAAAAATTTAAAATTAAACACCAAGAGGAAAAATCAAAAATATAATACAAGAAAAATTAGAAGACTACCTAATAATTCTGCACAAGTGAACCAAATCTCAAATTAACCAAATCAATGTCACAAAATCTATTTCCAATTTTTACCCAAAATATTTGTAAGCATTTCATACCACACACCAATAGAATTATGAAACTAACATGACTTCAAAAATACCATTATTTTTCTCAAATCACTTATAACACAATTCAAAAAATTTCATAATAAAATATCAACTCATCCAAAAAATTTCAATAATTGCATCACCTAAGAACTTTGGAAGTTATTTCATTAAAACCCAAAACAACCCATAAATATTTGATAGATTAAAAAAATCAATACCCATGAAACATGGGAAACAATAAAATTTATATTCTAACAATTACAACTACTAAATCATAAAAAATTAGAATTATATGACTTTAAAAAATAAAAAAACATCAATTAAATATTCTTAAACAAGCTGCATTGAACATAAGAGTGGCTCAAACTAATAAGAGAGGGACAATAACCAAAATTTCACGCCTTATCCACTGCGCATATTTTGGATGCACATTATTTCATACCATGAACCACACATGCATATTCCATAATAATTTTATCCAGAATGGTTTGCATGGCCTTTTCACTATTTGAAAGACTTTGTACCTAAACTGTGCGACTCTTGAAACCCTCCTAATTTCACAATAAAATGAGGAATTTATTGGGACATCTCCCAAAATGTCCCAAAAAATAGTTTAATAGAAATAAAACCCAAAATATCTTAATACAAACACACCATAACTTTATATATTAAATGAATAATTGGTAAGATGATTTTGTCTATACATATTGGATTAATTTAATTAATGATTATTCATTTTTTATTCGATAATGCATCGGGTTTGTGTTGTTTTTTATAGATAATGTGTATGAAATACTATAAATTAAAAGCATCCAAAATGAAGAAAGTGGTATTTACACATTGTAAAGTACATACACAACATGTTTGGATCATTTACAACATGTTTGAATAGGATGGAACAAGTCGTGAAGAATTTATAATTCATCAAATGAGTATATGACATGAATCACTATTAAATTTGGTGCAAAATTATAAGGACACATCCCGCTTAAGGTTTAATTCGTGAAGATGAAGCATTTCATGAGTCCCAAACAAACATTGCGGACCAATTCGTATCTCTGAATCATAAATATTTGAGCCACGAAATTCACGATATACAAGATACATGGAGACATATTTTGATCAAGATTGATGTTATAAGGTTACATGTTGTGTAAATCTTCATCTATTTATATATATAATATGTACATATGTAGAGAAACTTCTTTGAATCATTTCTATTGTTGTTCATTATCTATTTTATTCCTCAATTCCCTTCCAACTCAAGTTTATACAATTATTTTTTATATTTTAAATGAATATAGGTTCCTTTGATTGTTCCACATCAATTCTTCACCCATATCATATCCATTTTCAGTTTCAACATATGTTTTTCGTTTCCATTACAACTCGAGAGTAGATACACACTATATTCTCTCTTGATTATCACTTCAAGTAATTTTTTTTGATAATTTCCAATTAGATTGAATGAAAAATAATTTCTTCAGAATTCAGTAATTTTGAACAAATTTATTTAAATTGTTTTATTAATATACCAAGAATTTAGGTAATTATTTCTCTGATTTTGATTAATACCAACATGAGAGGATAATCCTCTCAGTGTAATGGTCAAGTGTAAGGGGTTTTACGAACATAATGAATCTCCAAAATAATATTTTGTAACCCTAAGTCTAATAATCAGGTTAAGATAAAACTATTTATTAAATTATTTTATGCAACCCTGACCATGGGAAGTTTAAATAAATGAAGTTGACCTGATTGGAATAGAGAAGTATATGCCTAGTATCTTTTCAAACTTTTTCCCATCGATCATAGATTAAATAATCTAGGTTGTTAGCTATATCCAACACAAAGAATAACATCATCTTAGATATATCTAATTATCTTGACTATAATAAATTAGTGATCTATGAAACGCTTCACATCCTAAACCCTAAGACCATCCCATGCTATGATCAATATTTTCCATATACTCTTAATGATTCCTAAATTAATCTCATTAGCTTCAATTAAATCCCAAACTTAAATCAATTAATAAGGAACCTTACATAAATGTTTCAAAACTGATAGTTCCTTATCTGCCAATATTTTCCTATGGGTTTTACCTTGAACTTAAACAAAAATATATCATTATAGCATGTTTAGTTTGGGATAATAGAAATTATTACATAATCACCAGCCAAATGAATTCAACAAAGTGTGTGGGAAGGTCAGATTTTCGAAGTATTGTCATGGAATTTAGTGTTGTGCTTAGGCATAAGAACCTTCAACATGAACCTGGTATTACCTCACTTATTCCCCTTATCTCTTTTCAAATTTCCTTCTTTTAGATTCCTTTACCCCCAGATTTGTTTTCATTATAATTCATGTGTCAGGACCTCCTAACTCATTCAAGGAGCCTTGATAGTCAAGAACTTATAACTTTAATTCATGATATTGAAAGATATCTCTCTCCACACCACCATCCAAGATTGGAAGACCATAATAATTCAGAAGGTCCAAACCCTCCAAACAAGAAATATGTTCCATCTTTAATCTTGGGTGATCAACCCTTGAAACTACAGCACACCACCATGGATTCAACTTTCCATCTATTAGTGGTGTTTCACCAAGCATTGTACACCTTCCTATTTAGGTGCATAAATTAAAAATAAAATACAAACTCATCAGCATGACCTAGAATTTGTGTCTATTAAGTAGACTACAAAGTGAAGATACCCATGAGCATATCTCCAACTTCATGGAAGTCTATGATACATTTTTTAATCAAGGAGTGTTATTTTATGTAATCAAATTGTGAGTCCCCATTATCTATGAACGACTAGACATGTATTGGCTAAAAAACCAAGATCTCAAATCAATAATGACTCAAGAAAAATTAACCAAGAAGTTACTAGATAATTAATTCCCACCTATATGAAATTGGAATCTTCAGAATGACATCTATAAATTCTCCCATCTAGATGGAGAGTCAACTTGTGAGGCTTGGGATTCCTTCAAGGAGCTCACTCAGATGTTCTCACATCATGGACGTGATGCGTGGATTTATCTACAAAAATTAAACCAAGGCATCCCATAAACTGCCTGCATAGGGGAATATGCTAATTATGTTCGGGGGATAATGCTCAAAATTCTTGAAGTTGGCTAAGAATTTCTAGATGATGTCACTCATAATGGTAGTTTATAAAAAAGCGATTAAATACCACCTTGGCTTGGAATACACTAAGTAGAATATGACACCCATTTAGAATCACATGTATAGGTCCTTACTAAGAAGTAGGGATCCTTTTAGCTACCTACTGCACCACCACAACCTCCTTCAACCATGATGGAAATTCAATATTACGTAATTTTTGAAGGCCCACACCAATATTAAGACTATAGTACAAGATTTTAAGATCATAAAATCTAACATTGTAATTATATTAATTAAAATCAACAAATCCAAAATGATTAGTAATCAGAATAGTATTTTTAGAAGAGGCCAAAACAATAGAAACCTTTAAATAATCAAGGATAATATATGTAGAGAATTGTTCAATCACGAATCATGAAAAAATGACCACATGTATACCCTACTATGAATCTAGTTCTTCAACCAACACAATAAGTAACCAAAATACCATTTGATCTGATAGCCTAGTAACAATTTCAACTATCTCTACAAAGACCACCATAATCAGCCCCATCACCCTATCCAATATAAAAAATTGTCTCATTTTTTTTATTCAAAAATATGAGCAGATGATGATCCCCGAAGAGACAGAATAAAAAATAAAAGGACATCCATATGAATCCTTTAACACCAAAGGGGTCAAATATAAAATACCTTGTCTGATAAACTACCCGATACGCTACCTGGTAATACCAAGACATACCCAAATGAAGAATACAAGGCAGTGATACAAAGGAGCATAAAATTGATGATTTTTCATCAACCATATGCAAGAAGAATACAAAAATCTTGAATAATACCAGAATCATTCAATTTTCATTAAATAGGATGAAAATGAAAGTGTGAGGAAAATTTGTCAAGGGAAAAATCTGGAATCACCACCTCCAAAAAAATATCCATCACAAGAGAAACCTATAGAATATATTTACATAGTACCACCATCTTATGAACCAACTATACCATTCCTTGAATGAATGATGCATGGGTAAATTGAAGGGAAATATAATAAATTATTATAAATGTTCAAACAATTTCATATCAACATCCCATTTTTTGAACCAATTGCAAAAATTCCTACCTACATAAAATTCATAAAATCATCTCCCTTTCAAGAGGAATATTGAAGACCTAGTATTCACATCCCAATATAAATAATGTTATGTTGTTTTTTAGAAAAATATTCAACCAAAGACGTGGGACCTTGGTAGTTTCTCAGTACCCTTCACCAAATCTTCATGAATCTTTGGAAGAGGTTTGTGTGATTTAGGATCCATAATTATCCTCATTCCCATGACTATATTCTATAATTTGGGAGTTGAGTAAACGAAGATAATAAGAGTGGAAATTCAATTAGATGACTGATAAATAATATATCCTCAAGTAATTATCAAGAATATCTTAGTCAAAATTGGAAAAATCATTTTTCAAGAATATCCTTATATTGGACGTTGAAGAATAAAGAGACATTCAAATTATTTTAGGACTAAAATTATTGTCCATTGTGATGGTAATGATTGATATGAATCAAGGAATAATTATATTTAGAGTACGTGACAAACAAGTTCTATTAGACCTAGTGAAATCTGTTACACAAACATATGATTCTTTTGATTGTAATGCTATCATTATCACTCAAGAAAAGATCTAATATATAATAATAAAAGAAGATAGTGATACATTATCTCCTACTCAAAAGGAGAATAATTACTATGATTAAGTGAACTACATATAATTTTTCTAGGAATTCAACATTTTAAAAAACGGTTTTCTTGCCACTCCCATAATCATTTTAACAAAATGGTGTAAAGACCATGAATTAATGTGCAACTCTAGTGACTTCACTATATTCATTGTATTAGGATAGTGAGTCAACAAAATCTTATATACCATTTAGTATTCCAATAAAACATTGAATGAAACTCAGAAAAAATACCACTCTAGAGAATTAACTCTTAACAATCATCTATGCTTTCAATCAGTTATTATCATACCCTGTTTTGTCAAAGGTTATTTTTTACACTAACCATGACACCCTTAAATATTTGTTATGTAAAAAAGATTACAAACCATGTCTGATATGGTTTATTCTTCTACTAAAAGAGATTAACATCATTATAATTGACACTATGGGGAATGAAAATAGTGTTAGTGATTATCAATCCCGACTCCCACTTCCCATCATTACAGATGATGATAATCCAGACATCGAG
This sequence comes from Viscum album, assembly GCA_963277665.1. NCBI lineage: Eukaryota > Viridiplantae > Streptophyta > Magnoliopsida > Santalales > Viscaceae > Viscum > Viscum album. The sequence continues at coordinate 610,648,929 of OY728135.1, read as the reverse complement.
ATTGACTTACCCAATGAAACTCTTTTCTACATAAATAGAAAGGCACACCTATGTTTTTTAAATATTGAAAACTATCTCATGATGGGATCACTCTACCAAATCATCTCCTACCAGAAATTGGGGAGATTTTTGGTTGAATATATACACTACAGCTAGGATGAGCCTCTACTTTTTATGAATTTTGATAATGGATTAATATGACACTATATACCATTAGATGAGATACAAATTTTTCTCAACATGTGTCACACATCACTAACTAGATTTCATCATGGATTGTAATTAATTGTGTCCAAAATCGTTCAAAAGATGATGTTTTTTAGACCATAATCTATCAATATAAAAGAAACATTTTTCAAAGCCGTGATATGTTCCAATGAACTAGTAACATCCTAAAAAATGATATTCTAAAAAACCTGATCATGGAAGTAAAAATCTTGGAAGTATATTTTATGGGTATATTCCCTAATTCCCATCGAAAATTCTATATCTTAGTTGGAATTGACTACGTTTTGATATGGGTGGATACTAAGGACACCACTCATGACCTGAAAAAAGTGATCATGAACTTGTTAAAGGAAAATATCTTTTCAAGATTAGAATTTTCTTGATTGCTCATTACTGATTGGGGAATGAATATTAATAATAATTTTGTCTAATGATTACATGAGAATTACAAAAACTGATATAACACAAGAACTCCCAACAACCTAAAAACAAGTGGGAAAGTTGAATCGTCAAACTGGTATAAATCATAGAGAAAACCATCAATAAAAATAAAAAGGACTAGAGCCTCAAATTATATGTTTCACATTGGGAGTACCATATATAGTACAAAACACCCATCAAAATTACCTCTTTTCAAATTGTGTATATAATTACATGAAATTAAACAATATAACTAGAGCATCACTCTTATTAGACAATTAAGAAATTAGATATAGATTTTCAAAAAGTTGGGGAAGTCAGTATAATTCAAATGAATGAACTAGAGGAAATAAGAAAGGATTCCTACAAGAATGATAATATTTATAAGAAAAAAACCAGTAACTGACATGATCAATGAATCCCATGATGAATATTTAAATCTGAGAATAAGTTCTTGTTATTCAGTTCTTAATAGAAGATATTCCATGGAAAGCCTAAATCGAGATGGTTAGGACCCTTAAAGGTCATACAAGTATTACCCTATGGAAACAATGATATTAAAAAAAGGAATAGATCCACCCTTCAAGTTTAATGGCCAATGATTGAAGATATACCTGAAACCATTATGTGAGGGGTGTATCATCAATTTGAGATTCTTCTAAGTAATACTGAGTCTATATCTCGATGATAAATGAGAATATAATTGTGAGTAAACCTAGGAAAGATCAAATATGACAGACTAGGATATAATTGAGTTTAAGAAAGCTTAGGGAGAACTAAATGAAATGGGCCAAGCCCTTTACCACACAGATGAAAGAGGCCCAAAATACACATCTTGGAGTCTATACATGGATTATAAGGTTCACAGAGAAAAATCAAAATTTATCAGATTACAGATCATGTAATTTTACATGATGTGAAATTCCATAAATTTTAGAAGTCCTAAACTAAGGTCTCATGATGCCCCCGGTGAACCCCTCTACTACCAGCACTCTCTCATGTGTGAACCATTTCCTACTACCACACTATCTCCCACAGATTCTACTTACCTCACCTTTATTTCCCCCTACCTCAAGAACATCCCCATCATTATATCCATCATATCCTATCCTTTATGTCTGAAATGTTCCGTATGAAAACAGTTTTCACTCTCCCTGCTGATCACAGACCTGAGAATGAGGATTCACCACAAGCCATGCGCCAAAGGGCTTCCACACCTCCATCATCTCAATCTTTCTCCTCTTACAGATCCACTACTTCCTTCATAACCCCATTGTCCATAGAAGAGTCTCATTCAATCTCTAGTGCATCATAGGTTGCTAGATATCTCCACCTCCACCCAATATTTCAACTTCCCTCACACGAGAAGTAGGTCTAATTGGTCGACCTTCAGGTGATGCCTTAATGGACCAACAAGATGTTGGATCTTACCATGCTCATGTTTGTCATAATCATCCAAAAGTCCGTCCACCACCTTGAATGAATGTAAATCATCCAGATTTTCAATGTGTGTGAGGAAATATTTAGGGATAGTTTCCATGAGTTCTTAGAAAACTTCGAGCAAAACATTGATAGTGTGTTATCCGGGCTGGGTGGAAGACCCCATGAGAATACAATTTGTGAGTTTGGAATTAGATTTGGATTATATTCTTACAAATTTTCAACTTCTCTAGTATTTTGGACTATTCATATCAAGCTGAGAATGTTGGATGCAATAAAATTCTTGAGTATAATCTCTTGGGGTCCTCAAACTGTCCATGCGTCTTAGACTATAAAGTCCACCCATATGTGAGGTGTTGCACTCCAAATCCATCATCTATCCTTGAAACATACCTAGATCAATCATGTAGAATCCCATATAAAATCCACCAAATGGATTTCCTGAATATCTCTTTATCAATGGGTGGCCCATCCATCAACATGGAATCTTTGTTTTACTTTTATTTTAGAGCACATGCGAAGCGAACTCGAGGCATGATGATGGGTGGATCCTTCATCACCCATCTCACTAGAAATATCGGTTCTTTCAGTGACACACTTAAACCAACATACCTATGAACTATGGATTTTATTTAATTACTCATGGTCTTAAAATTGGGGTTACTAAGGAAGGAAGGTTACGTTTACGGATGGATAACCAGATACAATGAGTGCGCTTACATGGCACCCGATGAGTATGCCACCAACCCATCTCCTACCACCACCTCATCCTCTATAGTGACACTTCCATATCAGCACCGCCATCCACTTATACATTTCACTAAACCATTAAATCACCCATACTTTCCCTTGACACCACACATATCCCTTCTCTATCCACCACTTACGTTCCCACACCATTTCCCATCCCATCCTTCCCTACCGATCTACGGATCTTCCATCGGTATATTATGGTGAACCTGCATCATAAAGACTGCGAAAAATACATCCCATTCATTGAAACACCATTATTTTTCATCTATACCTCCTCCCCAGATCTGTTATACTCTTTCCCCCACCACCAGTAGGGCCTTCATCCTCCTTCCCTAGGCAAACTGATCTACCTTTTGAGCTGACAGACTATGATTCCCTGTAGAAGTATTTATCAGAGTAGTCCCATTGGGGAAAGGACCCAACCTCCCCACCAACTAATTAGGTTTCATTCAGTTACACTAATATACAAACATCACCACCATTAGGTTTGGTACATCACCTCCACCTTCAGCCATGATAACTGCAAGTACCAAGACACCTACTGTAATAGTTTATCCCCCATCCTCTTCAGCTATAAATTTCATAAATAGGGTGTTCAAGATATAAATATCCACTAGTAGGGAAGGGAATCTTGATTTCTACCTTGATAATTTTGATTTTAGTACTTATTTATAGCCAGATCCTCTCCCCCATTTTGTATTCTTTTTGGGTGACACTTTTTGTACTTATTTTTTCCCATTTCAAACTAATGTACCATTCCTCCATATATACATAGAATACATATTCTTTCATTAATATTGGTTGGATTATTTTCATTTCATTACTTTATTACATCATCCATGTCTAGCTCTTTTACATTCTTCATGGTCATTTATATTCCTATTCCACCTCCATCTGGCCTCCTACATTGGATGGCTCAGTATCTAGTTGGTGTTCAGTGCTAGCCTGAGGATCCCTATATGAGATTAATGCAGAGCAGTGATCCCTAGAATGAAGATCATGGATTATATTATTACTGAATGAGATTCATGGTTGATATGCCGCTGAGCTAGTAAATCCCACCAAATGTCCTTGCGATCAAGATAACACAACCACCTATTCTTGTGGGAGGCTGTTGTCTTCTAAGTAGATGGATGACACTACCTATTCCTTTTGTCCATCAGCCTAGTTAACTAAAAATGATAGTTATTTATGGGAGGAAACATATATTTTTTATTTTTTCATTCATATTGTTCACATTTTTATTTACTTTTCTAGAGGAATTAATGTTCTAAGGTAACTCTAATCGTCACTATAGTAACCTATATACATTTATCTGAGATGATTTTCTATAATATTCACTCTGTGCACATTCCCATTTCACTAATTTCACCTTGTTTAAACCATATGGACTAATGTTTTATCTAGTTCATGTTTTTTCATTCTAACACATTATGAAGTTCATCCAATTTGATACCACCATCCACCAAGTTTCCTCATGGAATGACACTTATCACAGGGATCTCTTGATTCCCTAAATTGAATTTTAGGTTAATATTTCATTTTTTCTATGATTTATATGTGATATCTTTCCCATTATGGTTTCTAGGATAGTGCGGACACAATCTCATTTTAAGTGTGGTGGAGTCTTTCTTAAGTATTGTTATTGATACACTTGGGTGGTTTCTTGTTTTCATTTATCTAGGAGACATTTATCACTGAAACCATGATTTAAACCCAAAAAATCATTACATACATTTAAATAAAAGATATTATTAGGATTGAAAATTCACATTTTACACTTTTTTATATCTTTAAAATTATTTCCAAGCATATTAATTTAATTCAAATTCATTTTTTTTTTGAAATTTATTTTAATAGAATTATTAATTGATTTTATACCTTGATTGATTTCTAGTTATGTTTTGTAAACTCTCAATACAAAGAATATTATGAACCCTTGATTTCATATTACATTCTATGAATATTTCATGAGAGACACGTGCGGAATGTAAAACTATGATAACATCCATTAAAATATTATTGAGGCCATGATTGAAAAAATACACATTTAATATGATTGGGGTAATTTTTTTGAGACACTTTTTATTGAGACCCACCTTAAATTTTTCATTATTTATCCTATAGTAGACATGAATAAACTGTTTAGGATGGAGATATTTTAACCCAATTATCCCTTCCTACCCCACTCTTGGTATTATGCACTATTATCGTTTGAACAAGTTTTTGGGAATTTTCAGGTGATAGACATGGGATATTGTTGTTGAGGAGATGTATTGATGAAATTTCATTATTGATATGATGTGGACCATGATTAATCTTATAATTGATACCTAAATTATTCCTAATATATATATATGAAGAAAAATAAAGAAAAAGATATTGGGTTGTTTATTAAGAATTTCAAAACCTTTATTTCTTAATCGATGAATTATATAATGGATCATATTTGGTCTAGGAATGGATTTGAAATATGAAATTAACATGAATTTGAAAAAATAAATAGAAAGAAAATAAAAATAATTGAACATGGTAAATTTTTTATACATCATATATTCATGGATCTATCTTGAGCTATTTGGAGCATGGAAACCTTTTGATCATGGAGCCATTATTTTATTACACTGATTAACTTTATCATGAATTATAATTTAGTGCTTACCCACTTTTTGAAATTTATTTTTTACTTTCCACCTACCTTCCCTCATCCTCAAAGTCATTTTCACCCTTTTTCATGAATCCCTCAGGATCAATCTTTCATTTTCATTTGAAAAGTGGAGATAATATAACCAATACAAGCCAATGGTTATGAATATGTATTTAGGGTATGAGAATAACCCTAGTTAAAGTTATTTTACCTTGAGTAGTGAGAGAAAACTCATTGAGATATAAATTGAAAATGGAATACAAAATGTAAGGAACAATTATGAAATTATAATTAAAGGAATACAGAATCTAGATAAAGAATTGAACAATGAGGCATAACTAAATTTTTATAAAATATTTATTGTAGAGGTGTATGTTTTTTTCCTACATTTAGTTTTATTTCGATGGATGTAATGTATGATTATTGTTTTAAAAAATTCATTTAAAATCCCTATTGATATAATTTTTTCTTGAGGACCAGAAATTGTTCAAGTGTGGGGGGATTTTGATAAGATGAATTTATATATATATATTGGATTAATTTATTTAAATATTAATAATGTTTTACTTGACAATGTTATAGGTTTTTTTTGATTTTTTATGAATGTAGGTATCCATGAATCTATGTAAAATGATATCAAAAAAGAAAAAATAGTCTTTACACATTGTGAAACACATATAAGACGTATATGAATAATTCACAGCTTATCGGAATAGGATAGAAAACGTATTGAAGAATTTAAAAGTCCTGAAAAGAGTAGACAATGTGATTCTCCAATACACATTAAGAAAAATTCAAAGGCCACTTCCTACTTAATGTTTCGATTTGTGAAGTTAAAGCATGTCGTGAGTCCCCAATACAAATAGTGAATCGAGTTGTATATCCGAATCCAAAAGATTTGTGCCATGAAATTCCCGAGATACAAGATACAAAAGTAAATGTTTGAATCAAGAATACAAGATGTGAGAAGGTTACACATCATTTAAATACCCATCTATTTATGTATAGAACACAGACAACTATAGAGACACTTTTTTGCCAACCATCCTTGTTCCCATACTTTGATTCGTTTCTTCCTCTATTTCCCTTATAACTATATTTTAGATAATTCCTTTTTATGTTTTAATTGAATCTACATGTTTTTTATTTTTTTCCATCTTTTATTCAACCTTCTAATTTTTATTTTCCATTTCAACATTTATTTTTCATTTCCAATACCATCCTAAAATAGACACACACCATATTGTTTCTTATCTATATTTTTAAGTAAGTAGTTGACTGAATTACAAAATGGAATTGAATGTGAACTGCTTTATTATAAATTATTTAATTTGGAAATTATTTATTTCAACTGTTTTATTAATCATACAAGAATATCTAAACATGTTTCTCTAATATTGATTAATACCATCATGAGAAGCTAATCTGCTTAGGGTAAGGATTGACAATATGGGTTGTTATGAACTTAATGAATCTATAAAATGAAATATGATATCCATAAGTATTGTAATTTGGTTAATAAATAAATTTTTATTCAATTATTTTTGGAAACACTAACCATGGAATGTTTAAAATAATGAACCTAACATGATTAGAGTAGAGCATACCATGTCCATTACCCTATGACACTTTCTTCCATAGAAGTTAAGAATAATGCATCTTGGTTTTTATCTATATCTAGACCATGTAATGTTTTCATCTTGTATAGATCTAATTGTTTTGACCATAATCAATTAGTTATCTATGCACTGCTTCATAACCTAAGTCCTTGGACTATCCTAAATTAGGAACATGATTATCCTCTTTACTTGAATCCCTAAAATTGAAATTAACCCATATATTCTTCATAAATCTTAAACCAATATTAATGGATTTAATTAAATCTCAAAACCAAATCAATTGATGAGGACTCTTACATAAAGGGTATGAATCTACTGGTTCCCTATATGCCAGTCTTTCCTCGTGGGTTCGAATCCGCACTACCACTCTACTATGACATTGTAGCAATTTTAGTTTGGTATAATATAAATTATAATCTAATAAATACCAAAGGGAATTCACTAACATTTGTGTCGGTGTTAATACTTTCAACCAAACATGGAAACTTGATATCTGACAAAAATAAGAGTGGCCCAAGAATTTCACCAAGCCTACCACCCCTGTATCAATGGTCCTATCACATTTTTAACCCTAACCCCAAAATAACTATAAGTTGAATCTTAAGAAACATGTCCCATCTTAGAAAATATATATTCGTTAATACCATTTTTTAATGAACCATCCCATGCCACCATCTGAACCAGTGCACTAATTGGCCCGCCACATTCCCGAGTAGTGTCCCTGACTCCCCTAGGCTAAATACTAGTGTCAAGGGTATCTAACATAACTTTTGAGTTTGTATTACCTCATATGATTCCAAACATACTAATCTAAACATGACATAATTATAAATATAAAAATAAAAAATCCAAATAAACATACAATAAATAGGAATTAAATATATAGTCTACAAAACTAAAATGTAAACTAATGAAAGTGAAATAAAAAGATGAAAGTGGTTGAAACATAACTTGATCCTACCATTTCCATGAAAAAAATGTTTAATCACCTTCCCCACCTGTCTCACAAGTCACTAGAATAATCCCATTAACCAACCACTTCTTGAGGAAGATGACACCAGATTAAACCACAAATCCAAATTTGAAAGAACATACATAAGCCATTGAGACTACATAACCACAAATGTGACTATATAGGGTGTGATCCAAAGATAGAAGGATAACAATATGTTTATGTCTCATTAATTTCATAAAATAAACAAAAAATTCTTTTTTTAAAATAATATAGGCAAATAGGGTTTCCTTTCATTTTTACAAGATATAAGAATAAACAAAACACGAAACATGCACATTCCCTAGAACAACATTTATAAGACATGCCATGAAACTATTTTACTAAAATATATTATAATTTAAATTGAAATTCATTTCTTGTTAAAATACCACACATTTCATGAAAAATCCAAACATTCTTTAAAAACATTTTAAAATGATGAAAACTGAGAAAGTGACACCCTGGGACATCACAAAAAAACACAACAACAACCAATATTAGAATCCCCCCCCCCATTTGAGGTGATAAATTACACTAAAAGTTTTTCCCTATTAGAGGTAATCAATTATTTCATAACTATTTCTATAAATTGGGAATCAGGAATACAATGATACCTTTCCAATACTAATATTCTACAGGGTGAAATTAATTGTTATTTAGACTCTCAGAACCTCCATCATATTGTTGTTATTGGAGAATTTTACAACATCTAAGGACATGTTATATGATATAAAAAACATTCAAAAGTTCATGTTAGAGTTGGGATTTACATTGTTCACATCTTGAGAACCAATCTACCTATTCCCCTTATTGTCCAAGATATAAAAATGGGTAAAAATTCTACTGAGACATTCATAACATGTCTATTTGATCTTTTAATAAAACACATCCATAAGGAGGTATTCCATTCCAATTTATTTTTTATGTTAAACATTAACAATTAATGAAAAAATAATAAAATGAGAAATGTTATTACATATAGGGAAAAGGAAGGAGAAACAAAATGATGAATCATGATAATTTAAAGGATCAATGAATTGATTAAAATGTCCTTGAAAATGTACATTTACCCTACCAATTAAGGTTTGGCATGTACTATTATAACAGGTTCATGTAGATAAAATGTTCAATGATTGTTATACAAACATAATTTATTGTTAATAAAGAATTTATAGCGATTCCATTATAGACTTTATTGGTCTTGATAATGTAGATTAAATCCCCAATAATCGATTTCTATAAGTCTTAGTTATAAATGTATACATAAAGTGTGTTTCATAATATATTTCTAATAGTTGATCTACTGTGTTATTTAAAGTTAGATACTATTCATATTTTATTGAATGTGTATATATTATAAATATTTCACAAGAAAAACCTTCAAAAAAATAATTGGACTCATTATTCCTAACATTACTTCTACACAAAAAAAGGGCAGTGGAAGATGGAGAATATTCATTAATAATATAAAAATTGGTTATAATGTTTTAAAAAAATACCGATGACATACTCTTCATAGTACTCATGATATAGGGGTAAAACTCTATAATTAAATCATATTAATTATATTTTTATCCCATTAATTACTTATTCCTTTTGTAGGGATATTTGGTTGATCATTGCAATCAATTTGGATACTTTAATGATTTATTTATTGTATTGAATGTTTGTATTCCCAAAAAAATTGACCAAACCTGATGGAATTTATCAATATTTGACACACTACAGGCTATATTTTCCAAATAAAATTAAATTTATACATATTATATAATGTTTTGGTGAAAATTTTGTTATGATTGAAAAGTGTCTAAGTATCCTATAAATCATATCATGAAGATAATCTCTGAGTACAATAATCCTATCTAATTATACAAGGGATAAGTATTAGGGTATGAATAATAATATTTCACTATTCAATAATATATAAAAAATATCATAATTTTCTCAGTGTTTCTGTAGTGTTTAGGACAAATTAATGGAATTCATTTTGGATTTTATGTTTGAATATTTATGAAAGATATCATATTCCATTAATAAACTAGAATCCTTGAAGAGGAATTTTCTATGATAATTATAATTTCATTTAATCTATTTATTAATCCCTTGATTATATTTTACTTTTATAATACTATTGTGAATTTCAAAATTCCACATATTCATAATAGACTATATATATATTTAAAAAAATTAATGGTAAGAATATATTTTGTTGAAATGTAGAAGACATCATGATGTGGTGAATTCCGACTACTTATTTAGTTATTTTTAACATGATTTTATCTTTTTTAGTTAACTTCAGTATCATAAATATCTAATAGTTATTTAGTCAATTTTCAATTTTATTATTATTAAATGAATTCTTATAGATTTTTTATTCAACCATTTTGTTCTCAACTAAGAAAATTAAATTATTAGATAAAAGACAATTCTAGATGAATTCTTCAATAAGGATGATGTACTCATGTATTTTTTTCTCTTCATAGAGCTATTTTTTCTTTATTTTTTCAATTTATCTTCAATAGTGCGTGTTTTCCACTTAAAATTTTTCAAAATATCATATTTTTAGTTTAAATTGACATTTTAGTTAAGAAAGAATATTACTCACAAATTACCAGGAAATCACACTAAGATTGTCTTGATAATTTAGGACAATGATATATAATTAATTTTTGATGTGTAGAAATCAACCACACATAAATTAAATACACTATGTGGGCGGTATGTCACAAAGTGCATGATTTAATTTAAAATAGAAATTTTAGTTCAAACTGGAATCACATACTCAATGTCAATAAAATGTGATTATATTGTATTGAAAATTTAGAATAATTATCCCGAAATAATTTTTTTATGTTCAAGAATCAACTGCACGTCAATCTGATATATGGTTTGGCCGGTTTGACTCAAATTGTGTGATTTTATTTAAAATTGAAATTTTAATTCCAAATACACAGGACATACTGAAAAATGACGAAACACATTAATATAATCTTGATACTTTAGGATAATGATCCATAATTCATTTGGGATAAGTTGAAATAAATTGATTATCAGTCCAACACATTGTGTGACCGATATTTATCAAATTAAATGTTTCTAGTTTAAAAGTGAAATTTTTGTTAGAAAATTTTCTACCAAATAAAAATAAAGGAAACAAACATATATCTTCTTGATACTTTAGTAAAATTATTTATAATTCATTTATAATGTGTTGTAATAGACATCACATCAATTTGACACATGGTGTCACCATTATGACTCAATGTGTGTGTTTTAAATTTAAAAATTAAATTTTACTTTATATAGTGTGTCACTCATTTTAAACAAAAAATAATTCTTGTATTATCTTTATAATGTTTTAAAATTATCTATAAATCTTTTTTCACATTTCAGAATCAGCCACAAATCAATCTGACACACGGTGTGACCATTATAACTCAAAGTGCATATTTTCAATTTAACAAATTACATTCTAGTTAAAAATATTTTTCACTCATTAAAAATTGGTAAACCATGATTAAATTATCTTGGTACTCTATTAAAATGATCCATAAGTCAGTTTTTATGTGTATAAATATTTCCCACATCAATATGATACATTATGTGACCAGTATAACTCAGTGTGAATGTTTTCTATTTAAAAATGTGAATTTAGTTAAAAGAAGATGCATTAGAAATTGAAATCTAATAAAACACACTCATATTGTCTTGATACATTAGTAAAACTACCAATAAGTAAATTTTGTAGCATAAGAATCAACTGTATGTCAATCTCACACATGGGGTAGCTAATATGTCTCAAAGTGAAGTTTTTTATTTAAATTTGACATTTTAGTTCAAAACACATGCCAAATACTCAAAATTGATAAAATACAATATAAGTGTCTTAATAATTTATGAAAATGGTCCATTTGTAAATTTTTATTATAGGAATCAACCACACATAAATACGACACATGATGTGGCCGGTACGACACAAAGTGTGTTTTTTTTTTAAATTGACATTTTAGTTCAAATGGTGTGGGACACACTAAAAAATAGATTGTTTTGGTACTTTAGGATAATAAATAATATGTCATTTATGATATATAAGAATCACTTTCACCTCAATTCAATCCACAGTGTGGATGGTATGACCTGAAATGTGTGTTTTCATTCTAAAGATGACATTTCAGTTAAAAACATGTGTCACTCCTAGAAAACCTATAAAAAAATCATATGTTTCTTTAATCTAAGAAAAAAAATCCATAACTCATTTTTCTGTGTAGGAATTACTCACATTTCAATATGACACACGTTTTGATTGGTATGACTAAAAGTGCTTATTTTCAATCTAAAAAAGACATTTTGGTTAAAAACATGTGTCACTCACTAAAAACAAAAAAAGCACACTCATATTGTCATGATAATTTGGTAAAATGACCTATAAATAATTAGTGACATGTAGGAAATAGACACACAATAATCTGATACATGATGTGACTAGTTTGACTAAATGAGCATGTTTTCAATTTGAAAATAACATTTTAGTTAAAAAATGTGTCACACACTAAAAATTTAGAAAAAACAACTGGATTTTATTAATACTTTTTAAATATTTTCCATATGTTGTTGTTGATATGGAAGAATAAAGAAAACATAAATATGACCCACGATGTGACTGGTATGACTCAATGTGAATGTTTTTAATTAAAATTGGCATTTTAGTTCAAAACACATGGGACATACTCAAAACTAAGAATATTCTCTTGGATTTTCTACAAACATTAGGGAAATGGTTCATATGTCATTTATTGATGTGTGGGAATCAACCACATGTTAATCTAACACATTGTTTGACCGGCATGAATCAAAGTTTTTGTTTATTTAAAATTGACATTTTTGTTCAAAACAAACATGACATACTCAAAATCGATAGAACACATTCAGACAGTTTTGAAACTTTCATACAATGAAAAAAAAGTAATATTGCATGTGTATGAATCAACCACACCTCTATCTAATACACGGTGTGACCAGTATGACTTGAAATGTGTGTTTTTAATTTTGAAATGAAATTATAGTTAAAATGTGTGTCACTAACCTAAAACTGAGAAATTTCACTCATTTGTCTTAATAATTTAAAAATTATCTATTAGTCATTTTTGATGTGTATGAATCATTAACACTTCAATCTAACCCATGGTTTAACCATTAGGACTCAAATTGGTTCTTCTTAGTTTAAAAATTATATTTTTGTTAAAAAAGTCTGTCACTCATTGAAAACCTAGTAAACACACTCATATTTTATTGATATTTTAGGATAAGAATTCATAAATAATTATTGATTTATAAAAATTAGTTACACGTCAATACGACACATTGTGTAGCTAATATGACTCAAAGTGCATGTTATTATTTTAAATTGAAATTTTAGTTCAAAACACATATTGTATACTTAAAACAAGGAAAATGATCTCATATTCTCTTGATATGTTATAAAATTTATCCGTGAATCATTTGTGATGTGTAGAAATATACCACCACATAATTCAACACATAGAGTTCTCAATATGACTCAAAGTGTATGTTTTCAATTTAAAACTGACATTTTATTAATGCATTGTATCGTATTTATTTTTAATTTAATTCTTATAGTATCATTAACATATGAATTTGATTCTTATATAGGTAAAATATTTTTCTCGATCTGGGGTGGCTTGTTTCATAATTGGTAGCATGATCAGACTCTTTTGAGAGGGGGACGAGGTCCAAAGATAATGAAGTATATTTGTTGATATTTGTGATAAAATTGCATTAGATTATTTAATAAATAAATATTTATAACTATATAAATATATATTTATAATTATATAATTATTAATATATTTATATATATACATATAAAAAATTTCATATTTTTAAATATATATTTATAAATATATTTAATGATTTGTAATTATGTAATTATAAATTTATTTATAAATATAAATATAAATATATAAATATATATTTAAATTTATAATTAAATATATATAATTTAAATATATATATATACATAATTATTAATAATTATATATAATTTAAATATAAATAAATTTAATAAATTATAATTATGTTTTTAAAAATAAAATTATAAATATATATTTATAATTAATTAATTAATTAATTAATTATGTATTTATAATTATAAATAAATATAATTTTAAATAAATATGTATTTATATATATATAATTATAAATATATATTCATAAATATGAATTTATTTTATATAAATATATACATAAAAAATAAATGTATTTCTAATTACATAAATATAAATCTATCTTTATCCAAAAAGCTCTAGTTCATCTTACGCTTCATACACCATTTACCACATTAAACCTACCCTAACCCTATCTAGATTAAAAAAAAAATATTTTATCCCACACACGAAATTTTTTCACTTCAATATATACAAGATAACATGCTCATGCAATTTGAAAAATTCCTAAACGAAGACATCCAACACTTCATTACAGCAAAATTATGATTAATACATCATGAGTTAAATGGCCCCTTAAAAACCCTTAACAGATTATAACTAATTTGTTTCATAAAAACCATATTGATTTGGATCAACTTAAAAGTGGATAGGTTCACATCTGTAACTGAAAAATAACTTTTAAATTCGGTCATTAATAGTTGGTTCTAATTCCTATAGAAAATTAGTATGTATTAAAAGAAATTATGGAAGTAGAAAAAAACCATTCCATGTAAAGGATTCAGAAGGCATTGTATGCATCGTGAATTCCAACCTAGTGATTCAGCTTAGATAAGGAAGGAGACTGGATGAAAAATAACGACCATTTCCCTTGAAATAGACTCATCTCAAGAGAATCTCACTTTAATATCCTTCATTCCCCTTATAATTGTTGTAATAAACCTTATTCTTCACCCAATCACATTGAATCCATGATCGTTAGTCCTAATGGGTTTGGCCCCACCATCATCCTACTGGCTCTTCCTCAATATATCCCTCATATCCTCAGCTAGACATAGCAAAGCATATTCCCTCCTAAGCTTGTTGAAATTGAGAAAAACTCACATGTGGGAATTTAGGGATTCTTCTTTCTTCCCTCCATTCCTCATTGCCTCCACCTTCTCTGCCACAAAGAAGAGTCAATAGATCCATCTTCCTAAAAAAATTCCTGACACATGACACATACTTCGAGGTGTATTTCTCGTCCCTGTTAAATCCCTCACACCTACCCTTGTCGGCCTCAGATATGGGCTGGGTCGTAGGATATTTTGGAAATTTTTGACCGGTCAACACATAAGCATAAGGTAAATAATTGTAAGGATGAAGGAAAATTCAATAATAAAAAATCTGTTTTTCACATCACTAAGTGGGATTCTTTTCTAGAGAGTTTCAATTTCTTTATATACACACATAAAAGAAAGACATAATTACAATGTAATTAAATCCACATGACATTCTTAAATATTTCAAACCACGTTGAGCCATAAATAATGCAAAATAATTATAGGGAGGAAAAAATAGCTTTGGATTTAATCACCATTATTGAAATTAGTGAATAGTCATCCCCTAATTTATATCCCATTCACTATATTTCAACAAAGTAAATCATTGTGAAAAAATAAAAAAAAATTCTACACCCAATTGCCTTCATGATAATGTCCTTAAAATATTTCTCCCTCAAATCCTTGTCATCTATTTTCACCATCTTCTTTGTAATTAATGTAGAATTCAGGTTGGCAGGCTTAGTGGCTGAGGCATTGGAAGGATTGGCCATGGCAGCCACCAATATACTTCTTGGCCTCTAATGAAACGTGTAATGTTGCACACACATAGGGATTCATGAAGGATTTCTATGATGAACCCTGAAATCACTATCTTCTCATCCTCAATAGTTGTCTTATGCTGACATAGTTGTTTTTCTTCTCTGCCAACGGAGGTTGACTCATCGACTAGAGTGAAATGTAACTCACCAAAGAAGAGCTTGCACAGTGAAAAACCACGTGGCACTATCAACCCAACAATGTTATGGATGGTGCAAAACCAAATTAGAGAGTCATTGTGATTGATGTATAGTGATTCTTCTATGATAGATAGTGGTGAAGAGAAATCCACTCTACTAATGCCATGAGCATCACCTTGACCATGGATGGTGTTGCAACGTCTGTAGAGAATGCACTAATGGGTGCAGGTGATGATTTATGGTCTTCGAAAGTGTTACTAGTCTCAACTGTTTCTAGTGTACATGACCCTATGTGTTCTATGTGGATTTCATCCTCACTACTCAACATAAATAGTTCATGATGAGCACTCCAATCCCACTGCTCCACCTCATTGGAAATGACATCGCTCGTTACATGCACACACTTGATAATGGGTTCATACAAACAGTATGCTTTGGACCCAGACTCGTACCCAATGAATATCGTTTCCATACTCTATTAATCCATCTTTTTCAGATGTGGATTCATTTTCTTGACATGCATGATGCAACAAAAGGTGCGGAGAAAGTGCACCATTAGTCATCTTCCATTCCAGGCCTTATAGGGCGCCATCCCATAAATGTTGTGTTTTGGCACTCAGTTAAGTATTTTGATGGTGGTGGAGATAACCTCATCCAAAAACATTCTAGGGATTCCATTAACCTTAAGCAAGCATTGATCCATGGACACCATGGTTTTGTTATGTTTTTCAATGACCAAATCCCACTATTACTAATATATATCGTTGATTATTCATGGTATTCCACACTCAGTTAAAATATTCACTGAATTCCATTGAAGTAAACTCATCACCATGGTTGTAATAGAGTACAATCATATTTTACCCTTTCTCCACATCTATTATTCCTTTAAAGCATCTGATAGTTGCTGGAGCCTGGTCCTTACTTGCGAGTACATTAACCCACATGGAGCTTCTCATGTCATCTACGAGAAGCATAATGTAGCAGTGGAAGATTGGAATCGTTGGTGTCATAGAATTATAGACGTAAGCATAAAAAACCTTGAGGAATTATTTCACATGATTCTTCACTTTCTTAGGGAAAGACACTCATCACTGCTTCCGAGCAAGGCAAAATTTGCAGACTAGATCCACCTGATCAATATGTAGAAGACCTACACCATTTCACATTGAGAGAGATTTCAAAAATAATAGAAATTTAGATATCCACACCATGTATTGAAGTACCATTCTTCCTCGAAACTCCTTGCATAAAATAATGTAGGCTATGAAATGTTGAGTCTTATCATGTACAACTGAGCAAGGAAGCGATGCACCCTAGCTAATGGGCACCGTGTCTTATCGCATATCATCTTGATTCCTATATCAATTAGTACCTAGAAATCATTCTCATAAAGTTGTAAAATAATTATAATGTTAGTCTTGAGCCTTGGGATTATGTACACCCCCATGAGAATGTGTTGCTCAACGGTCTTATATGCGAATGAGATCATCTTTCATCCTTTGATATTAATGAAATACTTGTCACCAAAATTTATGGTTAAACAAATACTATAGTCAATATTAGAGAAGATATTTCGGGAACCATTCATGTATTTTGTGGAACTAGTTTCAATGTACCATAGGTCATCATCACATGCCTCCCTCTGAATCTATTTTTAAAAGACCTTCCCTTCATCGAAATGGAGAGGACTGCATTACGGCGGTGGGGAATTAGAAGTGGTAGATCATTGAGGTTTGGTATCGAGCACCGTGGTGCACTCCCTTTCAATAAGGAGCACGCAATCATTTTTACTAACATATGATAGAAGGAAATTAGTATTTTTCATCCTATTGGGGGAATTTTTGTCCCTGTTACCCATTTATCCACAATATCAACATTGGACTCTTGAGATTTCATTGCTACCATCAGATCCCCTGTCATTCCTTCATGGTTTTCGGTGATGTCGGATGATGGTCTTGGAGTTTTTTAAGGGAACCTCCACTATTCAAACTCATTCATCAATAAAAACCACTACTTATATGCGAGGAGATAATTTTCTCCATATTCGGTGGTCGGCACCGATTCAAAATAGTCTTCTATCGCATTGAGTCTCCTTGTTACTTCCTCCACAGATATTATCGAGATGTTGAGTAGCATCTCAATTGAAAGGGAAATTTGGGATAACCTGAATGTGATGAAATGTAGGTTCTATTAAATGGACCTCTCTTGAGGCTCTGGATTATTGAAGATTGTGAGTTAGTTGACCAACCCGATGAGCCTCATTTAAAAGTCATCCATTGTTTCACCATTATGAAATGAAATTCTTTTGTACTCCATGCAGAGCTTCTGATCATTGGCCTTATAAACATGATCAATGCTAATGCACATAGCCTTGATGGTGTACCATGAACCCTTTGAGTTTTCCTTAATGGTGAGAATGGAGATCATCTCTGGGGGGATATCATGGAGGATGGCCTCCTGTGCCATCTGTTCTTCCTAGAGTTCAACACTTCAGGTGTCGACAACATTCCAAAATCCACATGCATGGTGAAAAAACATCATCATAAATGACCATTAACTGTAGTTTATCTTCATGAGGATCATATATTTCATTGATCCCCTAACCTCCTTCACCACCCCATGGACCACCAGAGGGATGCTATCACTATCAATGAGGGAGATAAGGCATGTTGACGATGTCTGGGAGAGTTGGGTATGATGTGGTCTTAGAGTGAAAAATCATGGATCACGTCAACCTCCATTTGATACCAAATATTAGAAATACCTGAACGATAAATACAGAAAGACATGATAAATATTTAGAAGAATGAAGGAAAATTATAGAACACAAAATACGTTTTTCACACCACCAAGTTGGATTCTTTTATGTATAGGATTCAATTGATTTATATATACACATAAAAGAAACAATTATTTATAACGTAATGAAAACCATGAAGTAACATAAATGCAGTCAAATCATGTTGAACCATAAATGAGGGAAAATAATGAGGGGGAGATAAATTAATGGTGCAATTAATCCTCATTATTTAAATTAGTCAACATGATTGATGGACACCACCTCTTTGGTCAGCTCAAATATGATATCAGACACTATCTGGTGGAGGCCGGCAGCACCGTTGGGAGGCTTTCCTATATTGGATTTATTGGTTGGGCTAGCATCAGAGATAACAATGACTTTTCCATGGGGAAAAATTTTAGTTCTTTTCGTGTGGGGAGAGTTTTTATGGGTTTTGTTAAACCAAATTATAATTATTGGTCTTTTTTTGAAAACTATTACAAAAAGGTGTTAGTGGCTCTACCAGCTTTCGGTTAAGTAGAAAGGTGGCAAAGCCTCTGTCACCTTTCACCAAAAAAAATATTTTAAATATACTTGTTTGTATATTTAAAAATATATATGTTTTTATATTATGATATGTAATTAATATTTTTTTGAATTATGTCATTGATATTTGAATGTGAAAATGTTATGTTTTTAAGAAATAAATTTGTGACATGTAAATTATATTTTACTTATTATAATTGTTATTTTGTTTATTTTCAATTCTGTTTTATATTTTGACTCATTTTTCCAAATATCCCTTAGATTCTAAATATATTTTATAGGTTATTTTCCTTGAATGTTACCTACATGAAATATAATAATGTTTGATGTTAGTGGATTTGAAATTTTATAACTTATAAAATATAAATACAATCTAAATGATATTTGACACACTTATGGAACATATGAAAAATAATTTAACATAACAAAAATTTCTTAAACAAATTAATGAAAATTAATTTTAGTATCATAATATTTTGTTTTTTTAAACCATTACAATTGTATTTATAATCATTTTTTTAAATTGCATTCATTTTCAATTATTTTTTATATTTTGAATTTTATTATTTTCAACAACATTGTAGATTCGTGGGTCTTATTATAATATTTATTTATATTGTTTTTATGGTTTGTATTTTATAATCTTTTAAATTTACCTACTTGAAATTTAATAACTTTTTATATTTTTCAAGTAGTTCACTTTTAGAGCTTATATAATAAAAACTGTAACAAAAATATAAATGAAAATTGAAAAAATGGATAAACATGTAAAAATGGTTGATAATAAAATGAATTTCATCATCTTAATAGACATAAAGCATATACATGAATGAGTATAGTCACTATCTCAGTGAGGATCCACCCCATATGGTGGTGTGCGAATGGGACACCAATATTGAGATAATTGACCTCTATGCTAGGGTGGAGTATGATGACCTGGAGAGGGGTGATCTTTAGGCACTAGAACATTGAATATGAGATTCTCGTCCTGTGTCAAAGTGGGAGGAGGTGTAAAATGTATTTCATCTTGTTCACTTGATCCATCTCCAAATTGGTGATTAGAAGGACCTTCCATTATCACCTAGGGGAACCATACATGTTGTGAATGATCTTACATAATAGTTGGAGGCATGGGAAACGATCCGTAATCAAAGCTAAGAAAGTATGTACTCAAAGAAAACTATGGATATATGCTATTGACACAGAAGGATCCAATGGATCCTAATGAAAATAAAAAATTGGACAAGGCTAGACTGCTAGAGGGCCAACCACTACCTATGGAAGAGGTGATTCCTCACGTTCAACATGAAACTTTCCACATCAACTTCATCGTGGATC
Source organism: Viscum album (assembly GCA_963277665.1). Taxonomy (NCBI): domain Eukaryota; kingdom Viridiplantae; phylum Streptophyta; class Magnoliopsida; order Santalales; family Viscaceae; genus Viscum; species Viscum album. Next base: position 610,628,200 of record OY728135.1, on the reverse strand, counting down.
ATCTGAATCAATAACTGTTGGAGGAGGTTAATGAGTAGGAACCTCCACTCCCTGGGTAGAAATGTCTTGTACCCAGGGAGGAAGATCGAAGATAATATCTTGGAATACACTATAAGATGACATCATCACCTATGAAGTATCATGGATTTCTTCCAGGATAGAAACCTCCTTTTATGAATCAATCATGCATATAATCTACTGTAGTTGTGTATGCTGTAAATAATTTCAAGATGAATTAAAAAATTATACAATAAAAAAACTAATTGAATTTTATTTACATACTATATCATGAATCCCTCTTTTGTGTAGAGTAAGATACATTATAGACATCAATTTCTACTATGGAATATACTCAACCTACTATGATAGATGGAATCACATAATTTTTACACCCTCAATATGGAGCGATGCTCATCTTCCATTGATTTCATGATAATCGACATGTCGTATGAACCAGTCGACATCTGGCCTACCCATTAACTTTATAGAATGAAGCACTAATGACTATCTCGGTAGAAAGAGAATGCGCTGAACATAGCCAAACTAAAAAACGAATCTATGAGGATAGTGACACTAAATAATATGAAAGTGAATGAGAGGCACTACAGCTATAGAATCATGAATTCCACCAGTGATGTATGCAGGAAACTAGTCCAATAAATCCCATAATGGAATCCTTGAAATGATAAATGACGTGTGATATTTTCCAAAAAAAAATCTTACTAAAAACAAAAAATGATGATATTATGAAATTTTTAAGTCAATGAATAATTTTATATATATACATAATCAGGTAGGAGACTATCCAACATGAGACAGTATGAACCCAAATGGTGTTTTCAGAGCATCGATGAAGTAGTTTGCCTAAATCCGCCTATAAAATAAAAAACAGAAGTTATAAATATTAATAAATTAAATTCAATAACTTATACAATCATCAAAAACAAATAAAGATGAGTGATCATACCAACATCTATTTGGAGCATCATATAGAATATCTATAGGCAGGTCCTAACTAGTAACAATGGGGGAGAGACAAGGGATTCACTCTCATTCCCACACCTAAATAAGGATGGCACATCCCTCAAGATTTTTTTAATCTAAGCGGCATTCCATGCATAATACTCTATGCTAGAGGCACATCCACTTATAGTATCTAGATAGGGATTTAATTGACAATATATCCACATAAGCTTTCTTCTACAAAAGTTTTAGAATATTTTCTTATATCTTAAAAGATAGAACTAATGTTTTATAGTAAAATTTTTAACTTTATTAAAGTCATGTTTAATGGTTTATAAAGATAACGTGATTAATCAAAAACACATCCATCAAAATTAAAAAAAATATTCATTCAATAATGGTTGAATCATATAAATCACAAGTGTAATAAATCATATGTGCAATCAAGCCTCTATGTCATCTTGTATTTCATCTTTCATCCTATGTTTATTCAATGTTAATCCAATGTTAATAATTGGTTAATCATTGTTTAATCATTTGTTAATAATTTTTTAATCATTGGTTAATCATTCTTAATCATTAGTTAATCATTAATGAATCATCATTTAACCATTAGTTAATTTTTACATAGTCATTGGTTAATCATTTTTAAATAATTCATTAATAAATATTTAATAAATACTCTATAATTATTTAATCATTACTTAATCATTAAATAATCAATCATTACTCATTATTAAATAATTATATAACCGTTAGCTAATCAATAGTTTAAAATTATTTATTTATTCTTTAATCATTCATTAATCATTATTTAATCATTAGTTAATTATTATTTATTCATTAATTAATTTTTCTTTAATAATTCATTAATCATTACTTAATCATTAGTTACTCATTAGTTAATAATTAGTTAATCATTATTTAATCATTATGTAATCATTTATTAGTCAATATTTAACCATTCGTTAAAAATTATTTAATCATTTATTAGTCAGTAGTTAATCATTATTTATTCATTCCTTAATAATTCCTTAATCATTAGGTAATAATTAGTTAATAATTCGTTGATCTTTAGTTAATAGTTTTTTATTATTCTGTAATCAGTATTTAATCATTATTTAATCAATCTATAAACAATAGTTTATCATTAGTTTATCATTACTCAATCATTATTTAATAATTAGTTAATCAAAATTTTATTATTAGTAAATAATTACTTAATCATTAGTTAATCATTAGTTGATAATTACTAAATTGTTACTTACTAATTAGTTAATCATTTAATAATAATTACTTAATCATTTTTTAATCCTTCGTTAATCATTTTTAATAATTATTTAATAAATCCTTAATTATTCTTTATTCATTAGATAATAATTAGTTAAAAATTACATAATACTTAATTAATTATTCTTTAATATTTAGGTCATCATTTTGTATTAATCAGTTATTTATTATTATCTATTAATTATATCTAATGATTATTTAATAGAATGTTATTAATTAGTCAATCTATACATAATCATTACTAATAATAACTACTATTTTTAGACTATATATAACTAATTAAACTATTATATAAATAAATAATTTAGAACTAAGTAAAAATAAAATAAATAAATAAACAAATAAATTTAAAATAAATAAAAAAAATAATTTTAAATGATACTTCACAAAAAACAGACACTTCATTCAGTCCACCAAAACCACCACACACAAATAGAGATAACTTTAGAAAGGGGTAGTGTATAATTTAGAGATATATAGGAGATTTTATGTGAAGAGAGGGGGTGGCATTTTATTGGTACTTAAGGGAGAAAAAACGCCCCCTTCTTCCTTTCGAGTTTATGTTACGTGAAAGGAGACACCCCCCGAATACCTTTTGCATTATTTTAAGTTAAATGTGGGTTCCTCTAAACTACTTTTTCCATGGCATCAATTTATGTTGATTAGAGGAAAATGAGGCGAAATCTATGCCGCCTTTCAATAAATATGGAAGTCAGCGGGACTCCTGCCTCCTTTTTGATACACATTTTAAATATAAACCTATGCTAATCTATTTTTTTTCTTCAAAAAACTCATAAAAAACTGGATTAGGGATTATATGGTATCTCTTGGTACGATGATATGAATATTTATATTTGTTTTTGTGAGGGTGATCATTTTCTTTAAGAGTCCCCATGTTTCTCATGAATGGTTGGATCACTTTCTATGTAAATTTTTTTAACAAATCCTAAAAATCTATTGAAAGATTTCATGAAATGGATGTAAACCCATTCAAGAACATAAGAGATATTTCTCCAAATGGATCATCCCCATGACATATTTACATTCAGAAAGAAATATCCATAGAAGAGATGCCAATTTAGAAACCACTTACAGACACAAATCCTAGACATCAATGCCCCCCCATAATTCTAGATTAAGGATACAAGCAAGGGAGATAGATCCTTCCACCACATTGTTCACAAGTATACTCATCATAACCAATCTAGGTAAGGTAGAAAGGAACAAAAAGGAACAATGTGACCATCACAAAATCCATTATTTTGGTAGTGATTGGGTATTATGGTTGTAAAGGTTCTCACATTTATTTGGTAAAATGAAATTTAAATTATTAGGAATCATATTTTATTTGAATAATATTTAGTATTTCATGTTAATTTTCAGTGCTTCTAATATAGATTGTTTTTATATTTATATATTATTATTGGGGGTATAATTATAAATAGACACACACACCCACTACCTCTAGGATACATCCCTCCCAAGGGCAAACCTGTATCCATTTATGAGAGGTAGCCAGATGACCATAACCCAAACCCCTCAACCATGGTAATCCATAGAGTTGATGGTATTGTACCACATTGCACCTCGCTACAGTTTTCACCATAAAATATGCTACAATGTCCCACTGCAATACGGCTACAATGCCACCACCATAGTCAAAGGTACATTTCACCAGTTATAATGAACTACTATAGTTCCATCATGGTGACTAGGGAAATCTACTATAGGTGAGTCTTGAGCCCGTGTATCAAAGATGTGGATGTTGCAGTTGAGTGATACTTATCTATGAAACATAAAAAATAATAACATGTAATATTATAATAAAAACATGTAATATTATAGTTTTTATTTATAATGTATGTAATATTTTTATAAAATGTAAAATGATAATTATTATTAAATAGATATATTTTTATTTTTATTAATAACAAAATGTATAATTATAACATACATTATTACAATATCATTTTTTTGGTTTAGAAAAAGAAGAATTAATAAGGAAAAGAAAAGGGCTACTTCAAATTGAATGATCAAATAATTAAAATATTAAAATATGTAAATATATCTACCTATATCACCAAAACACTACAAAAATGTAGTAGGTACCCATAAACACAACAACTACCCACTAACATGGTAACTAGCCATGAACAAACCAAATAACCAATTCCGACGAAATAGGATTTTAATCTAATAGGCATATTTCAACCCTAAAGTTGTTTCTGAAGAGTTTTCCTAGATTTAGGATTTGAAGACACCAAGCCTTGATCTTTGAGATTCAAATTTTTTATGTTGGTAATGGTTTTCAAAAAAATCATGCCACTAGATCTTCTATTTTACCGGAGAAAATAATCACAACTCGATCTTTTTGAACTTCCCTTAAAGAAGAATAACTTGATGTTAAAATATTTATTTTCTCATGAAACCTATTATTATGAGCGAAGACAATAGAAACTTGGTTTTCTATAGGAATTATCATGCATTTTTTATGCTCTATATCTAGATCAACTAAAAATTTTCCTAGACAGAAATCATGATTAACAATCACTATTATAGAAATAAGTTCTTCTTTGACAGTGGATTGTGTTATACTTTCTTTCTTAGTTGATATCCATGAGAAAAAAACAGATACATGAGTATGATAATAACTTCACGTGATCTTAATATCATCAAAATAAACTCCCCAGTTGCTGTCAGAAAAATAAACAATATTGAGCTCATTCCTCCATGTGATATTAATACCAAAATAACTATTGTCCTAGGAATATTGAATCAATCTCTTGGTATCCTTGATATGTAAGTGAATTAAATATTAATGAATCAATAAAAATTCTTACAATATTTAGAATATCACGCCTTTCTGTAGTGAGATACATTAATCAACCAATCATACTCTAGAAATATTCTTCATTAACATTTCTAGAGTTATATTCTTTAGAAAAGTTATCTGTTTTGATCCATTTGAGTGCTTGTTTCATTTCATTATACCATCCATAATTTATTCAATATTTTTTGGATACTTATTCTGATAGATAGATAGTGCACCCTATTTTTTATTGATTTCCATTATAAGGAAGAAAGACATGAACCTGTGATCTTTCATTTGAAACACATTTTTCATTTATTCTTTCAAATTTTAAGTATGATCTGAATCGTTAGTTATAACCAGTAGGCCATCAATATAAAAAGAAAACATAAGAATTCCAGTACCACTATTCTTGATATACATTTCTTTTCTGATAAACTTTTCACAAGTCTTAATTTTATTAAATATTCATTAATTTTATAATACTAAGCTATTGAAATTTTCTTCACACCATAAAGTTATTTCTTAAGAAGATAAAATTTATCACATTTACCTTCCTTCATTAATCCTTCAAGTTGTGCGACATAAAATTCTTCTTATAATACATCTTTTACGAAATATTTTTTGAATTCCAAAAAAAAATTCTATCCCTTTTTTGAACTTATTGCAAGAATTAACCTATACTAGAATTGGAAAAAAAGTGCCAAAGTATTAAAAATTAATAATATCCACATTCCCATAAACAACATGTCTGGATTTGTGCCTATTGATCAGCCATCAATATTAAAATTCATTATAAACAACCATTTTACAACCATAACTTTCTTAATTTAGGTTTATCTATAAGGTTCAAAGTCTTATTCTTCATTATCATTCACTAAATGAAAAAAATATCTATACCAACATTTTTATACCCATGGTCTTCAAGAATCATGGTTATAGGATGTAAATATGATCCTATCTCAATGGTTTTATAAAAACTATTGTTATATTCTGTTAACACATAAGCTATACAAATGGGATTGAATAACAATTTGTATAGAAGCGTGAAAAATATACTCCATACCAATTTCATTGAAAATTTTGTTATAGAATTATTGATATATCTATACCAACAATTTTAAAAAACTGTGGGTATATAATTACCCTTAAATTGCAGTCATGACCATCACCACCTCATATATGATTAATGATGATATTGAGCCCTGTGAGCACCTTCCTATACTTACCTACCCACCCAGACCCATCACCAGTTTCTATTTACATCTGGTTTTTCATCAACATCAAATTGGTGAACTCTAGATTTATTATTTATTATTCCCCTCAAATAGTTTCACCGAATTTTATTTGTGGTTTCTATAATAAAAATTATCTTTATATGAATATATTGAAGATGAAACAATATTTGTCCATGATTTATTGAAAAAAGGGTAATACTCCTACTTCCATACTAATTATTTAGATTAATAGAGTTTAATACATATTGTGTTAGTGATTTTATATGAGTATAGTTTGGGAACCGCTATGTGAGGTATACACGACAAAAAAAATATTTGAGTGTTGGGTTTAGTTTCTTATTTGATTAAGGTATTCCTTTTGTTCCATATTTTATTTATTGGACTTATTTAGTGTCTAATTGTAGTAATTATTATAGTGAATTTTATATATTTAGTCTTCATCCCACCTTGACGAACCCTTTTTGTATTCTCTTTATGATAGTGATTTCCAATAATATATTGAGATTTAATTTTGGTGATTAATGAGATGACAAATGTGATATGTTAAATTCTGATGATTTTTAGATATGTTATTTTCTCTACAATGAGGTAGTTTTATAGCTTAACTGTAAATTCTATAAAATTATTTTCTATAATTAGTGGAGGAGTTTCTTAACCTCAAGATGAGATCTCATATTATTTTTAACACATTTTTTCTTGACATAGATGATGTATATATTACTTACACTATGTGATTTATGATACCTTTTTTATATACATAGATCATACCCTTTGATGATAGGTTATTCTATTTTCATGGGTAGTAGAGTAAAATTGTTTCTCAGAATCATTAATCTGAGTATCAATTGTGAGGGGAGATTAGATATTGGTATCACCTGGGGAATTACATAAAGGCGACATGATATATGATTTAACTTGAGATCATTTTGATATGTTATTAATTGACTTTCTTATATCAACTTTATGAATGTTACCATGTATGATTTCATGAAAAATATAGATTATAGTGAGTCTTAGATCATGATATATAGTCGAATCAATTTTTGAATGATAACCTAACCCTTTGGTAGATGTGATTGATATGAATAACTTGTTCTACTTGGTTATCTCCTCTATAATTTATTCATATATTACTCTCAATATAAACGAAACATTAACCCTCAAGAATACTTCTAGTATAAATATCTATCACATTTTAACTAATATTTGAAACTAATACTTCTATATCCATACTCATAAATCCATATATATCGAATCCTCCATAGAATAAATATTACTCCACAAAACCACTAAAAATGAATCTAGATTTTATTTATATATTTAACACATATAACAATCCAATAATTATTCTAGCTGAATGTGACATTCAATAACATAGTCTATCTTTCATCTAGATCCTATTTTGATAATTTCTCAAAAACATGAACAATAAAATACTCTCCCAACTAAACACACACATTAATTTATAAATAAAATAGATAGAATGATCTAACAAACCATTATCAGTACTCCGTACTACCCCCTCACCCTATCGTAAATAAATAATCATTACATAACTTATGACTCAAACTATTATATAAAACCACAATAACCAGATATGATGAAAAATAAATTGAACTAGACGAAACTAAAAAAATGGAAACCAAACCTACATTAATAGAAATGATTTAGACCAACCCAATACAAAATAAATAGAGTTGACATTAACCAAATCCTCCTAGCTCTAATGGGACAAAATGGATAAAAATTGACTCGTAACAAAACAGAACCAAATTTACTTGAAATGACCTAAAATAAACAAAAAAATGGAACTGAACAAAACTAAAAAAACGTGAAATGTACCTTGAAGGCCTAATTCAACAATAAATTAACTAAATTTAAATTAATTCATCCGACCCTAGGCAAACTGAATGGTATCATTCCAACCTAACTAGGCTCGAAAATAAATGAACTAAACCAAGAAACTCTTTACCCACTGAAACATAACCAAACTAAAAATATCCTATCTATATCCTAAATTAACCAACTTGACCATACCAAATAAATTGATTTGAAATGACTTGATCTAACCCAAGTAGACTTGAGTAGACCTGAACTACAAAAAAATCATCAAACTGAACTAAAAAATAACTGAACTAAATTGAACGTAACTATATGAAATTATATATTCATGATAAAAAATAAACTAACTTGAACAATATTAAATAAAACCATAATATAAATGCACTAAACCAAACCAAATCAAGAAAACAAAACTAAAAAAATTAAATTGAACATAACTAAACTAATAAGAAACAAATAAAACTGACCAAAAAAAATCCAAATCAAATAGAAAATATAGAACCAAATAAAATAAATATATTTCATTATCCAGAACCAAACCAAAACAATGTAAACAAGTATATTTTATTTAAACCAATGAAAATAGAACCTATTTGTACTAAACTATCCCACATTGAGTCTAACTATCCCAAATTTAAACAAATGAAATTGAACCAAACCATTTGCACTTGAACTAAAGATACACAACCCAAACCAAATCAGTCTAGAATAACTCAATAAAAATTGACATAACATAACCCAAATAAAACCGAATCTAAATTAACATAATTAAATTTTAATAGAAAAAAAAGAAAAACGGAATCAAATGAACCTGAACAGGAAAAAATTGAAGTGGAGTGTCACTAAGGAACCTATATGAAGGTCCTTTATGACTCATCAATTTATTCAGTCCATTAAATATCATTTAAATGACACCCCTATAAATTTACATTACATAAGATACATTATCATAATCAATTACTTGACCATCAATATATTTGACACATTATTACTCATTTATATAATTGATTTCAATATCATTGTTTTATATTAATTGTATTTTGTTATATGTATATATTATTTTTTTATTTTATATTTTGATTCTCATATAGACTAGTGTGTCAGTTATGGTTTAATATAAAGTGATAATTATCACATCCGTAAATATATTTTCTATCAAACTTCAATATTATTTATTTTATTTTAATACACAACATATAACATTTTTATAGAATGGATTGATTTTGTATATATGAAACTGATCAAATCTCATTAAAATTTTCAAAGCATATTGGATATTTTTTTATATTTTTCATTTAATAATGATTTAAATAGTGGTCACATACACTACCCATGTTATAATTGTGTTTTAAAATCATGGTTGAGTCATGAATAATTTAACTACCTTATAAACTAATGTGGTTTTCAAAAACAATTATGTGTAGTATTATAATGGGGAGAAAATGAAATCTCAAACTGTTGAAGATCCAAATGAGAGAACTGGATTGGAGAATTTATTGGATGAAATGTTTTCGTTTATTCTACATCACAAGAAGGAAAGGATTTCGACCCAATAATACTTTGATATAATCACACATGATACATATAATGGAAATGAAGATGTTGGCAGGGTGAAAAAAATGAATGATGATGCCATGTATTCAATATATTAAAAATGTGGTAAAATGAAAAGGATTAATTTTTTAATTTTAATATTTTATGGGAAAACTATGTCTGTAATTTCTAATACTTCCATCTACTACATTATTACATTTTTTAAGGACTTACTACCATATGATGTAGATATTCTATCAAACCATTATATTGAATGGAAGTTAGTTGAGGTACTTTTATTTTCAAAAAACATTATTCATGCCTTTGTAAACGATTGAAGATTATTACAGGAGTAAAATACGAAATGAAATAACAGTATAAATGTGACACAACTCAATGGAATAATAATGTTAATAGAAAACCATCCCATGTGCCATAGAAAGTAATGTGGTACTTTTCTTTGATTCCCAGGCACGGAAATATTTTTATTTTTGATGAAATATCAATAAAAATGGGATGACATGATACTAGATGAATGAAAGATAATGAAGTGTTGATTTATCCTGCAGATGTATTTTCATGGAAAACATTTGATTCATGATATTTTGATTTCTCACCTAAAATGTGTAATGTAAGTTTGGGTCTATCATTTGAAAATTTTATTCAGTTTTGGAAGATGCTTGCTTTTCACAACACATGGATGGTTTTAATAAATATTTATACATTTCCCTAAATGATGTGTATGAAAAAAACATTCACTTTCCTGATTATACTCATATCTAGAACCTCTAAACCTAAAATTAATACAGATGTATAAATGAATGATTTAATAAGAATGTTGATAAATCATTAGAATATGGGTATGCACACATATGATGCATGTCCAAAAGACATGTTTTAGATGTTTGTTGCACTTATGTGGGAGACCAATGATTTTCCTACTTATGAAATGATGTATAGACAGAGAACGAGGGAAAAATGTCATTTCTTAATTTTATGAAGAATACGAGATCGATAAGAATTAAAAATATTCATAGTTTCAGTTTTATGGGATATTGAAAATTCTTTCCAGTGGATAATCCATATAGGAAAAATCATTACAGAATTGAAAATACAATGGAGACTGATAATCCACCTCAACATATTTCTATAAATGATGTGCTTAATGAATTGAAAGAATTTAATTTTTCATTTAGGATGGGTCAAATGTAATCTAGAAAGAGGATGACTATTTCCACATAAACCAGTTACAATTGGAAGTAGAGAAGTATCTTCTTTTGAGTTTTCTCATTATTTAACAAATTTTTTATGTAATTTCATAGAGGTAATACACCTTGAAAAAAAATATGTGAAATTTTAGTTTCAATTATTCTAATTTTACGAGGAAATAAAAAATATGATTTATGATCTTGGAATTACTTGGTGGATTGGTGAATCAAACCAAGATTTCATCCTGTGTATATTAATGAAAATAAATGGAACATTCCATGTGCTTATAATGTAATGAAAAATATAGAAATAAAAACAATTTCTAGGAGTACTAGAGACTGTTAATTTTCTTGATGGTTATTAGGAAACATATGAAAGCACATAAATAGAAGGTTTTAAGTGGAAATCGTTGAAGACTCGTGATTATCACATCCTTTTGCATGAGTTGATTCCAATAGAAATCATTCATCTTATATCCAATAATAAATGGGTATAATTAATTCAGTTATTCCATTTTTATAGAGATCAATGTACTCATTTTTTTAAATCATTTATAGTTAAAAAAAATTTGTAGTGGCAGCAATAATGTTTTTTTTTGTGATCGAGAAAATATTTCCCCCATAAATTTTAACATGAATGTTGCATCTAATTGTCTATATTAAAATTGAAATAATTCTTGGAGGAAATGGTTATTTTCATTGGATATATCCAACTACAATAAATATGAACACATTGAATTATTATTGCTGGGGCATGAATCATATTGAATGTTCTATTGTGATGGTTACTTGGCTAAAGAATGTATGGATTTCTGTTTAATGTATTTGTCTAATATGATGTTGAGATAGAACATACCAATGCTAAATGAAGAAGAATAATATGATAAAATTGACACCATTTTCGATCACTTCCCCAAACATGGAAAATTCTTGGATCATATACATTGACCAAATCAATCCCTGAAGAGCGGTATATGACACATCACACCATTTTTCTAATTGTGATTTGTTTGATGACTACATAATGTATGTAAATTTAACAATTATATCTTATCTCATCTTATGTAAATTTATATATCTATTAAAATGTCTCCATTTTTTACATAGTGAACAAATACAAATGATAAATAGAAATAACCATTCTTTATCATTTTGGAGGATAGAGACATTTAATAATAAATGGATTTTTTCATGTCTAAATTTTAGGTTAAAAATATTATTGTAATAAATTAATAATATTGATATTTAGTTTTATTTAATTTTCACATATATTTTTGTTATTGTGTTTTCTTAGTAACTTTTTCTATAATAAAATTAGAGATTTGGATTTTGGTTCTAATTGCAGGATTCGTGAATGAAAATAAATTGTGATCAGTGGGTACAAATTTATTATCACTGAATGAGAAATGAAAATCAAAAGGCAACACGATCGTATTATGGTAACTTCCACAACAGACTATTATGTCAGTGCATTAGATAATAGTTTTTGATTTAAAAATGTATCATATCATGGACTCATTAATAACATACTAATATTGGATTATTACTCTCATGGTTGAGTCACTATGATGAAATGAAAATGGTTTGATTTGTTGATGAGGAATAGAAAATTTATTGACATTTCTAGATCTAATGATATTAACATGACTCACACACTAGACATAGATGAACGATATGTATTGGATTCAATGGATAAATACATTTATTATGTGAAATATCATCTTAGACCTAGATTTGGTGTCATTATTGATGAAATCTGAAGATAAATTTTTAATGATTGTGATAATAGATTTAACACCATACCTTCTCTCAATGGCCAAAATCCATTTATTACTTATGATGATGCCAACGGTTTAATTTTTAGATTTGAATTTTAATTACAAATTGTGGTAGGAAATATATAGAATCATCCATCTGTGTTCTCAGTTCTAGTAGTTTATCTCGACTTCGGTTGATTAGGTTGGTACTATTCAAATAGATTTACTATTGATTACAAATATTTTGTATCCAACTTGACCTTCATGTTCATTTTCAATCTTAATTGGTTTCAATTATCTTTGAGTTTCATGTTCTAATATTTAATTGAATTTTATTCGAACCTACCAAACCAAAAAAACTAATAAAATTAAATTATAATAAAAACAAGATGAATTGAATTTGAATTAATAAAATAATTAATCTGAAAATCCAATCCAATAAAATAATGACCTAACCAAAAAATTGAAAAATGATCTAGCCTAAAAGATGAACCAAATGGCCTATGACAAATAAAAATGGAAAAATAACAAAATAAATTGACCATAAAGAACCAAATGACCTATCAAAAATTGAATTGGATCAAATTAAAAATATAAGAAAAATATATGAAACCCATTCTAAACATGATAATTTGAATGTGTTGATTTTTCAATGACATGCCTTTTATGTATTGATATTATTTAACTGCTAGAAAAATTACCTATAGACATAGTTTAATTGGTCTATGGATATATATTTAGATAGAGCCATGGTAATTTGAAAACTATGGATTTAGAATAGAAAAACCCGGATTAAATAGGTGTCCATGGAAATAAAATCTCAAATGATCTATCTCCATCATGACTAATCTCCCACCCACAATCTCCTACATCATCACGAATCATATCCCACCCCTGAAACCCTTATCCCTTATCATCAACTGATATTTTCTCCCTTGGAAGATACTCAATAGAATATCTATACAGTTCTTCCATCACTCAAATAATCTATCCCAACCCATTCATCATGTGTTCCTCTCCTCCACCCCCTTCATCGTGCATTCCTCCTCTAATAGGTGTGTCTGCCGAAATGAGACCTTCCATGAGTAGGATTTACATGATCCGACCCCTACACTTTCTATTAATATTGTGGTATTTACTCCTTAATGAAAGATTCTCTCTCAATAAATTCATAAATATATCCAGTGACCATTCTTCTATACCTCTTTGATCAATGGTTATTTTCAAGGTTCTCCACCTACTAAAAATGTGTCAATTGTGAAAAAATATTACTATAAAAAACTATGGATTTTTTTGTTCCTTCTCATGTTTGGTTTCATCGATGTTGTTTATATTCTGATACCCCAAAATCATTTTTTCTATATTTTTTTAATGTGTCCTATTCTTTTCAATCATGCACCCTGTATTTTTCTATCCAATTTTTGAGAAAAACAAATTCCTATAATTTTATATCCAAATCAAAGCTACCTCTAAACCATTCACCTGAACTACTCATGATATATTTTATCCTAGAATAAAATGGATGGTTTATGAATATATATTGTTGTCTGTATTGATTTTAATCACTCACGCCTTCATAATGTATTCAAAACCCATGAATGTCAATATTATTTTCATGTGAATTGGGTTTTATTAAATGTATCACCTGTATTTAATCAATATATTAGTAGTTGTGGTTTATTTATGTTCATCCTATTTTTTTAACTCATTGCTAATTTTCATTTCATATTTATTTCCTTTATTAAATTTAATGAATATTACTTTCAAATCCATATAAGCACATCAGTTATTGACATAAAATTTGATAAAAATAAAATACATTAATAAAAATATGTTTATTCTATTTCACCTTTTATTTCCTAAATATATTTACCCCAAAAGTTTCATTAATTTAATATTCATTCATTTTGATTTTCAATTTAAAAGAAATTATCCAATCATTTTCTTTTTCATGTTGTCTTAAAAATGGTTTGATAATGTATTTTTATTTCCAAGAACTAAATATATTTGGGTTTATGAATAATATTCTCTCTCTCTTTTTGTTACTTTACATGAAGATGATGTTCCCTGGGAACATGGTTATTGGTAATCTATCCTCATGAATTTAGTTATTATATTAAGGTAAATATAAAATATTGAATACGCACATTCTTAGATTATTGGATCCTAAAGGTATACATTTTCATTATTTCATTAACTGTTTCTCTAACTTGATAGATTCTTTTCAAGTATGAAATCTCAATTTTGGATTTTCATTTTACAAATTTTGGGATACCATGAAAAATGGTTTTCAATAGTTTTACTACTACTGGTGTCATAGTTTATTCTCAGTGTGTACTCCTTACGAGTGAGTTTCAACACTATAATTACATGATAAATCATTTTAGGGTCGGTTCATTGTTTTATTTTATTGATTTTCAAGGATATATTTTTTCATATATGTATAACTAGAAAATGTAGTTTTAATACATTATGTTCATGTGTGGAATATTTTTTATTTATTCACTCTATTTAAATTTAATCCTTTTGGATTATATATTATTATTTCAAATATGTTGCACTTTATGTAATACTTTGGAATAGTTCAACATGAAATGTTTTGTGGTCATGTAAATTTGGTTATAAGGAAATGATTTCAACTAATATAAATTTACATTAATATTGTTATAGAGTATTTTATAACTTGTTATTGCAGTTGTTTGATGTTATGTTCTATTCTTGATAATTTGTTGTTGCAGCTGTTTGATGGTATGGTCTATTCTAATTTGAATTCATTCCTGATTTTTTGACTAATTTTAAAATTATGATTTTGGAAACTAATTGTAGAATAATGTGATCTAACTTTCAAAATATTATTAAAAGATTATGATACCTAGAAACCGATGCATTTTTTGGATTCCAGATAATATAGAGAACATTCAAAGGTATTCCTTTTTATGTTTTCAAGACTTCATGGTTATAGAATCAGTTTTTTATGAGAAGACATTATTTTCTTCCTAAATAGATAGAGATTAATAAATCATTAAGTTATACATGTACTAAGAAAATATCAATTCCAAATACATAGTAACTAAGTTAATCATTTAACGCATAATGACTTTTTAATTACATCATTTCCATCTGAAATTTCAGTGCAATGTTCAAGTCCTTCAAAGCACCCTATTCACCTCTATTTCAGTATTCTAGGTTTCCCAAAAGAAAATTATAGATGAATTATCTAGTTATTGGCCTAAAATATTATATTTTGAAGTGATTCATTAGCCAATATGTGAGTTTTACTTTTCAAACTAGATCTCCAGGATGGAAAATCTGCAAAAAAAATTCAATTCTGAAGGCATATTTTTCAATAACTATAATAGTCATGATTGGAACTAATGATTGGTTTGGAACTCTTTGAATATTATCTTAATGTTCAATTATCAAGGAATGGGGAATAATGTGGTAGCATTTTTTACTGGTTTATCCAAACATCACATTACTTTTCTTTAAGCTTCTCGGATGTCTGTAATCTACACTTTGTTTTTCTTTATTTTTTTAAATGTTTTCATATTTGCATATTTTATTAATTTTTACTCATATTTTATTTGTTCAATTTATTTATATTTTTTACCTATTTAAATATCATAATGATTTCTATTAAAATCTAATTTATTTTTGACATGTATCAAAAACATAATGTGTATTCAATTTTAAATCATTATTTTATATAACAGTTTAATATAATTGATTGTATAATTAACGTCACCACAATGACTTTTTTTATAAATTGATATTTTTTATATGGATTTCATATGTCTGATGTAATTATTGGTCAGTCTGTGTTTTTTTAGTTACATTTCCACCTGTTATATATTTTTTGAAACTGAAGCTGTATTTTAAATTATTCTTAGATGATCAGTTTTTTAGGGAAAAAATTTATTTATCTAATATAATATTTTTTATTTGAATATTTTATTATTATTATTGGTGAATTTAAAATTCCTTATTAATATAGTTTTTATGAAAAAATATATTAAAATTATAATATTTTAAAAAAAATATTTGGTTTTTTTCGTGTTCACACATATTTTTATCATACGTGTATAGATATATATTTTTTTAAAATTGACATGTTTTCTTAATATAATTCCTAAATATACATATATAAATCCATATTTATAGTTTTATAAAATGATGTTCCTCCAAAATTCACTATATAAATTTTATAAATTCCTCAAGTATGAGTTATTTACTTTAGTTAAAAAAATATTTAATGATTCATAGGAATAGAATATTTATGAACATTATACATTCTTTGTAGTCCTAAATTATGTATTTTAATTTCATATGTCCAACATGTTTACCAAATCAGTTAAATTGAATCAACTAAAATGTATTTACTTATATATATATATACTTTTTGGTGTTTCCTTTATAAATAAAATCTTTATCACCTCTCACATTTCCGTTAATGTGTTATTTGTAGGAATTTTAATCATGATTTTGATAATTCAATATTTCATGAATTTTTAAGTCATAAATTATTTCAATAGTGGAACTTCAAAATAAAAGGATATTCATGAATAGTTTACTCCAAAAAGATGCATAAGGTTTTTTTAAAGAACGAGTAGGTATCATCAGTATAGAATTATCTCTAGAAACTATAGACTTAATTATATATTTTGAATCATTTCCATATAACTTTTCTACATTCAAATACCATAATATAAAGTGTTTCAACCTTTATTATGTTTCATTGATTAACATTGAATGATAAAAAAAAGTAATACAGTATGTTATACCTAAAGCCTAACAAATATATCAATCATTGTAATATAAAAACCCAATAATACCTACACATTGAAAAATACTAAAATATAAAAGTACTATAGAATATAGTTCCTAAAAAATTTATCTGATCCTGGTTATACATAAAAGAATACTTGAATACAACAACGTTTTTAGGATTACAATTCTTATGTTCATTCTCAAACTAATGACTACACAAGAAAACATTTATTTACACACCCAAATTTAATGCGTTTTGACCATGCCATTATGGATATTTGACTATGGGGTCTTGAGAACATCAGATAGCTAGTCCGAGGACACTATCTAGAATACGGTCTTTTCCAAATCGCTGCATGTTTTTGATGTTTACCAGGTAGAAGCTGGAATTCCATTGGTTAGTCAACCTAGGTAGTTAGGAAACTTATTTGAGATATTAAAATCTATCCACATGGAACCAACTAGCAGTTAGAATAAAAAAACTCCAATGAATGTTTTTTACATCCTTTTCCCTATTCGAATCCTTAATTGGTCTTATAACATCAGGTTGTTTCTTTAAGACATGATTCATGCCTTCTATAAGATTCATCAATGACTTTGAATATCATATTTCAGTTCAAAAAAGGATTAATACCTAGTTAAGTGAAACTGGAAAACGCTTACATGAAATTGTAGATACACAAATAAGTTATTTTATAATTAAAACTACAGGTGAGAAAGACAAAAAACATCCCTAGGTTTGGTGGGAATTCTGTTTTAGCTAATTTTAACGTTTTCCTCAATAAAAAACTAATGGTTTCCCAAATAACTGGTATTTTTAAGGCCATACTAACATTATTTATTCCCTATATTTTTATTATATTTACACCATAACAGTTTTTAAACAACACCATTCTGTATTTCACTATATGCATACTCTAAGAATTTATTCAAAGATAAGAAAATTGTAATAAATGTGATTATTTTATACTTCTTTAATGAAACTATACGAATATTTTAGTAATAAAACATATCCTATTATATTAATATATATTAATTTAATATTAATATACTATATAAAATTAAATAAATATTAAAACTTAGGTTCTGGAGTGGTTTTTTACTATTTCTTATGTTTGCACAGTTCTTTTTATACATTTTATTTCTTTTTTTATAAAATATATTTAGGGTTGGGATTTAAGTATTAAAATTCTTGTGATATATGTTGTATTCTATTTGATTTATTTTTTATATTTTATCTTTTTTGGTTTTTTGATTTTGTTGTAAGCTATATGTTTTGAGGGATCATGACAGTGTAGGGATTTAAGTGTAGCAGTTTGGTTTATACAGTATATTCTTGGTAGGGATTTATGTGTAGGAGGGTGTACATAATAAATCTCAATAGTCTCTTTTGTAATCCAGTTAATCCTTACAATGATATTTTCTATTTTGATGCTATTAAATTTTATTATCATTTTAGGTTCTCTTATAATTTTTTTAAGGAACATTATACTACTATTTAATTTTGGTAGCTTCCCTGAATCATCTCATCAAGGTGTTTCAACAACGTGTTACTATGATTCATGTGTAATTTATTCTACTTACTCTACATTGATAAGTGGCATACCCAGATCAAATCTCAATAAGCATGTATAGTTACATCTAGCTCACAATGCATGCACACACACACACACATCCTTATTATAGTGTTCTATAGAATAATAATTAGCTAATACAATATATATGTTTAATGCCATGGGAATAAAAATCTATACATCGTAGTGTTAATGGTCACTTCTTGGGTTGGAGTTGAAGAAGGTGCTAGTATAGGTGCAGCCAAATGTTTAGAATAATAAGGTATCATTATAAAATAACATTAATGATATTCCCATGAAGTGATAATTATTCATGAGAGTAGTAGTTTCTCTTTATGGAAATATTAAATTGGTTTGAAAATCTTTATACAAATGGACATGGTCTAATCCTTTGTGTAGTCATGGTTGGAGACTCCACATGGACAAGGTAAAAATTCATAAACCAATGTAAAAAATCCCTAACCATTATCTTAAATTCAATTATTTGATACTCACTTATTATTAATACCATGTCTTGATTAATGAAAACTATTAGATCAATTTCATTACACATGTATGTAAATTAGTAGATATTTTCATATATATAGAAAATTGATCACTACTATGTTAAGGAACATTTGTCGTGCCCCACTAGGTATGTTATTCTAACATAATCCATATACATTTTGGTGGACATGCATATCTTCTTTCAGCACTTTAGGATATTTATGTTAAAATTTTAGTGGACATGCATATTCCATGTTTACTACCGAATGATATGAAGTTCATTTTTCTATAATATATTAGAGGTTGATATGGAAATCAAATGAAAAACATAATGAAATGAAGTGAAATCGATTGATGAAATGATAATTAGTTTTGTATCAGGCATGGTTTGGTGAATAAATGCATTCATGGTTCTTCACATTTTTATCTTAGATAAATTCCAATTATATATCCATTTTAAAAAATATTAGGATTAAACTTCATGACCCAAAAACATAAAAAATAATAATTAATTTTTACAAATAAAGGAAAAAATATTTGTTTCAATACATTATTCATTTCACCATCCTTAATATCCCAAATATTGGTAGGATATAAACACAACTAACACCACTATCAAGGACCATATCATTGATATTTATTTTTAAATGGATGGTTTCCATGATTACAAACCCTTGAAATATAGTTTATTTGTTTTATTGGATTAATTTTTTTGGTATTGTAAAAAGACTAGGTTGAAAAAATGAAAACTCTAGACATGTTAATAAAACATTATAACTGTTTTGATTGCTCCATAACTATTTCATTAGATCACATGGAAAAAACAGAAAATATATATTTAGAATTTTCCATGTGTTCTTCATCATTTCAGTAAATATATCTCCCTCCCATTATCATCTTCTCTACCATTTCCCAATGTAGGGTTTAATAAAATCCTAGTTTATTTCATAGAATTTTGTAATTTTACTTTATTACATCCATAAATATATATTTTATCCCCATCATAGTTATTAATGATAATCCCTCTCTTCACATTATGATTTATACATAAAATATTTATTTGTATGAAATTTTATGTGCATTATAATTTTCTATTTCATAAGAAGATGAAGTGACATCCAATATAGTCAGTAGTAATTGATTTGATTTTCATTGGAAATATTCTTGATAAAGTGACATCCAAAAATTATGCACTACTATCAGAGGATGTGGCATTGTTGGGTAGGGTTTGGTGGAAATGATTAAACGATGAGGATTAGTTTCTTTTCAAATTATGGATTTATTCCTCTTTATAAATCTAGGAAAAATCAAGTATGATATTAAATCACTGGTTTAGGATGTGATTAATATGTTTATATCTATTTTCCCTATGATCATATTTTTTAAATTTTAGTTAATGTTATTTAAGATTCATTTTTCCTCATAGATACCATAGATTCATTTTTTAGTGGTCTTTTTCTCTATCAATATATTTATGTAGTAGTTTAGGACAATATTTTGATATCTTTGGGGAAGGGGACTAGTTATGGAATGGGTAGTGTTTTTTTAATGTCTCTTTTTAGTATTTAAAAACAATTGAATTTTTTTAAGGTCGAATCATGTTTTAGACTAAATTGTTGGTTTATTTTATTTATGGGGGCATTGTTTATAGGGTGCAGGTAGTGCAGTGCACAATGTGCAGTGTTCAGGGTACAATGCATTATGTTCTGCAGTGTAGGGTGTGGTGCAATGCAGGGTGTGGCACACCTAGAAATAGAAGGATACAACAACGGTTGTAAACCATGGAAATAAAAATACTATTTTTTATAAATAGATGTATGTATCCATGGTTTTCATCCATGGAAGTAAACCTAGTACCATGGTTTGAACTATGGCTTTTTCCCTACTATCATGATTTGTAACTATGGAAATAAACCTATGTGGATAAGAATATTTCAACAGTTAGAACCATGGAAATAGGAATATTTCCATGGTTAAAAAGTGTGGAAGTATACATTTCTTTATATACACACCATTAGGATCCACAACCATTGAAATCATGGATATTACATATAACCATAGTTTTAGGTCCTATAACAAAGGTTATAAACCCAGACTATAGATTATTTTTCCAGTAGTGTTCCAAATAAGTATAATTTTATTTGAATATCACTACACATCCTATACTTGGTTTGATAATTGGTATTATTTAATCAATTCTTACCTCATTATGATTCTTATTTTCATTTCACATTATTTATGGTTTTCTATATAATTTTATATGCATTTTTAAATGTAGTAAATAAAAAACATTGAGGAGATAAGATGAAAAATGATCAGATAAAATAATCACCCAATGGGAGAGATGGTTTTACCTAATTTGGTGCATGTTGTGAGTATTTGATTCCATATATATGTGTGTGTATATGTATATAACATATAATGTCATGTGATTATTGTTTTTTCACTTTTAATTAGGATCCATCACCTATGAAACATTTATTCTCCTTCCAGAAAATAGGTCTAATGTTCATGCTGATGATACATGGGGAGTACAGATGCTATACACTCCACTCGGCGTACCTGATCACACCCCACCCCTTAGTATGACATATAATCTACCACACCTTCTGATCCGACAATGTCTTTAGAGACACCCTAGATATTTAGTCCACCTACGTTTTCACCACCATTTTCATTTTATCCTCCTCATCAATCTTTATGTTATCTGATGATGGTTCCTACTCCTCAACCATAATATGAATTTTCAAAGACATTTATTCGATATTTTTTATTTATACTTCCTTATCCATGAGATACAACATTTATACTTCTTTGACATCTACTCTAACAAATTTTGATCCTCTAGAGCATACATTAGGTCCCACTCCATATGTGTAAGGACCGGACCCCAGTTACCTAGTGTCGATGCATTTTTTGTTACATTGGCATACAAACAAGGAATAAGCATCCCAAAAGATAGATTAGTTTAGTATTATTGGAAACCAGATACATATATAGGTTTATCATTACAACTTGAAATAAAAAACAAGATAGAAACTCCTTAGACAACATCCATAAATCCTAGGTTATTACAACATAATATTCATAATAGAATTCACCCTTCCCTAAAAAATGAAAAATAATAATGGGGTGAGCTCAAACATGCAGTAAGGGTAAGAAATACAGGAAAAGATAACATAAACATTAGAAATGGTGAAAAATTGAAAACACATTCCTTTAGAAATAAACTTGAACATATTATGGTGAAAATATGAGATGAGTAGATATTTCCATATCATAGCATAATCATGGGTATTATACTAGTCGAATAACCACTTATACCATAAATAATATATTCATATTGAGGGACTTCATAATACAGGTCAACATATCTATACCATCAAGGCCTCGTGCTAAGACAATAAATAATCATTTTGTCAAGGCCTTGTGCCAAGACCGTAGTTTGTCTCCTAAGACATACCGTTGCATGAAGGGGCTATAGAGGGCCCCAAAAAACACTTACTATGTCTAATTAATTCCTCATATGAATGGGGATAAGCATAAACAACCTACAGATTAATATAATAAATGTAAATAGCTTTCCTTGAACATTAAGCCAAAACACTATCCATTCGAAGTATACTGATGAATTGTTTAATGATAGCACATCTATATCCAAAATAATCATAAAACATTAAATTGAATATGGTAAATGATAAAATGGAATACTAATCCCAATATTACATAAGAATCAACATGTTTGTAGAAATAGAGAAAGATACTCTTATAAAATCTTTGAGTAATTCTTGAAATAAATACTCTTTTACTTTGAAAAGAAGAGTTCTTTTGGAAATATCTTTGTATAAAACCAGAAGTGAAGTAAGATATTTGTTTCATATATAAATGAGTGATTTTATATATGTTATGGTTTCCAAAAAAAAACAGATAAGATATTCCCCTTGAAAATAGGTATGAAATTGAGATATTCCCTTGAATCAGGCTTGTATTTCAGAAACAATTTAAAATATCCTTTTAAAGAATGTAAATAAACATAAAATAAATAAGGATTGTGGTTTGTGAACATATATAGAACATTAAAACAGAATTTATTGTGAGTATAAAATAATACATAATAATTTCATTCAGGTAATTTATACAATGAAAATAACCCGAATGGAAATGGACGTTCGTGTGGAAAAACCCTTACCTTAATTCCAAATGTGTTCCCCTCTTAAACTTACGGTCATGAAAAATGAAACTATACATATAAAAAACTAATTTCATAATATTATATACATTTATTTAGTTTATAATAATTATTTTTAGTTCAATTATGTTATTATTTATAAGTTATTATATTGAATTTGGTCGTTCCAGAGTGTTTGTTTTCTTGATTTTCATAATCGGTTCACTTGTTTTCAAGTAATGAAGTTCATGTGGAATGGTTGTAAATCGCCAGAATTGAAATTATATATTATTTATGAACATACAAAATTGTTAATGGTCATTTCCATCATTTGTTTACATGGAATGAGGATGAATCATTAGATGATAACCACTTCAATTATTTGGTGGTATATGGATTATTATGAACTAGTTTTGTCATATTATTTAATAATATGTACATGTACTGATTTATGAATATTAATTAGGTTATTATACATGAATTATGGTTTGTTTAAACCATTAAAATAATTTCATGACCAGTAATGAAGGGTAAATTTAAGAACAAAACTTCGTCATCCACAAAGGTTATAAATTGAAACCCCATGGACGTTGATTATGTTAATAAAAATAAAATTAAGGGAGTAAAAATATTGATGATTTTTCTTCCATTAACATGATATAAATCTAGTATATATATATTATAATGGAGTTATCATGGTCATTTGGATAGATAATATGATAAAAGGAAAATAAATTCAAATGAAACTAAAAGAAAAAATAAAGGTGCTTTACCTCTTGAAATAACTTCCCCGAGAACCTCCTTAAGGGAAGGGATTTAGGTCTTTTGGAATAACCAAGAGCTTCCTGGTCGTGGGGAGTGACTAGGGAAGGGTATATGGGGAGAACTTTGTGGAGAATCATGTCTTATAGGAGTGAAGAGAGGAGGGAATGGTGTGGGATTTTCATAGTGGAGGAGAGGGGTAATTTCTGAATATTTAATTCATTATTTTATTATTTGCCTCAAGACAACCAATAGTATTGTTTCATGTGAACCCTAATAGTAATAAGTTCATGTGAGTTGGATCCAAGGGGCCTTTAATAACATGTGATTTTATTAATAGTGTATTTAACTAATAATTTGTATATATGATATTTTATCGTATTTCACTATTCATAAAAAATTCTAGAATTTCAGAAAAATAAAATAACATTACCCTTACCATTTTAGACGTTTAGAATTCAAAAATGAAATCCATTTTTGAAAATAAATTTCTATATATTATTAATTTTATTTTTAAATAACGTTATAGTTAATTTGAAAAAAAACAATTTTAAGGGGCAATTAGTTTTATTTCAAATAGAAAAATTAATTAAGATCTCATTATCTTATTTCCTTAAGAAATTAAAATAATATTATGATTTACTATTCATAAGGGTCATATTACTATTCATATTACAATTCATAATGGTATATTACTATTACAAAAAATTATTTTTGTTCTAATAGACTCTAAATGACTTACTGGTCACAAATCAAGATGACCGTTATTCGAAATTCCAAACACAGTAGAGGAAAAGTTGTGTTTCATGGATAGATTATAAAATGTATTCAATATTTATTTTCAAAATAATGGGGTGCTACATTCTCCCCACCTTATAAAAAATTTCATCCTCGAAATTTTACAATCTAGGACGAAAACAGGTGGGGGTACTTTTCCTTCATTGCTTCCTCCAGTTCCCATCTTCCCTCTTCGTACTTATGGTTTCGCCAAAGTACCATGACCAGATGAGTAGTCTTGTTGCGTAGAACTTTGTCTCTATGATCCATAATTCTCACTAGGTGCTCCTCATAAGAAAGATAATCCTCAAACTGTACCACCTCTAAAGAGAGTACATATGAAGGGTTTGGTATGTACATACTTAATAAAGATATATTAAATACATCATATACATTCGACATGGTAGATGGAAGTGCCAGTCAATAAGCCACAGCTCCGACTCGATCAAGGATCTCAAAAGAGCCGATATACCTGGGACATAGATTTCATTTCATCCCAAAAATCATGACCTTCATCCATGGAGATATGTGTAGAAATACCAGGTCTCCAACTTTGAATTCAAGGTTTTGTCGACGGTTATCCGCATAGCTCTTCTGTCGTATTTGGGCTTCCTTGATATGTTGTTGAAGGGTTTTCACCTTCTACGCCATATCTTTAACCAATTCAGGTCCTAAAAGATTTCTCCCACCGACATCATCCCAACACGTTGGTGTAATATACCTTTTCCCATAAATGGCTTCATATGGTGCCATTCAGATGCTCGAGTGGAAACTATTATTGTAGGAGAATTCAACCTGTAGAAGATGTTGGTCCCATCCAACTTTGAATTCCATAGAACATGATCTCAACATGTCTTCTAGTTTCTGAATAGTCCACTCATATTGTCCATCATTTTGAGGATGATAGGCCATACTGAAGTTCAGTTCAGTGCTTAGAGCGTGTTGGAGACTTTTCCAGAACTTTGAGGTGAATCTTGGATCACGGTTGGATATAATAGATAGTGGTACACCATGCAGCCTTACCACTTATTTAATATAAATAAATTCTATTTTATCCAATGATAAGTCCTCTCGAATCACAAAGAAGTGAGTTGTATTTGTAAGATGATCCACAACGACCCATATAGCATTGTTTCCTCTAGATGTCTTTGGGTGTCCAGTGACAAAGTCCAGGGTAATTTTCTCCCACTTCGATGTTGGTATGGGTAGTGGTTGCATCACCCCCTTAGAATTTTGTATCTCATCCTTCACTTGTTGATATAATAGGCACTTTGATTTATAATCAGAAATATCCCTTTTCATATTGTACCACCGAAAGTTTTCTCACAGATCTTGATACATCACTGTGCTACCAGGGTGTATAGAGAAATTACAGCTATGTGCATCATCCAATAGTTCTCGCTTTAACTCAGGAATAGAGGGAACACAATTTCTCTTTCTGAATTTCAAAATACCACCTTGATATGCGTAGTTAGTCAACTTCCCATTATTTATTTTATTAATTTTTTTGAAACTCCTCATCATCAGCCTGAGAATTGTTTTATCCTCTCTAGTAAAGATGGTTGGGAAACCATTTGAAAAAGTAGTGATGCGTTACCTTCCTTGATAATTCCCATATAAAACATTACAGGATCCATGAACAAATGATCCCTTTCAACTCTCATCTTGTTCAAAACTCCAGGATCCTTTCTTCTCAAAGCATCTTCTACCTTATTTTGCTTCCCCAATTGGTAGTGTATTGTGCAATCATAGTCTTTGAGTAGCTCAATCCATCTCCTTTGTCTCATGTAGAGTTCTTTCTGTGAGAATATATTTTTCAAACTCTTATGATCTATATATATCTCACATTTTTCTCCATTGAGGTAATGTCTCCAAATTATATAAGTAAAGATTACCGATTCTAACTCAAGATCACGGGTTGGATAGTTTTGTTCATGAATTTTTAGCTGTCTAGATGCATAGGCAATAACATGATCCTTCTGCATAAGAACACAACCAAGTCCTTTTTTTGATGCATCACTATTAATAAGAAACCCATAATTCCCCGATGGTAGGGTTAGGATTGGAGCGTTCACTAACGTCCTCTTAAATTTTTCCAAAAAATCTTCACATTCCTTTGTCCATATGAACATAACCCCTTTTCATGTGATCTTGGTCATTGGGTTGGCTAAATGAGAGAATTTCCAAAAGAAATGACAATAATAACATGTTGAACCAATAAAACTACATACCTCAGTTATGTTCGTTAGAGTAGGTCATTCTTGCACAACCTTTGTCTTCATCAGATCTGCAGATATTCTATCCTTAGATATAATGTGGCCTTGAAGGGAAAATGATTGGAGCCAAAAATCACACTTTCTAAAATTCCCATATAATTTATTTCTTCACAATGTCTTCATAACAATTCTTAAGTGATTTTCATGTTCTTCATATCTTTTAGAGTACACAAGGATGTCATCAATAAATACCACCACAAATTCATCAAGATATTCCTTGAAATCTCTAATAATCAAATCCATGAAAACATATGGTGAATTAGTTAGTCCAAAAGGCATTACTGTAAACTCATAATGCCTGTAACTTGTTCGGAATGCTGTTTTTGGAATGTCTTCTTTCCTCACATGTAACTGATGATTTCCAGATTGAAGATCAATCTTTGAAAAATATTGGGTTCCATGAAGCTGATCGAATAAATCATCAATTCAATGGAGAGGATTCTAATTCTTTATTGTAACAACATTTATTTCCCTGTAATCAATGCACAACCTCATAGACCCATTTTTCTTCTTAACCAGACGAACATGGGATCCCCACGGAGAAACACTAGGTTGAATAAATCCTTTATCACTCAATTCCTATAGTGGTTTATTTAGCTCCGCTAATTCCACAGTGGCCATTCTATAAGGCGTCTTTGATATGGGAGTTGAACCAGGAATTAAGTCAATGGAAAAATAAATTTCCCACTCTAGAGGATGTCCAGGTAAATACTCTAGAAATACATCAATATATTCTTGCACAGCAGGTACGTCTTCTATCTGTACATTCTTCAACTCACCCATATTTATTTCATTCCCTTCCTCCCCAATAATTGAATTCAGTAGAGATACTGGGGGTGGATCTAGATGAGAATCACATTTTGAGTTTTCTGCTCTAAAAATAAGGGATTCTACCCCATTCTCAAAAAAATTAACTTCCTTATTCTTTCAATAGATATTAGCATTACCATTTGAGAGCCAATCCATACCCAGAATTATATCATAGTAATCCATTGGTATGATGATAAGGTTAGAAACTAAATCACATTTTTGTTTTATAATGGGGACTAATCGACATGCCTTTGTTGTAATGATACATCTACTAGGTGTTTTGACTGATAACCCATTTATTAAATAAAATTGGACACATCTAATTTTCATGGAAAATTAGGAAGATATAAATGAATGTGATGATCTATAATAAAATAAATTATTGGCTAAGTTGGATGAAACAATCAATTTACCTTCCACCAGTTCATTAGGAACTTCAACCTATGTAGTTGTTACAATATAAGCATGGCCTTGCTCCCTTTGCCTTCTTTGGGGAACATTTACCTGACTCTTAGGACATTTATGTGAATAATGTCTCTTCTCCCTGCAATTGTAGCACATAACATTGGTAGCATCTTTCATCCCTTTACAATCTCGAGATAGGTGGCCATTTTTCTGAACTTGTAATTGACTCCGATTCTATTCAGGCAAGTGCCAGGGTGTTTCTTCCCATAATTACTGCATAATGAAAATTCAACTCTTCCCTTCTTCCCGATTTCCATATTTCCTTTCCCAAAGTTTTCAGATTCTCTCTTCTTCTCTTGCTTTCCTTCAATGTCATAAGACTTAGGGAATTCATTTTCAATCATGATAGCACTTGATATTATATCTTCATATGACTCAAATTTTGGGAGACAATATACCTTTATAGAAATGGTTTTAAACCATCATGGAATCGATCAATTTTGCGCCTTGGATTACGTATGTAGTCCAATGCATGCTTACCCAGCCTTATAAAGTTGGCTTCATACTTGGAAACATTTTCATCCTCCTTATGCCTCAGATTCAAGAATTTCCTCTCCAAATCTACTCACTGTTCACGAGGGAAATAATTTTCTAAGAAGGATTATTTAAAATCCCTCGATCCCATCTCCTCAATTTCTTCCTCCTCCTTTGTATTTTGGACTAAGGACTGCCACTAATCTGCGTCACCTATTAGACGATAAATGACCATGACAACCTTATCTCTTTCGTTACATCCCAAAGCAAGAAATATCATTTCAAAGGAACATATCCACTTCTCTGCTACAAATAGGTTTGTAGTCCCATTGAATGATGGAGGTTGTTGTCGCATAAAGCGATCTAACATAGCTCCTCCACATGGTGGATCTAGATGATCCATACGATTAAGGTTATTATTCATAACCTGATTAAGTTGTCCCAGTATAGTTATGTGTTTCTCATCACCAAAGTCAACATCATTATCCTGCATCAGAGGGAAATCCCTACAGGGAACACATGCGTTCATGCAATTTCCATTCCTTCAACTTGGCACCATCTATAGATAATGTAATACACTAGATTAGGTTATGAATCATAATGTATAATCTTAACTTAACAAAACACTTAGCAAAAATTTAGATCCTACACATAGCTAATACCATATTAAAAAATAGTTTATTTGAGAAAAAATTACATTTCAATCCTTCATAATGTATTTTAATGAAAATGTGAATTATCCTAAGCATATCCCCACGGAGTGTCATAACCAAGACTATAGCAAGGCCCATTTTCGTGCACCAGTTCTCGTTCGAGTCTTGCTTAAAGCGGTGTTTTGGGTATTACCCCTAGATACATATGTGCTACAGCCGCCTCTACCTGCTCATATCCAGAAAGGGATGTATTTCTTGAAATATCCACATAATCTATTCCTTACCAAAATTATAGGATGTTATTGTATATATATCCACAAAGACTAACTTAGGGACTCTTCTCTAATTCTCCATTTTCTAAATCTAGTTTCCAAGTATTCTACTAAAATTCCTTTGATACCAACTGTAAGGACACAACCCAAGTTTCCCGGAGCTGGTTCCTTATTGGTTATATTGGCATACAAACAAGTAATAATAATCCCAAAGGGATGAGTAGTTTAGTATTATTGGAAACAAGATACATACACAAGTTCATCATTACAACTTGAAATGATGAACAACATAGAAACTCGTAAGACAACACCCATAACTCTTAGGTTATTTTAGAATGTCATTTATAAAAAATTATTCTTGACCTCATAAAATGAAACATAATAAAGGGTTGAGCTCAAATTCTCAGTAAGGGTATTCAATATAGCATAAGATAACATAAACATTAGACATGGTGAATACTTGAAAACACATGCCTTTAGAAATGAACATGAACATATTATGGCAGAAATATGAGCTGAGTAAATATTTCCATAACATAGCATAATCATGGGTATTCTACTAGTAGAATAACCACATGAACCATAAATACTATATTCATAGTGAGGGAATGCATAATACGGGACAATATATCTTTACTATCAAGGCCATGTGGAAAGACTATAAATAACCATTTTGTTAAGGCCCTGTAGCAACACCGTAGATTGTCTCATGAGAACTAAGAATCCACCGAGGGGATATAAGGGACCCAACCTGAAACTTAATATGTCCAATTAATTCCTCATATGAATGGGGATAAAAATAAACAACATACACATTAATATAATAAATGTAAATATATTTCCCCGAACATTAAGCCAAAACACTAACCATTCGAAGAAAACTGATGAATGGTTTAAAGATAGAAAATCAATAGCCAAAATAATCATAAAACATTAAATTGAATATGGTATATGATAATATGGAATAATAATCCCAATATTACATTATAATCAACGACATTGTTGAATTAGAGGAAGATACTCTTATAAAATCTTCGAGTAATTCTTGAAATAAATACTCTTTTACATTGAAAAGAAGAGTTCTTTTGGAAAAATATTTGTATAAATCCACAAGTGAGGTAAGATATTATATTCATAACAAAATGAGTAAATTTATAGATATTAGGGTTTCCAAAAAACATATTAGATATTCCCCTTGAAAAAAGGTGAGAAATTTAGATATTTCCTTGAATCGGGCTTGTATTTCAGAAACAATTTGAAAGATCCTTTTAATGAATGTAACTAACCATAAAATAAAGAAGTATTATAGTTTGTGTAAATATATATAACACTCAAACAGAATTTATGATGAGTATACAATAATACATAATAAATTCATTGAGGTAATTTAGACAATGAAAATAACTCGAATGGAAATGGAAGTTCGGGTTGAAAAACCCTTACCTTAAATTCAAATATGCTACCCTCTATAACTTAAAGTCTTGGAATATGTAATTGTACATAACAATAACTTATTTCAGAACCTAATATACATGTATTTAGTTTATCATATTTCTGTTTAGTTCATTTATGTTATTATTTATAATTTATTATATTGAATTTCGTCGTTCCAGAGTGTTTGTTTTCTTGATTTTCATAATCGGTTCACTTGGTTTTAAGTAATGAAATTCATGTGGAACGGTTGTAAACCAACAGAATTAAAATTAAATATTATTTATGAACATAAATAATTGTTAATGGTCATTTCAATCATTTGTTTACATGGAATGAGGATGAATCATTAGATGATAACAAACATTGATTACTTGGGGGTATATGGATTATTATGAATTAGTTTTGTCATATTATTTAATAATATGTAAATAAACTGGTTCATGAATATTAATTATGTTATTATACATGTATTATAGTCTTTTTAAACCATAAAAATGGTTTTATGACCAATAATGAAGGAGAAATTGATGAACGAAACTTCATCATCCACGAAGGTTATAAATTGAAATCCCATGGACGTTGATTACATTTATAAAACTAAAATGAAGGGAGTAAGAATATTGATGATGGTTATTCCATTAACATGATATAAATCTAGTATATAGATGATACTAGATTTATCATGGTTATTTGGATATAGGAGGTGACAAGAGGATAATAAATTCAAATGAAACTAAAAGAAAAAGAAAGGTGCTTTTCCTCTTGAAATAACATCCTCGAGAACCTCTTTAAGGGATGGGATTTAGGCCTTTTGGAAAGACCAAGAGATTCCTGGTCATGGGGAGTTTCTAGGGAAGGTTATATGGGAGGATATTTTAGGAGCTTCAAGGCTTAGAGGAGTGAAGAAAAGAGGGAGTGGTGATGGGTTTTTGTAGTGGAGGAGAGGGGTAATTTCTGAATATTTAATTCATTATTTTATTATTTCCCTCAGGATAGCCAATAATATTGTTTCATGTGACCCCTAATAGTAATAAGTGCATTTGAGTTCAAAAAAAGTATCCTTGAATCACTTGTGATGTCATGAAAAGTGTATTTAACTGAAAATTTATATATATGATATTTTATCGTACTTCAATATTCATAAAAAATTCTTGAATTTCAGAAAAATCCCAAAAATTTACCCATACCATTTTTCGACGTGTAGAATTCAAAAATTAAATCCATATTTATAAATTAATTTCCCAAATATTATTAATTTAATTTTTAAATAAATTCATAGTTAATTCGAAAAATTACAATTTTAAGGTACAATTAGTTTTATTTCACATTGATAAATTAATTAAGATCTCATTATCTTATTTACTTAAGATAATAAAATAATAAAATTATTTACTATTCATAAGGGTCATATTACTATTCATATTACTATTCCTAATGGTATGTTACTATTCACCAAAAATTAAGTTTGTTCTAACAGACTCCAAATGACTTACTGGTGACAACTCTAGATGACTGTTATTCGAAATTCCAAACACAATAGAGGAAAAGTTGTGTTTAATGGATATATTATAAAATGAATTCAATATTTATTTTCAAAAATATCGGTTGTTACAATATGTACAAGTGGATATTCCTTCAGAGCCTAGGGATATAGAGACACCAACAAATCAGACAGCCAAAATTATATTAATAGAACCCTAATACATTTTTACGATATTTTATTTTCATTATATGATTTATTGATATAATGTTTATTTTATTCTTTAAAATCTGGATCTTCTAATAGGACGAATGGGCGTACATGCATGCATGTAGTGTGGAACAGCCACACAAAGCTGATGGTGGAGTACAATGAGGATAATCAAATTATTTAAAAAATATGGAGAGAATGTGGGAGTTTTATGGTGACACCTTCCAAATACTTTGAAATAATTCCCGTCAAGACACTCTCCTAAAAAAACCTTCCAAATAAATTACGTATAATGATTGGGTGAAAATATGGGTAAAAAACTCATTGGATTTAATGTTATATTTTTATTGTATTTATATAAATTAATATTTTGGTGCCATATTCTTTTTATTTCCCCTGATATTGTGGATTAAAGGACAAAAAGATAAGTGAAATTTGGTGATATGTGGAGGGAATATAATCATGAGTTGTATAGTGGATAATGTTCTAGAGTTGGTACAGATTTGGATCCCACACCTACCATGAATGAATGCCCGGTAGAATATTATCATGAAATGATTTCTCATTGGACACGTATTGAGATCAATTTATAAAAAAAAATTGGTTTTTTGAATGAAAATTAAAATTATTTTCATTGATAATTTTTTAATATTATTGAATATTCTTTTTTAGGAAGTATCGTGAAGAAATAAAAAGCAATGATTCTATAAAATAACATTATACTTTGAGGCGGACTAAAATACTGGTCCATGATAGGAAGTAGGTACGACACTCATTTAATATTATAATATACTTTTATTTCTAAATAATGTTCATTGTTGAAAAATTATTTGATTGTTTTTTTATACATTGGTAACAATTTGATCCATTCTATCGCATAGCCATAAAATAAAGGTTAAATGGACTATTTATAATATAAATGTGCTCTATATATTTTATATATTAAAACATGATGGAAGGATTTTTAAATAGTAACTGGTGGTATATTTTAATACATAAGGATTTCCTTTTCAAGGATATCACTCTAAATATTGAAATTTATACATGATATACTATTTTAAATTATTTATATGTTGTGTATTTTTTGCAAAGAAATTATTCTCAGCCCAAACTTTCTGATGCATATTTATATTATATTTTGGGTAAATATACTTTTTATAAGGTGTTTGGAGGTATATATTTACTTATACATGATTAAAATCTGAAAATAAATTATTATTATCATTTAATTAAATGTAATATTAGTTTTTTATTCTACTATAATATATAATTGTTGATATTTTTTAATAAGATATTCATATTAATCAAAAAATTATAAATTCATTTATTCCATAAAATTTTATGTATATAAATTAGAAATTGTTATTCATAGTAAATTCTATAACATTTCATTTATTGATTATTGAAGGTAAAAACAGTGCATAATATTTAATGTAGTAATATAAATTCAAATAATAAATTGTAAAATAAAATGTACATAGTTTCATAAGATTGAATACATTGTAGATTATGATTTAATTTATAGTGGGAAAGCTTTAATAAATAGTGAAAAGATAATTAAAATATGGTAGATAAAATACACTACACAGTGGACCATATCACTTACAGTTCTCTAATATCTCATTATGCTTCCAATTTCATAACTCTTGAAAGATTCACTTATTCAAATTCCATTAATTTTGAGTTTATAAAACCATTTTACCCATCTATGGTATACCAAATTCACATACATTACATTTTCACTTGAAAGAGGTATATGATAATTCCATTAAATGTGATCTTTTGGTCACTACAATTCATCTGCCATATGTTTTACTTTTTAGCTCCATTTATAATTAATAACCTTTTTATTTTATTGATGATATTCTTTATTAATAACATATTTTAAAATATGGTTTTCTAAATTCAATGACATTGTCAAGGGCTGTTATGAATATTGAAGGATGTGTTTGTCAAGAAAAATTGTTTTTATTGAGTAGAAACAAAAATGATGGAAGCACAGTAAATGAAACAACACAACATCATATTGTATGTTTTAATTTACTGATTTCATATTTTAATATCTTTTTTTAACATAATATTCCATTTATATTTGTAACATTGTTCTATGGAATCCCTTGATGAGTAGAAATCTAAAAAGTTTCTGCCAAATAATCACTTACATAAAATTTTGGGAGAAGAGAACCATGTTAGAGTATGTTGTCAACATGGGAAGAGTATTGTACTGATGAGATATTGGCCACATCAATTTCAATTTCCACAAGCATCAAGTTCGAAAAAGATTATCCATGGGAATCACAGGATTATTACTAGGCATTAAAGGCCCAAAATATGATCATAAAGGAGCATGAACAGAATCAATGGTAAAATGATAAATTTATGAAATTTTTGTACTTTTATTTCCATCACCTCCACCATATACCAACATGGATTGTGATTCAAATATATCAATAATGCATAATTTATATAGTGGACTGAGTAGTGGTTTTAGTGTTGGTCAGGATAGTGTCATTCTTGTTGATGGAGATGGTGAGGATGCTGGAGAGGAAGATGGAGAGGAAGAGGGAGAAGAAGAGGGTGAGGATGTGGAGGAGGAGAAGGTTAATAATAAGGCTTAGGATGAGCATGGGGATGAAAATGATGATAGTAATGGTGGTGAGGGACAAATTGATCCTTTATATATTTGGCTGGTATTTATGAGATTTAATTATTGATGATTTGTTATGAATTAATATATGTAATGTTTTGAATGTGTATCATCTTTTGTTGACAACATTAATCTATTTATTGCATTAGAATTATTTTTATATTGGTTGGTTACATATGTTTTCATGTAATTGACTAAGGTGGAATAATGGTGTGTCTTATGATTTCTATTCGAGTAGATTATATCTCATTTTTGTTGGTTATGAGGGTTCTATGGATTTTGATTTTTGTTTTCAGGTTTTTTGGGTTGGGTGGGAGTGTTTTAGGTCTTGGAATTAGAGGGGATGGGGTAGTCTATACCAATGGTTTCAAAACTGTTGGTATATAACTATACTAATGATTCAATATAAACCATTGGTTAGGACAAAATTCTATTGACCCTATATGAATGGTTCACTAAAAACCATTGGTATAGGACTTCCCAATAGGCATATACCCAATGGTTTGGAGAACTTTTGGTATAACTTATGCCAAATATTCTCCAGCATA
Organism: Viscum album; assembly: GCA_963277665.1. NCBI lineage: Eukaryota > Viridiplantae > Streptophyta > Magnoliopsida > Santalales > Viscaceae > Viscum > Viscum album. The sequence continues at coordinate 610,591,757 of OY728135.1, read as the reverse complement.
TAAAAATGGTTTTTAATTGTTGGTATAGGCTTGATTCCATCAGCACTAACTCCCCCACAACCCAACCCCCTTGCCCCAATCCCCTAATTTCTGATGATTACACCCCTCCCTCACCTTATATCCCCATGAGCTTGAACACTCTGCTCCCCAATAATGTATACCCCTCCAATCCCCATGACACCGACCCCCCATCTCCATGATGATGACCACCCCCAATCTTCGTGACCCTGACCCCAATTCTCCCTGACAATAACCCTATATAATTCCACCCTACTCCCCGACAATGAACCCAAAAAAATGACCCCTATACTCTTATTTCTAGAAATTATGACCCTAATGACTAAAACAATCCTAACCCCATTCTACCCACATCCCCATCCTCCCCTACCACTATCTTAACCTAATCTCCCCTACCCCATGCCCATCAGCAATTTAGACCTATCTAGCCTCATTTACATAACCTCCATGTTGTTTCGCTGAAGATATGAGGCATATTGGATTTTTATATGGGATTTAATTATATAATATAAATATATGTTTAATTGAGTGTTGTTTTTTAGGGATTTTTCCTAGGATGATGTCGAGGTTACGGTGTAGCCCTTCCATCGGTAGTTGGTCATGGTTTTGAGAGTTGATGAACCTCAATGTTCTTTTAGGTGATTATTTGTAGTTTTTAATATTTAATAATTAATTATAAATTGTTATAATTACTTATTTTTTAGTTCGAATGATATAGGTTCCTATGGTGTTGTTGGCGTGTGGTGTAAGACTTGAAGGTTTTAAATTTTCATCAGGAGGTAGTCTGATTTTTTTGTTTTTTGTCACTTCTCTGTTTAATAATCCTTTTAAATGTTTTTAAAATGATATTTTTTCTATTAAGGTCTACCTTAAGGTATATTGTGGGTAGTCTTAAGGAGAATATTAGTTTTAGTGGTTTGGTAGTGTGGTATTCATTTGCAAAACCGAATCATTTAACATGCGACTTAAGAACACATGCTTCATAAAAATTGGTTGTTCTTAGTGATAGTGAAGGGAGAAGTTATTGGGTATTATTCTTACAATAGAGTGTGAGTGGTCTTGTGTATAATACCTTATGATTGTTTCCTTATATTGCACCATTAATATCCAATGAAAAATGTCTTTAGGTGGGGGTTATTAGACTTGTAAAAAATTTAAAATATTAATATTAACAAATTTAACATCATAATTAGTTTAAATAAAATGAAAATATTAATTTAGCAGAACCAAATGTATAAATCAAAATATAGTGCAATGGAAAATAAAAAAATGAATAAAGAATTTTTATATCACTTTGATTAAATATGAACATATTTGAACTCTTTAATCCCCTATAATCATTTAGAGATAAATACCCACTAAAAAGACAATCCTTATGAAGGGACTAACAACACGTTACCAAACAGGCTTACATTCTATGGAAAAAATAATAACCAAAACAATTACAGAATTTAATTTCTAAATGATAAAAAACTCAATATATAAGTTCTTTTTAATTATAGGTAAAGCTAAACTCAGATATGTTTTTTCAGGGAAAAGCATAAACCAAAAAATTAAGTAAAAATAAGGGATTTAAAATAATAAAATGATTAGGATATAAAAAAACTAGATTAATAACAATGTAATTTCATAAGTATATAATCATGATCACCTATTCAATAAGAATAAATTATTGAAAAAAATATTGATTAACATAGAAACACCAATTGTGATCATAAATGAATATCATTTCAATATACTATGAATGAAGTAGTGAATATCTCTCATATATTTTATATTTATCCATTCTAGTATTTGTAAATGAAAATCCATCAGTCAATATATGATATCCCTTGATTAATCATTATAGGGATGTTTCCAAAAACTCATTTTAACTAGAAAAAGATAATAAATATGAATTTATAGATATATAACCTCTCTCTTGTCTTTTTTTAAATTATATCATGATGTTAATAAACTAAAAAACCTATAATATTATTCTTGATTAAAATTCATAATGTTAATTATAAGATACATAATGTCAAATTACCTAAATCATTATATATATGATACTATCTTCAATTTGAGTATTGTTTCTCAAATTGGTTGTGAAAATTTTATAAAACCACAATTCCTTGTAATGATATAATTTATTTGGAAGCACAGGAACAAGATATCATAGTTCCCAGTTCATATTTCAGATACTATAAATCTTGATTTTCGAAATTATTGAAGCAAGATATGGCAATAGAGAAAATCATGTTTCAGTAATATAAAATAAAATTGATAACATGAAAAGTGGAAATGTTAAAGATATTTTAATAAAATAAATATGTTCATTAATTATTGTGGGATGATAACAATATGATCGACATCATAGTAACGACTCTCTTCAGATCAGTGAAGTTATTCCATAACATCCAACCATGTTATTTTGAGTGTTAATATTTAATAATTTATGTTTTTATTTATTTTTCATGTTGTATTGAATCATTTTTACGTTGATTTTTTTTTATTTTTAATAAATACCCTACCTAGTCAATAGATAAGTTGGGCGATGTGTAATTTTTATTTTACTTATTTTATAAAAAATTTGTATATTTATATCTAAATAGTTAATGATAAATGTGATAATACAACAACTATGGATAAAATTTGGATTAATTTACCTCAAAACACACCACATTATGCCAATAGTTTAGATGAATTTTTAGATTATGCAGTTGAAAACCAATCAGTAGTTAGTAGAATAAAATGTCCATGTATTAATTGTAAATTCATGATATTGTGGAATAGAAATGTTGTATATGAGTGTTGGAACCAAATTCTGCTTTAGCCCACAAGTTCTATTTTTATTATGAAAACCGAAGACACCCTATGACTAAATAGAATGGTCTGATAAGCCTAAGGGATTATCACGCCAGACCAAATCTCTTTCCACAAGACTGAAATCTGCATGGATGACCATTAATCATGAAATTTTACATCAAAGATACATTTTCAATTTACAAAAATAACTATGGAAGGTTCATGAATGTGGAGAGTTTGGAGCATAATAGTTTAATCTCCATTTAAATATCTTATGCACCCAATGCAGTTTAAAATGTCCACTTATATGCATAAATTCTTACACACTGTTGCCCATGATTTTTCCTATAAATAGAAGTGCACCCCCTTCTTCGAGGTATTGATCTAGAAGATGAACCCTCACTCTTGTGTGTGTAATACCTCCTCTTTATAGATAGAATGAGAGCCATGATTCCTTCATGGTACAAGATCTTGTGAGACAGGTCCCCTATCGGCAGCCTATCGCATTGGACCACAAGGCCTTACCCTCATAAATTTCCTTTTTGGACTAAGGAAAGTGTACAGAAAATACCCTTGCACACAACACATTTTCCTTGAAAACCTAATATCCCACTCATCGCCATCTCTTTTGTGGGAAAACCACTAATATTTAGTGCTTATCTTCCCTTAATCTCAATGGGTTTCCTTTAATATAAATCACCATATTTTATCCCCTATTGTTCATACCTCCCATGTTGTGTGTGAACCTCCATTGTGTGGCCTTCCACACTTGTGAACAATGATTTATGAGTCCCTCATGTGGTGTCCCTTTTTGAATTTCCCTACCTATTACTTTTTGGCATATATATGCTAATGGATTTCACTTTTTGGGATAACTAGGCTAACATGGACCCCACTATCGACCACTCCTCCACCTCACTTGTGTTAGGAATTTCTAATGGATTCTTATACCGATGTGTGGGTGTGTATCAATTGTGTAAGTACAATGGGTGAGGAGTGAGTACCCCACATCCATGCTGAAGGACGTGAAACTACCAAGAACCAACATCCTGAACACATTTCATAAAACATTGATGGATGCATTTGCGTCAGGTTCAGAATAATTAGAGAGTGGATGGGCATCAGAGGCCTCCAATCTCTCTCTCTCCATTGGGGATTTTTTCCATGTGTGCCTTTGGAATTATCCACGACCACTCATCTCCATGGGAGTGAGATATTCCTTACAAGAAATTATATATTCTTCATATGGAATGACATCCTTAGTGGTCAACTTCAAACACATAATCCCCACATCCTCTCTCGCTAATTCACCACTCATGACGCGACCATTATTTCCACTACATCCTCTTGTTTATCACACCATGAAAGACTCACATGGTCTTAGAGGGTAGTATTTACCATTACATTCAATATAATATCTGAGGATTTTGATCCCTATCTTCTAAATAGGTTACATAGGATTCCTCTTTGAGGTTCAATCCCAACCAATGGAAATCCTTGGTGCCCCATCCTAGGGGCGCCCCTCCCTAAACCTCCCTTAGTGGTGTCTAGAACAGTATATACATGGGCATCCTCCTTTGGTATAATCCCAAATTCTCCCTTCTAAACTACATGTAATTTCATTCCCAACTAATTGGGATACATAGGAATCCTCCCTCTGGTATAATACTATCTTCCACCATCCATTATGGTATTCTCTATGACACATCCAAAGCAGGTCATGCCCCTACCCAGAGGACTCATCTCCTTTGAGTCTTAATCTGAGTAGATTTTATGTATATGTCCCGTCCCCCATTCCGTAGTAAATGGACTTCTATTTCAAAAATCACTGGGATACGTAAGAATCCTTCTTGAGGGTCAATCCCAACACACCCCACAAGACAATCCATTTTATTTAATCCTTCCATTGTAAATCTTTATTTCACCCAGGCTTTCACATCCTAGTGGAATCATGCCACCCCATCCACATCATCACTGCTCCCAAAACCATTTGGGTAGTCTTAGTATGTATTCCCCACACAATCCAACCAAGGGAGATCCTATTGTGATGGGAAGCTTTCCATGTGTAAGCCCCTATTCCATCACCCTTTAGATCAATGTGGTTTTGATCCCTATCTTCTACATTGGGTATATATGAATCCTCTCAGAGGTTTTTAATCCAATCCAATGGAAAACATTGGGGTCTCCATTATTGTGGGGAACCTCTCCGTTCCACCTCTATAGGTGTACCTATCAGCCTTCACAATGTGACATCTTCTCTTTATGGGGAACATAACCCAGGTTCCACCTACATAGGTTATCTGATCCACGTATATGGAAAACCATCTTGAGTTACCCATCTTCGGGATGTATCTAATTAATCTGTCTTTGCATGATTTTAAACTCACAGCCCTCCATATCTTCTAGACATTAAACATGTGGCAAGCCCCTTAAAAACCATGGGATTCTTAAGGAAAACATTGAAATACACGATTATGACATAAAATACCCCACAATATATGTGGGATGCCTTGGATTTTTATATCATGGATAATCCCTTTTACAAGGAAGAATACATGTGTACCAATGTTTTAACAACCAAACATGCTCAACAATGACCAAATGACTACTCACCTAATAAAAGTTTCCTACTCGGATGTGACCCCTTGATATTTCTAGACAGAAGGATCATAATTAACCGGCTACCATGAAGAGATGGCGTTGAGAATGATTTTCCAAAACAATTTCTTAATCATTAAGGGAGACCCAGACTAGGTGATGAATTCGGAGGAATAATCAACAGAATGTGGGACTAAAATCCCTTCATCCCATTTTGATCAAATAAGATAAATCTTTAAAAAAGTGATGAATGTTTCTTAACATTAGAAATATGGAATATGGGATTCAATAAACCATCAGCCAATAGACCACATGTGTAGGTGGCATGCCCTAGTAGAAAATGTTGGAAACATAAATGGTGAGCCCAACGTGGAACTCTTCTCCTAAACATGGGGATTAGTAGAATTCAAGAAATTAGTAGATGATCATGTTATCATATCTAGCTATCTAATACCAGGTCCCAACAATAAAACAGTGGCACTGGTTTGGAACTCACCAGAGATTGGGGAAGTTAATCATTGGGAATTCCAGTCTGCGACATCATCAGCATAGAGTTTTCTCTCCATCAACGGAAGAATGGTTAGTGTATGGGAATTGGACGTTTATTTCCTTATATCTATAAATATGGCTAAATCTTCTTGATTTTTAGGTACCATGTTATACGAAACCAATCAACTCCTTCCCACTAGCAGAGGGGTATAAGGAATGTAAATTCAGCCATACTTGAAGTCTCCACCTTCACAACGACATCATCCATGACCACGACTACCGGACACCCATGCCCCATATCACCTTAAATGATTGTTCAAAGAAGGGTTATGGACATACTCATACAACAATATGAGTTGAATGGGGTCATCCCCATGAGGGACATGGCCCTCAAGGACCTCAAGGATTATGTGCCTTGCTGTCATCCCCACCCACAATAGTCATGCATGGAACCACTTCTCCCCCACTCATATATCAAAATGTATCAGGACCCTCTCCCTAGAACATTATTAAGACTCACTCCCATATGCTGATGTGTTAGGGGATTCCAAATTCACCCCAACTACATAATCCACTCTATATTCACCAAGGAGGTCAACCCCAAATTCACATCAATGCCATTACTGACCAATCCGATAGGCTGAAAAAGAAGTGGTCTACACCCCTAAATCACCAACCGTGGTCTAGATAACCCAACGCCAGAATCTGGTGAATGCTTGAGAAAATTAATGTTAGGGGGAACCATATTCCACATATGAAGTTGAATATTCCACCACTAACAAATACTACTAGTTACCAAATACTGTAGAATAGGGTAACTTCAATTCCCAATCGGGATCGAGACCTTAACCACCCCACGTGTAGGCTGGGATGACTCTTTATATCACCAAAACATCCAACTATTGTTACATGATGAATCATGGTGATGATATCTAGTATAAAGTCTCTCCTCATACCATCTCCAGCCAGAGTGTAGGTCTTCCCTGCCCTCGCACCCAACATGAAGGTCCTCCCAATATCCTCAACATTGATTCAATAGGTGGTCCTCCTCACATTGTCAACATCCATCACAAAGTCCCTCCAAATACATATGGTTCCCAATATGGAGGTCCTCACCATTCATTACAACATTAAAACAAAGGCCCTCTTCACATCATCACCAGCTCTGGTGGAGGTCATCCCTACTCTAGTTCCCACCAAAGATGGGATCCTCTCTATTCAAGAATGATCATTACAGAGGTCCTCCTTGAGTCTCATTTAATATATGTCATAGTACTCCATGAACCATATATCACTAAACAAAAGGCCATCCCCACTCTCACAGCAGACATGGAGGTCCTCCCCATGTTCATAATGATTTTTGTAGAGGTCATCCCTGCTATGTCTTCACCTGTAGTGGAGGACCTCTACACTCTCACAGAAATCCCATCACTTGTCCTCCCATATTCAATGAAAACAAATATGGAGGTCCTACCCATATTCCAGCTCGCTCAAGTGGAGGTCCTCCCCACTCTATAACCAACCAACATAGAGGTCCTCCCTAGGAATAAATATTACCCTACCTAGATGTGCCATCCTGGGGTAGAAGGGAGAATCATCACCACCGAAGGATGAACTCTGATAAGCATAAAATCTTTTCAATCTAGTTTTCCTCTAAGATTATGAAGAACAATTTGATTAAATTATGGATCCTTCCCCCCAATCCTCTACAAAAGAGTCTGGGGAAGGATCCCAACTTGTGAGTTTTTTCATCCCTGAAGGTGATATACTCAGTATCCTCAAATATATTCGCATGTACATCCAAGAAGAAGAATATTTGAATCCTTTATAGGGTGTTTTAGTATGTTCCAATCTATCATTGATTGTTTCATTATCCACCTGAGCAAGATATCCCCAAGAGTTATTCTACATCTTTTTAGTTGATGTGCACCCATCAAATTCACTTCCTACAACCACTTCCCTCTAACATGAGGTTTTGGGGAACACTCCAATCTAAAGGAACATGGAAATGTGGTTGGTATCACTTTAAAGAGGGAACCTAGAAGGTGGTGACTAGTTAGCTTGAGCAACATTTTCTCCATTATCTAGTCCACCACAGTAGTGATCAACATTATTGACATTGAAAGTTCCCCATCCATCCTTGATTATGGGGAAATGAAGATATGTAACCTACTTCCAAAAAAAGAATCTTATGGGAAACTCTTGTTGTGGATCATTTTTCTAAGATGATTTGGCCGATTTCCACTAAAAAAATGATATTATAGACTCTATCACTTAGGACTAGGTTATGTGATTTCACTAGACCTTCTGGGTGATGTATTTTTTCCTATGATGTTCTCAGTTGGTCAATCGAGGAATCCAAGAAAATTTAGATGACATCGACCAGTAGTGTTGTATGGTTGAGTTAGAAGCGCTTCTCGTGGATCAGCACCCTTCACCACCTAGCTATCAACGAACCCTTTAGCAATTATGAATTCATATCTTCACCATGATCTAAAAAATTATTGAAGAGGAAACCCCACACATTCAGTTTCATGGATGGGTGTATTATACTTCTCTTCATATCAGTCCCTTACAGCGCCAACCTGACATTCATGGTGATATCAAAGATATTACACTGGGATTAGTCATGATGAATATGGATGACCATAATCCACTCAAGTAGTAGGACACTGAGGTAGGTCTTGATGATGAGAACTCACCTCCTATGTTAGCACAATACCATGTTGACGCTCATATGGGAATCATCATGTAGTAGAAACATAGGATACTTGGACATATAGAGCCCTATGAGTCATTGACTTTTGGTCAAGACCCTAAAAAGGGTAAATGAAATATTGTGAAATTTATTCCCTCTAACCCATTCAGTGTCGTGTATAATATAGAGGTTGATCCTTCTCAAGATTCTTTTCTCTAATAGCATGTAGAATAGAAAAGTATCATTGAAAAGATCCTCACTATGCACCTTGCAGAGTGAAATCCATACTACGATGATCCTAGATAAAATACTATCTCCCTCCACTACGGTAGTAGGAGAATACATAGGTGTTCCTTCACTAGTTTCCTCCCATATATCTCTACAATCCCATGCATCTCGAGAGGGTAGATAGCAATGATTATGGAAAGTGATTGTAGTATTTGTTGCTGAATCTGCCTGAGCATTATGATTACCACCCGTGGGATCCAGATCAGGTTAATTCATTTCTCATTCCTCTAGTGGCTCCTCCACCCCCTCCTCCATCAACTCAAATATCCACAGAGTCTACCTACCATGTTGAAGTGACTTCTAATGCACTAGTGATCCTGAATCTCCACCAAGGAAATCCAATGGCTACTCTCATTGCCTACCTCAAGGACCTTAAGACACAGTAGTTGGTGATCATACCTTATGGAAATCAATATCTGGTATGGGTGGCCAACATGTAGGAACCCCTAGAATTTAGGAATCATACCTTCTCCCACATATATGGGATGGGTGACCCACAATTGCATATATTCCACTTTATTTCAAGGTGTGGACCCATGCTGGAAACTCGAGCAAAATAGGAAGACTCCAAACTCCAGTGTTTTATACAGACACTGGAAGGGCCTATGTTTGATTGGTACATCTTGTTCCCATTTTCTTTATCACTGGTTTGGAATATATTCATAGGTTTCCCCTCTATCATTTTATCTCCCCCACATGAAAGACTATTATTTATGAACTCTTCAAGTGAATACAATGAATAGATGAGCGAGTCGTATAATTTTTCGCTAGGTTGAAGGGATTCACATTTTCACTTGACAGGATACTGACTCAGTAAAAGATGATGACGATGTGTGTGGGGAATATTAAGACTAAATTGGTTCACTCCAGCATCACTCACAATTTCCCAGGTGGATTCTGTGATTTCTATGACAAGGCTCAATGCCTAGAGGAAACTTTATAGAATGCTAAAAAGGTGTGACTGTTTCCTCCACCAAATTCTGCAAGAAGATCCTCCAAGGAAGATACTGTTATTGTCACATAGATAGAGGCCCCCAGGCTGCTAAAATTGTTACCATCATAGCCTCATCAATAACCTCACTATGGGAAACAACCTTAGGCCCCGCATCAGTCTCAACATTTTCCACCGTAAAATCAGTAAGCACCACCCAAGCAAGCATTGTCTCCTAGGTGATACAATCATTATTTGTCCCCCCATTTGGATCTAAAACCTTGTTTGGCCTTGGATCCCATAATTCCCTATCAAGATAAGAGAAACTGAACTTACTCATTCAAAGAGGCCCAGGTTCCCAATTATATCTGCAGTTCCTTAGATGAAGGAATTCTAAAGCTTCCAGAATATAGGAAAACCCATGTGGCTGAGCTCACTAATCTATCAAAATACAACCCTTATCAAAAAATACTTGGACACACCATAAAGAAATGATATGTGTTCAAGGAATGGATTCAAGAATAGTTTGATAAAAATAGAGTTTCATTTGGCCCTTCCTTGACATAGGTTGTATGCACCTCTACAGTACTTGACAGTGAAAATGAAGGTGAATTCCAATAGGTCTCTATCCATGGATCATAGAAGTGTGACAATTTTATAGTTCGTAGAAGAGTCTCCTCTGTTCATGGTGTCATCTATAGCCATTTGAATTAATAAAAAACTATTAAATTTGTTGTTCCTTCTTTATCTAAAACTTCTGCATCCACATTGCAGTATTATACTTCATATAAAAGGAAATTTCTACGGTGAAAGGGAAAGTAAAGTCCCCCATTAGTGCCAAATTCATCTCTCACTCTCAGATATTTCATGCCTCAAAATATGGGAATTTCCTCAAGAGATTGTCCATCATTAGAAGACTACTCCCATGATAACTTGGAGTATGCCTACATGAACACCATCGAGCTGGTGGATCCCTATATGGTTCCCAATGACGAGGGGTACCTATAATGTCCTCTTAGTGTCCCTATTTGACTCCATCATCGTTGGGGATGTGGATTTCTGAATCGTCAGAGTACACATGCCAAAACCTTGATTCAATCCATGCATGCTACCAATATGAGGAAATAGGTTTAGTGAAGAGCTTAGAAGACGTCTTCCACTCATCCCATCTTTTCAGATTCACTTCCACCACTGAAAGTGTTACTCAGTTAGTTTAAACAACCAAAAACACATCATTATTAGTTGCAACCAACTATGGACAAGCCTTAGTCATCTTACCATCATACAGTTGTGATTCTTGGAAGTTCATCTAGTGAGAAACGAGACATTCCCAATACTAGAAACAATCCACATATTCAACTAGAAACACCTATCATACATCCAACCAAAGAGAAACCTCATATAAGAAGAAATGTTCACATTTCATGGATAAATGATGTGCTTATCATCATTTCCTACATTTATACAAATATCTTGATTCTCTAGGCCCTCCATCTATCATAAGTCTTGTGGGAAGCCCTCTTAGAAGCCTTATAAATCCGCCTTTAATTTTAAATAGATGTTGTGGAAGCCGAGAATTTCCATAGAATGTTTGTCGAGCAGTTAGAATGTTAGGCCATCAAATCTTTCAACGAAAAAGACAATACTTCACTTATATAGAGAAATATATGTATGTTTTACATCACATTCCAGTTCAATGGAATGTAATTCCATCATTGTCTTATCTACATGGGTACTAGGATTAATCTAATCCCAACCCAAACACTCTGAAAGCTAGAACTGACTGAAGTAGATTTGAGTCCCTCTAACATGAAGATTCAAGGTTATAACAGAACTAAGTAGAGTCCATGTGTAAAATTACATTAAAAGACCTATTTAGGTGGTCTTATTGATAACACAAAATTCATGTTTGTCTCACTGGATACCACCTGAAATTACTTGATGGGTGAACCCTGGATCCATCTGCACATAGTTGTTCCCTCCACATATCACGAGTGCCTCAAGTACTCCCTCAACAGTCATATAAGCATTATCTAAGGTGGTGTTTCTCCCATTTCCACTTGTGAAGCTCACTATATGGATGAATTATACTACCAAATCAAGGAAAATCATTCTCAGAATAGTGAGGTGGGGAAAAATTCTATCACCTCTGACCCATGGAAAAACATGGATGATGCATTTTTCATCTCAATTCTTCATTTGGAAGCAACAATACATTCCTCGGGAAACTGATTTTCATTTCTATAAAGAGGGAAAGATGCATTACCCAGTATAAGGAATGTTGTAAGATTACCTTATACTACTAGAAGGAGAATGACTAGGTAATATCAAAACCTCTTACCCCTGTCAGGCATCAAGACATTCTCCATAGGGCTATAGTTGTTCTCCAGAACAACTTGTCCCATCATGCAATATAGAATAAAAGACTCACTCACCACCACTTATTTGAAATCATCAAGAATGGAACGCTCGGTCAAATTCCTAATGGAATCACACCTAAATCCATTGATTCCACAGTTCTAGTAGTGTAGGAGTCTCCCGGTGAATATTCCATATCTGCCCAAGTAGGCACCAGTGTTCCTATTATATTAGTTATCATGGGTGAATTGTCTCCCCGCATTGATTCCCCTATCATATATTAAAAAGAAGGCATGGAGGCTGATCCTCCCATATTCATAGAAGGTATATCCACCACGGTCGATGAGTTAGTTCAAGTGAACCTTGACACTAAGATAGATCTATGGCCAACACTAATTGGAATAGATATTCATATAGAGTAAAAACAATGGTATGTGTATTTCCAGAAGTAGCATCATGATGTGTTTTCTTGGACCTATGATTAGATTCTCGGATAATACCCTTAGGTATCCATCCATCACCTTGGCCTCCCATTGAGTCTTCATGGGTTAAAATATCCTCCCAGGAAGATTCACCCCTCTCATAGTGCTATGGTTGAGGCCGATGTTGATAAGCTCATCAAATTCAAATATTTTAGGGATGTCTAATACCTTAGATTGTTAGCCAACATCGTTCCCATAAGGAAAAAAGAATAGATAGATCATATTCCTCATTGACATCTGAGATATTAGCTACAACTATCCAAAGTATGATTTTCCTCTTCCAATAATAGATTTTTGAAATAATTCCATAGTTATGATATAAGATCTCTCCTTTATACAAATTTATTTCGGGTATAATCAGATATACATGGCCCCAAATATGAGGATTGCACTACCTTTAGGGTACTATAGGGGACCATATACTATCAAGTAGTTCCATTAAATTTGAATAATTAAGGAGACACCTATCTGCGTGCCACATACTATATATTCATTGTGATCCTCAGGTCTCTATCGGAATGCTATGTGGATGACTTGGTGGTGAAATCCTACCAACCTCAGAACCATATCAGAGATCTTTAGAAAGTGTCTAGCTTCCCCCACTCCCCAAATATATAGTGGAAACCCATGATGTGTGCCTTTAGGGTTACCACTATAATGTTGGTCTGCTACTTCGTCAGATATAGAGGCATCAAGATCAATCTAAATAAGATCTAGGCTATCCTCCAGATGCCTCCTCCGAGAAACCTATGGGAGGTCGAAGAATTTTAAGGCCACTTAGCCTAAATAATAAGATTCATTATGAATCTAGCTAGAAATTCTAATCCATTTTCCAACCTCATTATGAATTTTGTCATCAACCAATGGGATGTAGAGTGTTAGAACACATTTCGGGAAAGCAAGCAATATCTGCTAAAGACATCGGTTCTAATGCCACCATTTTCCATGAATCCATTGTTCCTCTATTTTACCACCCTAAAATGTTCCCTTAATTATATGATCAATCAGAAGAACAACAAAGGGATAGACAATGGTTTATTCTATCTCAGTTTTATTCTCCTTGACACAGATACAAGATATTCTTCTATATAGAAGAGATGGGTTACGCCAGTTTTCGCAGTGAAGAATATTTGACATTTTATATAGTGTCACAAGATATAGATGATTTCCCATGAGATCCCACTAAAGTATATTCTATACCGCCCCATTATGATAGGCTGTTCAGATCGTTGGGTTGTGTTCCTTCTGTTGTTTGACATCATGTTTGTCTCGTAGAAGGCTGTCAAGGTTCAAGCGCAAGAATACTTTCTGGTCGCCCATCCAGCCCCAACTAGTTAGTCCTCAGATCATTGTTTTTCAGAATAGTCCATCCTCTTAGTATATCAGGTTGTTCCATGCTAGAAAATACACATCAATGGTGCCTCCTAATGTTTTTCCGGCAGAAGGCTCAATGATCCCAGGGTCAGTAGAGTAGACATTGGGATTTTCATCATCACGCCTATATAGGTTTCCCTACCTTATTCATTCTTGACATCAGAAGGATTCACAAATAATTAGGAAGAGTATCGGGCCCTTCTAAGTGATATTGAGATGGATTTGGAGATTGAAGTTCCCCACTTGCATGAAAATGGGTACATTGAGTTTTTCATCAAGTAGGTCGATGGATACAACATAGTGAGGAAGACAAAGATCATGTCCTCTCTAGAGTGAACTCATTGGCTGATGGACCGATTCCCTTTTTCGACAAAGGTTACTCATGTTACTTGGTCACAAAATAGTTGAGCTGATACCCTAAATTTCATAGATGCATCCTTCATAGATCCTGACTAGTGTTATTTTTTTTATCCATCTGGCACATCGAATTGTTATCACTCTCGTCACTCTGGATGATGATAACAACTAGAAGGAGGACAATCTGATTACTGGTTCTTCCACGTCAGGACCCCAATATCCCTCTGCACATGAATAAACCACTGATTGGAGTACTCCTTTAATCAAATACCTCTAACATGGTGTTATTCCACTAAATAGAGAGAAACATTACTGAATCTGTTGGCGTTCAATGTAGTTCACCTTTATAGTGGACCCAGCTATGAGAAAACTCTATTTAAATGTGGGTTTGATGAAATTAAAATCTAATTCATTCAACTAGATGAGATTCACCAGGTTATACAGTAGGTTTATGTAGGATCTTGTAGTGCTCATTAGTAAGGGATAAATCTATCCCATCAGACTGGTAGGCTACATTACCTTTGGACTACTATATTTTGTGACTATATTGAGTTCACCAAGGGGTCACACACATGTCAGATCCATTCCAACTTTTCACATTGACCTCCAAATCCCCTCTATACTACCAAGAACTCTTGTCCCTTTTTGACCTAGGGACATAATGTCATGGGACAATATCCACCAATAACATCTTTCCAGTACATGTTCATTATGACCATGACTGATTTATTTTCCATGGGGGTAGAGGAAATTCCACTCAAGGAGGTCAAGGCCCATTCTATTATTGATTTTGTGAGATTAGAAATCATTAATGGATTTAGATTCCCTTACGCTATTCTCCTCGATAACAGATCAATATTATAGTAAGCTAAGATAAAAAAAATTTATGCCAAGTACAACATCTGGTCCAACCATAATTCTTTATACCATGAGGAAGAAAATGGATAGAATGAGGTGTTAAACAAGACACTATATAACATTATTCATAATATGGTTGGTCGAAATAAGAATAGTTGTCAGGAAAATCTCCCAAACACCCACTAGGCTTATCAGATGACGACCCACAATTCTTACTTAGTAAATCCATATTCCATGGTGTTTGGAACATAGGAAATCCTTCCCATTGAGATCTAGTTTTTATTACTCTTCATAGATATCTATGGTTATAATATGTACAAAAATTTATTCAATGTCCAGGTAGATGAACTAGAATTCATTGATAAAAACAATTTCCAAGACATGCACTATCTAGAGAGGAACAATAAATAGACAGCCATATCATTCAATAAGAAATTTCATCTCTAATCGATAAACCAAGGTGATATTGTACTATCTCTTTGAAAACTGATGATACCAGGTAAGAATCCACTAAAATTGGAGCCAAAGTGGGACGAATCGTACATCATTAACAAGGCCTATCCAGATGGTGAATACTCTTTACTGACTGTGGATAGATAACACATCACTCCTCCATCCAATGCCACATTCCTCAAGTAGTACTTTTCATGAGCATGTGACTCCTCTTTAGTTCCAATCCCCAATTAGGTTCCAAACACTATAAACATAACCCACGTGTTACATGTCCAAACTCTAGGACCATAAACTATGAATGCTTTCATCCTCATATCACAATGTTAAAAAACATGAAAGACCTTATTTAGGGGTGTATGGAATATCATGGACCTCTGTGGCCCCCATTCATGTCGGGCCATATTTTTTGTGTAATACATTTCCCCTGTTGCAAACACCTTGGTCACCTTCAACCTTCGGAACATTACATTAAACAGGACACTATGGTCCAAACTCCAAGACATTATAATAAGAGGTTATAGTCCTAGAAACATAACACTAAACTATTTTTGGAAAGTACAAGTATCACATCATGAAACCATATGTGAGACTCTCTCTATAATGTGTTTTGTGTTATGGACCTCATGGGCCTTCACATCGGGTCTATCATGACACCGTACTACGCATATACATTTGGAATTCTCACCCATGGTCTGAAATCTAAGCTCATAAACTAATAAATCTATAGTTTTTACTGAACGACATTAAACTTCATGGATTGGTCTTATCATATGACCTTATACTACAACATCAACATCCTAATCATATGATGATAAACTACATATAATCTACGTCATAACAAAATGTCTTCAAACTACACAATATTGATGGTCCATTCCACATAGCCTAAAAAAGGGATGTACATACATCCCAATCACAAGACGTTAAACTAGGTTACAGTTGTCATGCAGGTATCACAATGAAGAACAACACTGTATTATAGTGTTCTCTCGAGAGAGAGATCATAACCCCTTACACTAGTCATTTTCCATGCCAAATAAAAGAACTATGGGTGGCTTGATTCTTTCCCTTGCAAGATACGTAGTGACGCCTGAGCATCAATCCATAGGACTAAGTGTAATAATTATGTCCCTTCATGTAAGATCACCATTATCCTTACCACATGAAAAAAAAATATTGGATCTTAGGAAAACATATGGCTTGATACCCATCCTTATGGGATATGTAGATATTCCTAGACACTTCATATTTTGGTCCATCCATAGACCTTCTTGGGGGTGTTTGACGTAGTATATATCTCTATGGTCCACATTCACATCGAGTTATAGCAACTGCATCAGATATATTCTTGTGGAGGTACACCCCGATGTCCTAGTCGCATGATGATAAACTGTGTTACACTCATTGTCCTAGTCGCACAATGATAAAATGTGCATCAATCAACTTCCTCACTGCATGATTTTTAACTAACTAGAATTCCCGAACTATGATTGGATTTATTTCCATCCATATGGGATAAATAGTAATTCTCATACATTTTTTCATCAGGTCCATCCCCGGGTTCAATAATCTTTTTGTCCCTTTGGCCTCCTTTATTATGGTCCAAATTATGTTACCTTCAACTAAGATCCCTATGGTCCAAGATCTATGACCTTAAACTAGATGTCTGGGTTAATGTGTACAGACTTTAAACCGTGAATAGTATTTTCTTTGGAGTGTATACTGTAGCGATGGGTCTCTTCATCCCGCACTCATGTTAGGTATTAATGATCATTTCATACACATTTCTCTCTAGGAAACCCTCCTCCAAATCCTTTGTATTTGGAACTAGTCCATTACTGAGCCACAACCAAGATCTATATGAAAAACTCTATCCTTGAGTAGGGATTTTAATCCTTCTATCTAATATTCCCCATAATTGTGTTCAAATGCATTTTGGGGTATAACCTAGAGTGTTGGATTTTTCATGGTCACATGTACCTTTATTTGGGTCTTCATTATCTTTCACATCTGAATAGACCCCCTAATAACATGGTTCCTGGCCACATGGATCACCAACATTCTATCCCTAGTGCCTTAGGATACTCACAATGACCGTTTGTGATAGGCCACATGTTTAGGACATGGTAAGTGATCGAGCGTCATTTTTTTGATTCCATCTGAGGCAACAAGATATGAATGTTGTGATTCAAAAAAGTTTAGTAGTTATCCTCCATCGCCATTCCATCCTAATTGTGTCCCAGATATCGATTGTTATGATTCATCATGTCTACCTCCTTATGTTTTGGTAGAGCTCCAACACCCTCGGTGTTACTCCTCTATGCACCTGTACAGGTTGAGTAAGAAGGTCATCAACATTGGGACTTCCTTCGACTTCCCTCTTCCCCTTATGAGTGATTTCGGGTGTCGTGAAAATCATCAACAATTCTTTTTTCCCACACCGAGAATGATTTATGTATGATTAAGTGTTTTGACGAGGTTTTTACACATATGTATTGGTTGCATAATATCTTGGTCCAAACTCACTAAGCTTAAACTAAGATCATTTATAGGATTTGTTTATATATGTGTTGTGTGGTATTGGGCCTCAATGGTCCTCATTCATGTCTGATTATTTTTCTTATCCATACACCCCCCATTTTGGTCATTCTCGTGCTTTATACACTATTCTAAACTACACTGAATTCCATAATTATGTATGGCTCGATTCATGCCCATCCATGATACGTAGTGATAGCCAGACACTTTGTCTTTAGGTCAAATTTTAACATTCACCCCTTTCCACTTTTATCATAATAAATAAATTTGGATTTATTCCCATCCTTATGGGATACATAGTGACACCCAAACAATTCATATTTAGAGACCAACCACAAATTACATCAAACTATCATCCCTTTTTCCTCAATAATGGTCCAAGCTCAATGACCCTAAAGTATAGGAATTCAATATTTAGGTGTCTATGTAAAACATGGGATATATTTTCCCTCATTAACATTATATTTTATCTCTTTTGTGTCACATGTGTACCCTTATAATGAGTAATTACTCTCTATAGTCAAACCCAGATAAATTTTAACTGAAAGTGAGCTTCCTCAAGAGTGCAGATATAGTGTGTGTGGACCTCCATGGTTCTCATCCACACTGTATCTGTTATATCACTAAATAATTCATATTACTTTTGGAATGATTCACCTATGGTCCAAACTCCACAACCTTAAAATGAGAGACTATATTCCAAACAACATGACATTAAAATGTATGTAGTCCTCTTAAGGGATTATGACATATGGTGTTGGGACCTCTTAGGTCCTTATTCATGTTGGGATTATCATAAAACCACATCAAACATACCCATTTTAGACACAAAATTTGTATTACATACTTTTTGACCTCATACTAAGAGTTGGAATCCTTAACTCGTGATGTTAAACTATGATCGTAGCTTAAAAAGGTTCAGGTACCCTCTATTTATAACAAAGTATGTCATGATTCTCATCCTTATGGGATATGTAGCATTTTCTCGGAAGTTTATCTTCAATTATAGGAATTGGTTCATTGAACCTTATTGTCCTTTTTAATGTCATATTTTACCCCCTGTTCTATACGCACACCCTAATACTGAACATATTTCTGTCAGTCTGAGAAACATGACATTGAATTGATTTTTTGGCCCATGCAATATAACCTTAAACTATATGTGCACCTGGGTTTGAATCCCACTCATTGATATCTTCATTATAAACTTGTATTCCTCCTTGGTTTGGGTTTCAACCTCTTACAAATCTAGATGGACCCCCTACTAGTGATAGTTTCATGCCACATCGGCTCATCTCCCATCTTAGGCCAATGTCGAAATGGAACTTCAACACAAAATGGCAGATCCTGTATTTAGAATTTGGTGAAAATTTAATCCTTATATCACTCACACCAATCAAACCTAGTGTGGTTATTATCCATGTGTTTCGAAAATTGTCAGTAGTCAGACCCTACTTACCATTCACCATGTTATCAAGACCTTGGAAGCCACAACATACCTTCATTTTACATCATTGTATCATGGTGGAAATCCATTCATGGTGTCACCCTTGATGAATTCTCCCATATATTTTGTAACCCACCTATACTAGTCCTTGTTTTTTTACATCAACCATAGATCATGAAGTTTTATGAGTTTTAGTGGGTTGGGTATCAGTATGGTTGAGTCACAGGAGGGGTTTTGGGTCCAACCTCTAGGACCTTAAACTAAGAGCCTTATAGGGATAGTTTGTCTTGAAATATAGCCTTTTATGGTCTGGATGGTGTCAATTTTATCACCCCATATCACCAGCTATACCCACTTTTGGGAAGTTTTTTCCAATCCATTTCTTAATATATGTGTTGTGTGAGCCTCCTTGGGCTCTTTCACATCGGCTATCTTGTCCCCTCCCCACACACTTATTTTTGGAATGGAAATCTTCATAGTCCATTCCATATGAAATTAAACTATTTTCTAGGGTCCATGCAATATGATGATAAACTATGTGCAATGTACCAATCATATTACATTAAACTATGAGATACATCTTGATCACAGGAAGGTAAATTGTATCATGTATCATCCATATCGTCTGACATTAAACTATGTGTTCATCATCCATAATGTCTTCACATGAAATTAAAAAGAATATTAGGTCTTTCTTGAGAGTTATCCTCCCTTGATGATGGTCATGTACCTCATTATTATCATCATCATCTATCACTTGTAATCTGAGATGACGCTTCCCTAGGAGGCATGTTAGATCTTTGTTTAAACCAGTATGCTTACACAAGTGTGTTCTAAGCCATGGTGGCACAACCCCGATAGTATTGGAATCCTTTGGAAAATTAAATCACTACACCCCATGCTTTGGGTGAACCCCATTTGGAGACTCAATCTATTTCACATATGAAGGGACCCCCTAATGATATAGTGGATGGACACATGGATCACCTACCATCTTGTACCAATGCCCCAAAAGACATCAGACGAAATTTTGTGAGAGGTGCCGCATTTCGAACAAGGTATGTGGTCCCAAATGATCTTTTTTATATTTTCATGCTAAGAAATATTGATACTGTGTTTTCTAACATGGTAATCAGTTATCCTATATCACAACACCACTCTCTTTATTCTATCAATTTTGGTTTTTATGATTCACACTCTTCATTCCCCTTTGTTCGGATTGATTCCAATGCCCCTAGAGTTATCTCATTCATGAGTTAGATTACATCGAGAAAGGAAATATGGATGATACAAGAGACCTATTCTCTATATAAAACCTCACTATGTCCGAACACTCGAGGAGGTCAATCAATAACAGTAGACCCCGGGTGTTTAATGATTATATGGGACTCTCATGCAAAGTGAATAATCCTGTGATTGTCCCTTTTTTTCTCACAATAGATATGAACCATGAGAGATTAGGTATTAGAAATTTGTTTTTTCAAAAATATGATTAATTTGTGATAATTAAAATCAAGAAAGAGAGTATGTTTTATAAGTTTGTAAAAACACCCCCTTATTGATCATCCCCTTTAATGGATCACTTCATCTCAACCACCCTTCAACATGTGGCCTATAAGACCTTATATCACTACCTAAGCTCCCTTTCTTCAACAATTTCATCAGTACAAAGCTCATCAACCCTGATGTACATCCGGTACCACTCAATGAATAGGTCCCCCACTTGACTGCTCACTTATTCTAGATACTCTTGGGCCTTTTCCAGTTGGTCCTTAAATCATGCAACATGTTCTGACTAATTGGTGATGAAGGTGGAATGTTCGTTAATCTGATCATCAAGGAATTATATCTCTTATTAAACCTCCAAGAACATATAAATTACATCATATTTATTTTCAAACCATGAAATTTCCATGTTTCTATTACTTTCCAATATCATATCAGAAATATATTCTTGGATTAGCACATGAAGATTGTAAGAATCCACCCCTCTGGAAGAGAGACAGTTTATCCAGGTGTGGAGTGACCCAACACATCTCACACATTGTATCTCTAGAGCCTCACAGAAACACATGATGCACATACAGTCCATATATAAGTCATTTGTCTTTCCAAATTCTATTTTGGATTAGAGTGTTCTAGTTATTCAGGGTCTACGGGTTTTAACTCCAGGAAGATGTCTAAGAGCTCAAAAACAAGATCTTCCTACGATATTTTAAGGGATTAGGCTCTATAAGATGTATATGAATATATTCTATCACTTATTCCTCAAAAACCTCACCCCTCTATCTTGGGTCTCTTCCCTATCATTTCAATCACCAGTTTCTTCAACCTCCCACTCAACGGGTGCCAAAACTCAATCATCTTGAGTGACTGGTTCCTCACAGATTAGTTCAGTCATCAAAGCTCTCTCGTAGATGTTACAAACTCATCGTTCATCCACTACATTTTCAACTAATATGTGGAATGGTATGAAGTTGAAATTTTCATGATATTCAATCTATATTTTGAACCCATCATCATTGTACATCAGTGGCCAAACCCCATAACTATTCAAAAGTGATGGTTGTAGACCATTTCTTGGAGGACATATGGAATTTGGAAAATCATATCCTCTGAGATGATCTATGATCTTTCCATGAAAAATCTGTAATGGTCCACATATTCTCCTTGGAGTGCATCCCCTTGAGATGTGCCCAAGAATTTTATAAAACCTTGCCAACACAGGAACTTCCAGGCTGACCTTGTTGTAAGCTATCATGATCCCAACCATTACGAGTGTCCCTGAGCAGACCCCCAATCTTGTATCCCATAATAGCATCATCCACCCACTCAGGAAGTTAGTAAGAAAGGATGTTTATCACACTAATGGTTCACAGCTCTCTTCCATGTTGTACCCCCATGTTTTATATTATCCTCCATCTTGGACCACCCAATATGATTCATCATCACCCATCTGTTACACATTCAGACACTTCTTCCCTCTACCTATCATCCTCACCTTCTTATATTTCTTGATGAACAGGACGAACCTAACTAGGTATGGGATGTATTTTATGATTTAATCGATCCCCATCATCTCCTTCACTGCATCCATGGGATTCCTTGCTAAAATGGGGGCCTGTGATCTATCCATCCAAATGTTCTCCATTAACGTGAACATGTCATATTGGAGTCCCTCAAGAGGAATTACATTGATATAATTAATGTTACAAAGGATGAATCCAACCACCTCATGGTGTAGGTGGAACATGTTTATGGTAGGGGACCAACATCTAAATAGCTCTGACACCAAATGTTGCTGACAGTAGATGTGGAATTGTGACGTACACACAACTTTAAATAGACCAATGTTGTGCATATATTCTTCAAAATCCCCACATGTGTTACATACCCAGTGTGGACATTCCCACTAACTTGTAAACTTACCCTTAGACCCCATGTCACAGTCCTTATTCTAGCCCACATTTTCATCCATTATAATGCATTGGAAGGTGCACACCTAGTGGGTAGGGGATTTCTCATGCACTGGATCATATCCCGTGATTGTCCTGATCGTCGGGATCAGAACATATACAACCACATGTTGAATATCTTTGGAATCATGACCATTAACTGGGATATTGAACCACTGGAGGATATCTTTTTTAGTTACCCATTACAAAAATGAGTCAACTTCAAATCATATGAGGGACACATCATCCAGTATCCCAAAATTCCATAGCATGAGAGTATCACTTAGAAAGTAATCCTTCTGAGGCTATGTTTGCATTCCCAATAGCATTTCATTATCTAACACCACCCTTCTAGCATGATGTATTTGAGGATTCCCGATCATCTCTTCCCTCCACATGGTAATAAAAGCTTCCCTCTCAGAAGAAGTCTATTGGCCGACCATGTCAATCATGTTTTAAAAACACTATGGTCAATGAGAAAAATATTGAAGGATGATAGAAAAAATTATTACCTTCATGTAAGGTTGGATAGTGGACTTGGGAAATATATCTAAATCCAAAGTGTTCAAGATTCATTAGTTGTGTGTAAAGTATCAACCAAATTTTGGGTTTCCACACATGAATTAGAAACCTGTGTGGACAAGAGACAAATAGCATAATGTTATGAACGTAATTGTACTATATAGATCCCTTAACATATCTATAGACATGGACCGGGTCTTCTACATGCACATATAGGGGGTTTCATGATTCTCATCATCTTTTGTGTGAACCTTTGCAAATGCAACATGTTTTTTGGTGTTTCCCTTAGATTACCACCATATTTTACCCTTTTTGCTCTGATTGCAAGGGGAAATATTATGGTGTTGAATTCCACTTGAGGCTATATATTTTCCTTTTTTCTATGAAAGTAGAAGACACCCTTTGACTCACTGGAAAATTCTGAGAAGCCCAAGGGAGTCATGCGCAAGACCTAAGCTCAGACTATATGTCTAAAATCCATATGGAAGACCTTTATGCACCAAATGTGACATTAATTATATATTTTCGACTATTGATACCCCAAAATAACTATGTAAGGTATGAAAAATTAAAGAGGTCGGTGTGTAAAAGTTTTATCCACATATAAGTATCTTACACACCCAATGTGACATCAAACACACACTTCTATTTTTAACATATTATATGTTGCCACCAATGATTTTTCCTAATAATATAAGGAAAATCCCTTTATTTTTGGTAATGATATGAAATCTGAACCCCCTCCCCTGCATGTGTAAGGCCACCTATTCCTCAATAGCACGTGAACTATGAACCCTACAAGGTATGGTATATTGTGAGACATGTCCCATATGGGTCCTCCATTGTGTGGGACCACAAGGGATTCACCCTCGTTCATTTATTTTCTTATTAAGGAAATTGCATGAAAAAGACCCCCTCTTTTGTGCAACATTAACCGTTACACACATCATCTTCCAACTAGAATATTCTATTTTGCATAAAAAATTTCAATCTTACATTCAGACCTTAACTTATTATCCATGGGTTTCTATTACTCTAAAGAAGCATTTTTGATCCCCTCTAGCGCAAACCTCCCATGTTTTATGTGCACCTCCTCCGTGCGGCCCCCCAGGCTTGTGTGTTGATATTTCATGGTCCCTCGGGTCGTCTCCCTTGTACGCAGCCCTGCCAATTTATTTTTATCCTAAGCACGCTAATGGATTTGCCTTTTTGGAATATCCATGATAATGTGGACCCCACTATTGACCACACCTCTACCTCACTCTCATCATCCATGAGGAATTTCTTCCCTTCCCTAAGTGTGGATTTATATTAGTTATGTAAGTCTATGGGGTGATGAGTGATTTCCCCATATATGAGCTGTAGTAAGTTAATGTACCTATATCCAACATCCCCAACACACACCATTAAACTATGATTTCCACATGTGTGTAATGTTTGGAAGAATTAAAGAGGGTATGGGAATCAGATCCCCCTCATATCACTCTCCCTTTTGGATTTTTCTTAATGGGTTTCTGGGGAATTCTCCACTCCCACATATCTAATTGGGAGTGAGATCTTCCTCACTAGGAATTATATCTTCCACACATGGAATGACAACCTCATTTGGAAGCTGCAATGTGCAAGACCCACACCATCTCTCACTAACACACCATTCGTGATGTGACAATCTGGTCCACCACTTCCTTTTGTTTCTCACACCAAGTGTGACTCACATGGCCTTAGAGCTTAGTATTGACCATGACATTCCCAATGAAATACATTGGTTTTTACCTTTATCTTTTAATTATGGAACATATGATGCCTCTTTAAGGTTCAATCACAAAAAATGATAAAGCTTGGTGTGCCCCTCCTAGGGGCATACCTCCCTGATTCACCCCTTGTGGCATCTATATCCATCTTCCCATGGGCCTCCTCTTTTTGTATAAACCCGAATTCTCCTATCTAAACTACATGGGGTTTGATTTCCAAAAAACTAGGATATGTAGGAAGCCTCCATGGGGTCCAATCCCATCTTCCACCATCCATCCCGATATTCTCTTGGACACATCCTCAAAAGGCCATACCCCAACCCGGAGGCCACATCTCCTTCGGGTCTTCATTCGGGCATCTTTTATGCATAAGTCTCATCCCCCATTCAGAACTGCATGGTAATTGATTCCACACTAATTGGGATATGTATGAAACCTCCTTGAGTTTCAAGACCATCACGCCCCACATATCCATCCATTATATTTAATCATTCCATAGTCCATCTTAATTTTTATCAAGAATCCACATCCAAGTGGAATAATTTCATCCCATCTAATTCATCTCTATCCCTGTAGAATATGGGAAGTCGAAGTGTATAATCCCTAAAAAATTCCACTAAGATTGATCCTCTTGCATAGGGACTCTAGCCATGTATAATCCCCTATTCCATCACCCTTTCTAACTATGGTGGGTTCGAACTCTATCTTCTATGAAGGGTGTGTATGAAGCTTCTATGAGGTTCCATCCCAGACAATGGTAAATAGTGGTGTCCTCATCAATGGGGTGCACCTATCTGATATAGCACTATAGGTATTCCGATCAGCCTCTATGGTGTGACATCATCCCTTTATGGGAAACACCACCATAGGTCCACCTCCATAGGCTCTCTGATACATCCATATGGTAATCCTTCTTTAGTTCTCCCTATTAGGGATGTATCTCATTGATATATATTTGAAATATTTTAAAATCATGATCGTCCCTCTCTTATAGACAATAAAATTTTATCCTACCCTATTCAAAACATGGGGTGCTTGGGGTAAAACTTAGAAGACATACCTGTGGAATAAAATACCCATCGATCGATGTGGGATACATTGGGGTTTCATGCCCCTGAGAATACCTCTTATGAGGAGGAATATAGGTGTACCAATGTTCCATCATCAATAGATTTTTAGTGATGCACAAATTGACTACCTTCATAACCAATGGTTAATGCCCTAACATGACCCCTTAGAATGTCCAGACAGAACCAGCATATTTAATTGGACTCTACAAAGAGATGGCACCATAAATGAGTTTTAGGAGCAATGTATTAATTTCTAAGGGACACCCGGACTAGGAAAAAATTAATGAGGAGGAATCCATGGAAGGAGAGAAAAAAATCCCATCATCCCATTTCGGTCAAGGATTAGACGCCTCTAATGAATTGGTGAATTTTTTTTCTCTTTTAGAAAGTGGTAATGTAGTGCAAAATGCATCATCAGTGAATGGATCACAAGTGAGAGTAGTTTTCCCTAGCATAAAGTGTTAGAAATAATGAAGATTTGATAATGAAATAGTTTCCTACTATAAAAGTATGTTTTAGTTTTCTTGGTGAATCGAATTTTATGGAAAGTCACAAAAATTTCAATCTTGTCAATGAAACACAAGGTGACCTTATAGAAGATAATTAAGTTCAAAATTTGATAAATGATACATTTGAATTTGTTGAATGCAATTTCCATGATTTTAAAATATTAATAGAACCATTCGTTTATCCTAATTTTTTTAATATTTCTCAAAACATTAGTGAACAAAAAATGAGTTTTATGAGTTAGTTGAAGATATAAAACAATAACTTTATGAAGGGTGTTAGAGGTATTCAATGTTTTATTTTCTAATTATGTTTCATCGTATCATGTGTCTATATGGAATTATTGACAAATAAATGTGATTTATTTTATAGTTACTTCATTATTAATTTAGTGAAGCTAATATCCATACATAATTCTATGATATAAAGAAAATCATCAACAAACGTGGACATGATTATACAAAGATAGATGCATGCCCTAATGATTGCATAAATTACTTGTCATAAGAGTTCGATAAATATAAATTCATATGATTTCAAATAATAATATGGAATTAAATGAATATGAATGAGGGAGAAAATCAATGCAACCACAAGAAAAGGAATAAGAAGAAAACTCATGAAAATTTATTACATTACTTTCCTCTAAAACCATGATTGAAAATATTATTCATGTCATATAATACATCCTCGATCATGAAGTGATATGCTCAAGATAGTAAAAATGATGTCTTGATGCGACATCAAGAATATTCCATATCATAAATGGAGTATGATTCATTATATCCAAATTTCTTGGATCTTAGGAATATATGTTTGGGATTTTATTCTAATCGTGTTAACCCTTTTTGTAATTTAAAAACTAATTATAGAATTTGGAAAGTTGTTTTGATCTCCTAAAATCTACCACCATTGATGTGTATGTATAAGAAATCTTTTATTATATTGATGATTATTCTTATAAATAAAATTACTGGAAATGACATTGATGTATATCTTATACATCTAATAAAGGAATTGTGAGAATTATGGGATGATGGCATGGAAACATAAGATGATAGAATGAGAAAATTAATAAAAATGTATATTACTTTAATGTGGATAGTAAGTGGCTTTAATGGACTAGGAAACTTATCTACTTAGAATACTCGTACTGGTTTGGCTTGACTAGTTTGTAATTTTGATTTTGAAACTCAATGATTACCTAGTAGTAAATAAGGGTGTTTTATGTGTTATAATTGATTTCTTCATGCCTATTATAAATTCATGTTTGAAAAGACACAATTCAATGGAGATATTGTATTTATAAAGATACCAGAATTGTTATTTTGTTTATAAATCATGCTACAATTAATGAATTCCACTATAGAATTTGGAGAATGTAATCATTTCAAATAATGTGGGAGAATGGTATGAGGTAGAATATTTGAAGCAGTAGGAACAAAACAGTTGAAGAAAATGAATATATTTTTCAACCTCCCTTATTGGTAGTTTAATTGTATACATCAAAAAGAAGACAAAATGCATATTGATAATAATTTTAGTCAAAATATATTTTATATATTTCATAATTAGAATGTTAAATCAAAGGACCACATTAATACTCATAAGTATTTGGAATAAATGAATATAAGTCAAGGTTTACAATAAAATAGGAAAGGAAATTATACTTCAACTACTTTTACAATGAAAAATCATGAGAAATACATATTCTTTCAAACATTGAAGAATGTAAAATTGAAGGACAGATATTCAAGTAATATTTCATATATCGTTGACTTAAAACATTGAAAGATAAATGGTTTGAAAATTCAGGACTCAAATATTTTTGATGCAGTAGTTATTTCCATTTGCATTTCGTAATATGTTACCTGAAAAAGTAACTACAGTTATAATTGAGTTGTAATCCTTTTTAGAGAGATTTGTGGAAAAAATATAAATCCAAATAATATTGATATATATAAATAAATAATTTTTTAACGCATTATAATTTAGATAAGTTATTTACTCATTAATTATTCCTAGCCAGGATTCATTTAACTATTAATATGGTTGAAGAAGCTAAACATTGTGAACTGATGTACTATCGATTGATGTATCCAAATAAGAGAAGAATTGATATTATTTTTATTTTCATTATTGAATTATATTTTATCAAAGAAGTATGTAATTTTTTTAATTTGTTTTTAATTTTTTTCATCAGGTACATAATTCATTTGAAATCATATGTGAGAAATAAAGCTCAACCAGAAGGCTCTATTTGCAAATGTTACATAGCCGACGAGTGTCTGACCTTTTATTCTATATATTTAGATAGTATTGAGGCTAGATTAAATTTTGTTAGATGTGTTGATGACATCTCCACTAATTCTCTTTTTGAAAACCATTCATCAGTATTTACAAATATTGGAAAAACAATTCAAAAGAACAAATATTTTACACTCAATGAATTAGAGGTGATGCAAGAACATAGATATGTGATGCTCAATAGTCTTATTGAAGATCAATTAATTGAATAATTTCGATTGAAAATAATGAGGTGACTCAGGGGTTGAGCTCGAAATGAGGGGGAACTAACAATATCGATTAATAAAGAGATTTTTGAATGGTTCACTCATCCTGTAATTATATACTCATATTCATATTATCGATGTGTAGATATTTATTATATGTTAAAAGTAACACATTATATATTCTTATATAGATAGTAAAAGTTGATAATTGAGATGAAATATCAAATTATTTAATGTAATTGGATTGAATTCCTCTAAGGAAGGAAAAAATATTTGATGCCTACAACATTAATGGCTCTCAGTTTTATACAATTTATCATGAAAAAGACTTGAAAACTCAAAATTGAGATGTATTTACACTTGTGGAGGTGGGATACTATAAAAATTTGATTGATGTAATTGAACTAAACAATCATGGTCAATTATAAGTTGTCTTATTCAATTATAGGTGGGTCAACATTTATAGGGTTATAATGAAGCATTCATTACGTTCAACTTATGCCAACTTC
Organism: Viscum album; assembly: GCA_963277665.1. Lineage (NCBI taxonomy): Eukaryota > Viridiplantae > Streptophyta > Magnoliopsida > Santalales > Viscaceae > Viscum > Viscum album. The sequence continues at coordinate 610,561,754 of OY728135.1, read as the reverse complement.
TCTCAATTGATCGATGCCACTAAAAATGAAAATCATGATCCATTTATCTTGGATTCACAAGATAAGAAGTTTTATTTTTTTGATGATGAAATACATGATGTTTGGAGTGTTTTTTATAATTAAGTAATATATAATTTAATGAAAATATTCTATGATGATCAATTGGTACTTTGTGACAATAAACCTCATAAATCAAAAAAACATTGAACAATGTTTTCCTAAAAATACTGAAATAATGTTTTTTGTAAGAGAGGGTGAAAATGATGATCCCTTAACAATAGATGTTGATAACAAAAATACAATGAAGATGAATATAATTAAATGAATAAATTTGTAAGGAAACTATATTACAATTTCCCCTCTATATGTGTTTCCAACATATATACATTGTTATAATTTTTTCTTTTTTGTAAAAATATTTTACTTATTTATTTTTTATAAATTTAATATATTTTGAACCCTTAGAATTAAAGGAATATAGAGAATAAAAAAATTAATATCCTAGCTGATCATCATCTCAGATCACACAACCACTATTGTTAGCTTTATTGGATCGAAATGATAATTCTATACTAAATACTTCTATCATGATATAAGTTTCACATGATTTTTTCGGTATCCCACCATCTGATGTACCTACAATGATGGATAATTTGATCACCCATCTATCTATGAGACAATGGTTAGTGACCATTACATATATTTATGTCAATATACACAAAACTATATATTTTATTAAATTATAATGACTTTTTCGAATAAATAAAGATAAAAACAGAAGATAAATAAATATGAATATAGAAGATATAGGGGACATAAAATAAGTCAAGATTATCATTACATTTTATGGGTTTGGTGTGCCTACCAGTGATTCTGCTAGAATATATGGACCGATTCTTGGGAAGCTTTTTTATGATATGATAATTTTTCCCGTTAATTATAAAGATTGAAGGCATATTTCCACAGCTTAAAAAATGATGTATTTGATAACAAATTAATTGTAATATTAATTTAACATTCATTGACATGTAATATAAAATACATGATATAAATTATTAATATACTTATAAAAGTGTTATTTTTTAGAAGATCTTTCATTTTTATTTCCATGACATTGTTTCACACCTATAAACACTAATTTTTTTCCAAGAAATGAATAGATTTTAAATGGAGATTATGAAATAAATTTAATGGAACATCTCTAAGAACATGATAAATGTATGGTAATGTGGAAAAAATAATTTCTCAGGAGTAGTGGAAGATGTTTTTTGATATTAATAGTGACTCATCTCATGAAGTGATTTCATATTTTATGGTATTGTAATAACATAAAAAAAATACAATAATAAAATTTAAGAATATTTCTATTTTTTTGTAGTAATTATCTAAAACAATATTGCCAATCATGAAAAAAGGCCATTCCTCATATCACTGTGTCTTTGTGTTTTTCGAGAAAAATTAAAATCCTGGTTTTATTTTCTCAACTGTTATTATATTATTTTATTATAATTAAATATATTTTTTTTCTAACATTCATATATTTTTTTATAAAGGCTAATGAATTATGTCACTTTAGTGGATGGATAGAGATGTGGTTTATAGTTCATAGGAACCCTAATGGTAGTTCTGTGAATGATCCAACTATGGATGTTCGAGTATGTACTTTTCATTTCATTTTAATGTAATTTCAATACTATCAAAAATATTAATAAGAAATAAATTATAACGACAAAAATTCCTTGAAACTAGTTAAATGTGGCTTGATACATGGACCAAAAATTGTTAATTAGCTCTATTGGCCCTATTTGATCAATCTTGCTGACCCCATTTAATTGGGTTTAATTTCTGTTTGTTGTAATAATTTATTCCTAATTATTATGTTTACAGAGTAATGAAATAACATTAAATATTAATGAAAACAATATGAATTTAATAATATTATAAAGTTCAGATAATTTTAAAAATAGTTTTTTATTATTTTTATATTAACTAATTAAAATCAAGAATCATCAGATGATAAACCTTTAGAATAATCATTCGTGTTCCAAACCAAATAAATTTCAATTGTTTTAGGAAAGGAGAATCTCTATCATGTATGAGGGACGAGTTCTGGGTCTACTCCAACAGTTATCTTTGGTAGGGTTTCATCATCATTTATTGTTACACCCAGTGCAGGTTCTAGTAGTGTTGATGATCATGATGAAAAAAAAAAGAAATTGAAAGGTTGAAAAAAAGTATAATAACATGACTCATATAGGAAAACATTGGATCAATGGTGGTCGACAATAAAAAAATCTCTACTGTCTTTATTTTAGTGAATGATGGGCATGATCACAATGTAAATTGCCAACCATATATTTTACCCCACTAAGGTAAATTATAAACTCTATAAATTATTAAAAAATTTGAAATAGAACACATAAAACGTCCATGATTAAAAATAAATGAAACTTTTATATTAAAATAATTATCTTTGATTCATACAATCCACATCGTGTTTTATATTGTCATGTAGTCGATTAGTACATGCCAAAAATGAATTATGGATCATTTTCCAAAAGATTGAAAACAAAATGAGCTCTTTTTCTTGGTTTTAGCTATGTGATAAGAATTTTATAGTGAAATGAAACATTTATTTAAAACATTAACATAGTTTCGTACCACCCACTTTATGTATCCAATTGATGTGTGTTCAATTCATATACATCACAAATGAATAATGGATCTTTTTCATATAGTTTGAAAACAATCTAATATCATTTTATTAACATTGAAAACGTGAAAAAAGCTTTAAAATAAAATGAAAATTTTATATTGAAATCATGTGCTTTGAGTTATACCAACAATATAATGTTTTTGATATACATGCTATCAATTCTTACACATCAAAAATGAATTATAGATCAGTTTTCCAATGTTTGAAAAAAAATTGAGGTTTTTCTTTTTTTCACTATGTGATAGGAGTTTTAACCTTAAAACATGTGTCAAGGGATCAGAACTATTAAAATGATGTAGGATATATATGAAATCATAAGAAAATTACCGTATATTTATTTTTGATAGGTAGGAACTGATGTCACATCATTCCATGTTAATGTTTTCCCAAGATTCACGTAAACACATTTTCAGTGTTTTAAAAAACTAAACATGCGTGTAATGGTCAAAACCATAGAAAAAGATACCATATTGATGTAAAATTATGGAAAATACATCATTGAATTATTTTTGACATGTACACACAAAAAAGGCATCAATATGACATGTGGTGTCCTCCAAATGACTCAACAATCAGTTTTTAAAGTTAACAATGTCATTAAAAATGCACGTCGAGGGGTTAAAGCTAAGAAAAATACATCAAATGGCTAGGAAATCATAGTAAAAACATCATAGATTTATTTTTGAAATGTATTAACTGATAAAGATCCATTCTAAGTTGCGATTTTCCTGAGAAGCCTCTAGACACCTTTTTAGTGTTTTAAAACACAAAAACATGCATGTAAGGGGGAAAACCATAATAAATGGCCTTATATTGATGTAAAGTCATGGAAAAATCAATATTTAATTATTTGTGACGTTTACACATAAACCAAACATCAATATGACATGCAACGTTCTCTGAATGAATAGTTAATAATTTCTTAATGATATCGAAGTCTTCATAAACATATATCAGGGGTAAAAACTATGAAAATGATGTCATATGACTAAGAAATTAGTATACAATGACTGTATATTTATTTCTAAAATTTATGAACCCACATGATTTCATTTCAAGTAATGGTTTTCCTCAGATTCCTATAAACACGTTTTTAGTGTTTTAAACACAAAAACATGCGTGTAATGGTCAAAGTCATATAAAACGACCTCATATTGGAGTCAAATCAAGTAGAACCCACTATTAAATTATTTTTTGTGTGTAAACATAAAAAAACATCCATATGATGTGTGTTTTTCTCCTAATGACTCAAAAAGTAGTTTTTAAAAATAGCAAAGTCATTAAAAGAATGTGTTAGGAGGTCAAAACTATGAAAAAGATTTTAGATGGATGTGAAATCATAGGAAAATTATCAAAAATTTAATTTTATAATATAATAATATAAAAACTGCATTCCAAGTTATGGTTTTCTTGAGATACAATGAAAAATGTGTTTTTAGTGTTTTAAAACTCTCAAACATGCATATAATGGTCAAAACCGTAGCAAACGGCCTCATATTGAAGTGAAATCATATGAAACTTCCTTCAAATTAATTTTCATGTGTACTCATGGAGATCACATTTACATGACATTTAGTGTTCTCTAAATGACTCAATATGATTTTTTTAAAAGATACAGTATTTAAAAACTCATTTCATGGGGTCAAAACTACCTAATGTCATCAGATGACTATGAAATTAGAGTAAAATGGGTATAGATTTCTTTTTTAAAATTTATGAATTGATGACACATCATTCTGATAAGTAGTTTCCCAATGATACCCAAAAACACATTTTCAGTGTTTTATATCACTAAAACCTGCAAGTAAGATTCAAAATTATTAAAAAACATCATATTGACATGAAATAATAGTAAAAATATATTTTAATTAATTTTTTACATGTATACATAGGAAAATCATCCATATGACATTCTGTGTGCTCTAAATGGATCAATAAGTTGTTTTTAGTAATACGAAAATCATTAAAAATGTGTGTTATGGGGTCAAAAATATGAAAAAGATGCCAGATGGATGTGAAATTAAGGGAAGATGACCATAGATTAATTTTTGATATTTTGGAATTGAATACATGTCATTCTGAGTTATGTTTTTCCCAGCTTTCTTATAAATGCATTTTCAGTGTTTTAAAACCCTGAAATTCATGTGTAATAGTAAAAATAATAGAGCACGACATAATATTCATGTGAAATCATGGTAAAACACTTTCCAGTTATTTGGTATGTTTACCCCTAAAAAGACATTTATACAACATGAGGTGTGTGCTGAATGACTCAATAAACTATTTTTAAAGAAACAAATGTCGTTTAATACATTTGTTAGACTGTCAAAGCTTTAAAAATGACATCATATATATATATATATGGAATTAGAAGAAAATGAACGAAGATTGATTTTTAAAATTTAAGAATGGATAAAATGTTATTATGAGTAATAGTTTTCGAGGGATTCCTGTAAATTTATTTTCAATGTTTTGAAACACTAAAACGTGCTTGTAACTATCAAAGCTATAGAGAACGGACTTATATTTTTATAAATTAATGGGACACAAATCGTTGGATTAATTTTTTAATATAAGAAATAATACTATATCATATTAATTACTTTTTTTAAATGAGTAATTTTCATTCACACTACACGTCTATTTAACAATTGATTAGATTTTTATAAAAAATATTGAGTTTAACTTCCGTTATATGAAACCCTAAGATTAGTTTCTGTGACAAAAAATATAGAGTTTAAAAAAGTTTGAAATATTATCAAAATATCATTATTAAATTTGATAATTATGAAATCTACATTGGAATATGAGGGTATGAATATTAATAACTAAATTATTAAAATTATGGTTATCTACTAATTAAAAATAATATACAAATCTTTTAAAAGAAAAAGAAATGTCCTCTGAAAAAATGTATGTTTTCTAAGAGACTATTTAGGTGCACTTTACATAAATAAATTAAAATTAATTTTTTCCAAATTTAGAATATTAATTTGAGAAAATTATAATAATTTTTCAGATAATCATTTTAAAATTATCTTAGGGTGAACTTTTTTTATGAAAATAATCATTTTTTGATGAATAGTGAAAACTAAAGAATTGTATTTAAAAACAACATTTTTATTTAAATTATTTTTAATGTTTAATTATTTTTTGGATTGGTTTTAAAGTTAAATTAGTTCAATTATATATATATTAATTAAATTTAGGTCATTTTCATCCTTTTAATATTTAATTTTGATATAAAATCTTTGTAATTTGTTGAACATTTTAACTTTAAATACTTGTTTTCTAATCGCATCTATAGGATTAATAGTAAAATTAAAATTTTCAATTATGTGAATGGAAATTAGGAAATTGGATCAAATATTTGTAATCAGAATAATTTATATTATATTATAAAGTTAACTATATTTTTTACCAAAATGAAAAGAGAAAGGAGTAAAAATTATTTACCGTGGTTAAGGTAAAAACTGATTTACCATGGGCTAAAACAGAGAATATTAGGGTTTTAATGATGATAAAACATTTTTTAAATCCTATTTTATGGTCATATTCACACCTTATATATCAAAATTTATAATGTAGTGTCATTTATAATCATTTCTGTGTGAATTATTATCATTTTTGGATTCCTTTAGGAAATTTCCAAGTAATTTCCCTGAGGTTCCCATTTTCCCCACTTATAAAAGGAAACTCCCTACCCACCCTTATTCACTTCTATAAATCCCATATAGATCAAAAAACCTGAAATATTATCATCCCTAAAACTTTTTTTACATTATAGGGCTACTGGTACTCCCAAAAGACCATCCTTAGGGTCCTTAAGAAGGGATCCAACATTGGTTTCTCTAAAAGAAGTTAATTCTATAAAAAATATTTTTTAATTATTTTTTAAAATTAAATTATTTCATAAAACATACAATATAATAACACCTATATATACCATATGATTATATGTTATCATTTTTATGGATTAATAATTTTCCAGCTCCACTTCAATCAAATGGTAAATGAAATCATCAATCATGTGTACAATAGAAAAACCACCTCACGGACGGATGTAGTTCGTTTTCCATCACCATATTTCAAGGATAGATATAATGATTGATTGAATACATTTATATGATATTTATTATATAATATTATATATTTTATTTTAATATCACATGTACCACGTCATGTTCTATTCCATTTCAAAAACGATAACGTTGCTCGTGTGTATGATTAACTACCACCTCACGAAGCGATGTGATTCATTTTCACTTATGATTAACCTGGAATGTGATAAAGAAAAAATTAATGAATATATGTGATATATATGAGATTATATTTATTATTTAAATTTAATATGTCATGAACTTCTTCACGCTTTCACTCATTAAGGGAATAGTACCATCACTCGTGTATATGTATGGCATATCATTTCCATGAAGCGATGTAATTCGTTTTCCATGTTCAACATTCATGAATGGATATAATAATGTATATAATGAATAAATATGATATCTATAACACTAATATAATTATGGATATTATTTATATATTTTATATGAAAATGAACTAGAACTTTCATGAATAAATTCAAATAATAAAACAAGGAAATTGACACCCAAAACAATTAAAATAATGGAAAATTATTAACAAGTGGGTGGTAAAATGAAATAATAGGATAATATATGATATTATAAATTTTAATATAGTTGTGGAATAAGTTAATAACATACATAAAACCATCACACAAGAGGATAAATCACGTTCAATCAAAATGATGTGCGAGGTAAGGGACATCATCTTAATTTCACATCATTGATGCATATTGTCATGTTATGAAGCTAATTTATTTTATATGTTGTATAAACTAAATATTGACATGTAATATCATTAATTATTCTATATTAATGGTATTTAATGTTTTAATTTAAAATGTTTCATCTAAGGGGGTTTGTACATAAAATTTACCAAGTCGTAAAGAATTTCGTAACTCAATTTTATTTCATTTGGTTATGTAACTAATTTATTGTACTTGATATTATAATATTATATGTGTACTTATTTTTTAAAATATATTGATATCTCCACTTTTTTATGTAGATTTACTATTGATACACATAATATATCCATTGGTTAATTCTCACTTCAACATTTTGATCATTATAAGGGTTTATTTCCCAATCTCATTCTAATCGACATTGTTTATTATTAAATTTAAGATGAAGGAAATTATTTGATAATTTTATAAAAAAAATCTTTTTATTATCATTTTTATATTCATAATATTTTCATTTAATAGTAATATTTTCCACTAATTGGTACTTAAAATGTTTGATAAAATGTTTTTAATTTTAAGGGATTTCATGGCCACTAGCGAAACTAGCTATAAGAGTTGGTTTATGAGAACCTACTGGTTGTAATTTGATCACATGGACTTTTAATATATTTAAATATTAATCAACTTATTACATATGGTTTATTAATCTTCATGACTATTATTTCATAATGTCCTAGAGTATATGTTTCATTGATAAGGTCAGGGTAGTTCCCTACTATGATGATAGCCTTGAAATTCTATAAAAATATTCTTATAAATTATTCTACGGTTGGATGAAATTATATTGTGGGATACATAGCAAGAATACCGTAAGGTGTGTGTACTCCTAAGAATTTGAGACTTCCTCTCATGATGTTTCCAATAGGTAATCTCGAAGAAAGGAGGTTATGAGAACAGACCAGCTAGTAGGAATTCATCATGTTTTGGTTTCATTAGATATTTCTACCTTCAAGCGTGTTTAATGATCCTTATACTTTAATATTATCATTAATACATGTAATGACTCATGCACTTTGATTTATTGACAAAAACCATCACATAGAAAGTTGGCGGGATGTAGGGTATGTTGGGTATGTCACGAGTGGCATGTTATTAATGGATAAGTCAGGGAAAGATTTGTCCCTTCCATTTATGTAATTAGATATATTGGATATTTTATTGAAATATAATCGTCGCATTAAATTCCATTTCCATGGTGTAATTATGAGTTTATTTCAGGTAGTCAAAGTACGACATATAAAGCATAAAAATTTATGGCACTATCATGAAACCTTCTTGATGAGATATTGAGTCCAACGGATTATATTACACAGTTAGCATTCATATGTCGATTTCATTTTTGCAATATTAGGTTATTTCTCATGGGTTACTTGACCCGTTTCTAGACATTACTCTTGGACTTCAGGTTATCCCACCTAATTGCAAAGAGAACGAATCCTAGAGGGTCACAAAATATATGTTTTTGGTAGTCTCTGTTAAATTCTATTTGAGTTTAATTAATGAAATAAATATTGTTCTCAAAACACTTGATTAATTTTATTCAAGATAAAATGATCGTATAAATTAAAAAAAATATTTATTTTATTTAACATTTAATAAATATTTATTTACTAGTTTGTAAATAAAATATTTACTTAATAGAATAAATTTTTTATTCAATTATTTGGGTGTACAATAAATGGAAGTGGAGTTTGAGATAAACAAGGTCCGTCTGGTAGTAAAATAATTATTTTCAAGCTGGTGAATAATTATTTAACTAGATGGCACATGATAAAATAATAATGACACTGCTATTATTTTTTGATACAGAATTTTATTCATAATTCCATTTAATGAAAGTTGGCGCACCATAAATAATAACACAGTATTATTATTATGGGCATGGGTTTTCTCTATGTTCATGAATGTATTTAATTGATTTTATGCAATTAAATATTTTAACTAAAGTTACATTTATATACAAGTACACCTATTGTGCCAGTCACCCCCATGACACCTAATCGTACACCCGGTGAAATGAGAATTGTTGAGATAAACAATTTATCTCTAAAATCCTATTCCCATTCCTCTCAATAACAAGAGACATTCATCATGAATGAAGAAAACATGATCAAGAATAACCAACACAAGACACTCAATTCGCTACGCTAGCACCCAGGGAATGAGCGACGTCGATCAGAGGCCATCGAAGCACATGTGGATCACCACTAGAAGGATTCTAGTTTTTATCCTTACAAACACAACGAGATAATCAGGAAGGGTCATTCCAGGTGATCAACATTATCAATAAATAAAATAACAAAGATCCATGTATTATTTTCTTTATGAAATTAATTAAATTATTTATAAACGTGATGTTGAATATCCTCTATAATGGTTTTGGGGCTCTTAATTATTTATCTAAATCATTGATTCTATTACAGGGAGACTTCCATTCATCGTCGTATTGATCCCGAAATAATCATTGATCATGGTAAAAATCTATGTTGGGTTATGTACCAACTACGCTTCCACTGTTCTCGAAACCTTCAAGTGTTATTAGAGCAGTTACATCGTAGTTTATAATTATTTAATTATTTCATTGATGATTTACAAATTTAATAAATTAGTTATTTCAATTAAACTTAATCATTCTGAAAATAATAATCTTGATATTTATTCCTCCTCTTTCATTTCTCGTTCATCTTACAAAAACAATCTTTTCTTTTAATTTCGACTAAAATAAAATAAGGGATCTCAACTGGTGGTGCCAATGGTTCCCAGATGTACAACACCATAACACATGGCATGTATTTGGCTGTAGAGACCGGAACTTGACATACATAGACATTGCATTACTTTTTAAGAATACTTTACACATAAAAAACAGACACCAAAGGAACGTAATAGTTTAGTGTCTTTGGAAACTCGGAACATAATCTTCTAATCATGGTGAAAGATCTTCACCATCTCCCATAAAGATCTTCCCCTTTTTTTCTTACGTAAATACTTTCTTTATATCCTAGGGAAAAAGAAAACATATAAAGGGTGATCACAAATACTCAATAAGGGTAAGCATTGAAAAAATAAACAAAACCATATACATTTGAACATAAAAACATGAACATAATGTTTAAATATAAAAAATCTTGAGCAATGACATAAAACATGACAGTACGTAAGGCATAGATCATAATGGAACATCAATAATCTTAAAATAGTATGGGAATAAATCATGTAATTATGTAAAACCATTAATCACATGATATTATTTCCATAGTAGCCAAGGCATTGCTGCCAAGACCATCTTAGTGGACAAAGTCCCTTTTTTTAATCGAGTTCACTCCTCGTTCCAGTCTTGTATCGCTGAACAAGATTAACTTACCATTCCATCCATTTCTATCTCATGAGATATAAATCTTTACCCAATGAATTGGAGGTAGCTATAGGTCCCAACAATCTCATAATGAAATCATTCTTACATGTTCCACAACATAAACACAAATCATTCATCACAACCCAAAGAATAAAATGGGTTTCATAAACATCATCACATCATAACATAATCCATATAAAACAAATGTGTGTTATTTCATCATAAGAAAATTGAAACCATGTAAATCAAAGGGACATTATTCATGAAACATATACATATGAAATAATGTAATCTTAGATGGAAAATTGTTTTTATAAAACACTTGAAATGAATTCCTGAGGAAAATATTATTTCTTCTTCAAAATAATTTTCTTTTCAAAAAATTACATAAAATTTTACAAGAAAAGGATTTTGTTGAAAATATTCATAAAATATTTTAGAGGAATGTTCATGTAAATAAGGCATTATGAAATAATAAAAACCAGTTCATGCCGTATAAGTTAAAAAACATTCTTCTCGTTCTTTTTCCGGAAAAGTCTAAAAGTACCTCATGTGGAAAAAAAAGAAACATTAATTACATACCATTTAGTAAAAGTAAAAAATGGTTAAGAAGGACATTAAACATACATGATACCATTTTCATAAAATAGGGACATAGTTGATAAATATAACCCCAGTAAATACTTACGTATAAGCATTCTCAGATAAAAATGAGATTGCGAAATTATCCCTTACCTTATGTCTGGTATGCTTCATATGTATCCGAACCTCCTGTATAATGATTTAAATAATTTCATTGACTTATTAAAAAATAATATTCACTATTATTATATCAAATATCGTTCACTGATGACTTTATATTACCCATTCTTTTGTAAATTCCATGTGAAAGAATCGTTTTGGGTAAAATCATTTCATTTATCGTACGTGTTTGGACTTGTTGTTCTAGATATTATTATTACTTATATCAAAATTTACCAACTTCAATAATGTAAAAAATGATTTATATATCATATATATTCACTATATATATATAATAGATAGATAAATGAAATGAATGCACTGTTCATTGAGATGGTAGGTCGTATGTACGCATGAATGATGTTTTCCTTTCCTTATTGACTTGAATGTAAGTAAGTAAATAACATATACAAAAATCCAGTAGAATTATTATGTTATATATACCATTATTATTCATTATATATACTTTATAATCATTCTTGAATGTTTAACATAGAGAATGAATCTCATCGCGTCGTGGACATGGAAATCCGTACGTACGCACGAGTGATGATATCATTCCCCTAAATATTGAATGGAATTATAGTGGATGATATAATATCTCAGAATCAATATCATGTTATAATAACCATATATATAGTTATTGTTTACACCATTATACCCATCCATGTTAGGTGGTGGTGGAAAAATAGATTACACCACAGCGTGGAGATGGTATTCTGTACGTATGCAGGTGTGGTGATTTCGTATTTTGTAGGATGGATGGAAGGTGAAATGGTGTTGTTTTATATTTATAATAACATATCAATATATTATTTATACTTATTTTATTGCCTGATAATGATACAACTAATGAATAATAAGTTGAAGAAGAAAGAAACATGAACGAATCAGTGGAAGAGATTACCTCTTCTTCGATGCACCTCCTTTAAGCTTCCTCTTAAGGGACTAGAGTTTGTCTTTTGAGAATACCAGAACCAAAAGAATGTTTCTAGGGAAGTGGAGAAGAGATATTTTCAGGGTTTGGCCGATCTTGAAGGCTCAAAGTGTTGTGAAGAGGAGAGGGAGGAGGTCCCTTTTATAAGGGAGGAGAGGGGCACATTTGGAAACCTCAAAAATATTAATTTATAATAAATCAAATCCCACTTAAAACCCTATAAAAATGACTCATATTCGATGATTATATGATATATGGTTTTAATCACATCAACAAATAAAATTTAGACATATTTGGAATTTATTTTAAACCTTATCAACTTTATTTATCCTTATTTAATTTATTTAATCTTATTTGTTGTTATAAGATTCTAAATTTTAAATTGTTATAAATAATTACTTATATGTTGTTAATTATCAATAATTGGATAATTTATGAAATTTTAGACCATATAAATTTCAAATTATAATTTTTTAATATTTATTTTAATTTTAAACAGTTTAATAATATGTTATTTTAATAAAATAACAATAGTGTTATTTTTGACACTATTAATTTATTTGAATTTAAATAAAATCCACACAGAGGAAATATTTGAAAACAATTGTTTAATAGATTTCTAACATGTCATATTAATCTATAAAATTTGTGGAGAACATTAATTAGTTCATATAATATTTATTTAAATATTTATAAAACCATTTATTTGATATTTCTCTTAATAAAACAATTACTACATCATTATGTATAATTATTTAATATACTTCTTAGTTGTATACAAATTTAAAAATAAATCATATGTTGAAGATAAATATATCAAATTTAATAATAATTTTTTTACTAGAATTTATCATCTTAAAATCACAAAATTTTAATTTTTAAATTTATTAACTATTGAAGGTGACATCTTTGACATCATTTAAAATAAAATAATATATTATAAGGCTCAAAATGTTCAAATATTCGAACATTGGATGATTATGGTTTACATTTACATGACCAATAAGATTTGGTCAGGTTTTTTTGCCTTTTATGGTCACTATTAGTTTAATGAAAACAATATTATTGATTTTTCACAAAATAAACATTTTCTGCATCACTATTGTGTCACCATTAATGACAATTATTTAATCCTTAAAAATTATAAATAAATTTTCATGATATAGATAATTTTATTATATTTCTGTATACTATTAATGTTCTATGTTTCATGAAGTTTATCACTAAATTAAAATTATTATACTTACAAGATTTAAGAGAGTGACATGTTGTCACATTCATTGGTTTTAATATTAATTAAATTATTTTCATGGTCAAAAGTCCATTAAATAAATCTAATCCAAACCATAGGTGATATGGGTCGACCTTTATTCATCCAATATAATTTTGGCATGTGTTAGGGTAATTTTATAATCTTAGGTTTACCCTTAATTACCCGATTTATCTTTAACTGAAGTAAATAAAAATTATCGTAGTTACTATTCATAATATCAAAAAAAATAAAAGTAACCTATTTACATAATTTGATCCCACTTAATACAAATATGGAATCCATTTTTCAAAATTCGAAACACAGAAGTTGTAGTAATTAATTTAAAATTAATCCCGTTGTTTAGAAAACGGGTTTTAAAAGTTAAATCATTACTAAAGATTGAAATATTTTTACCTATGAATTCAATGTAAAATTAATGGTAATGAAATAAATTAGATTAAATAGTAAAAATATATTCTATTTATACTTTAAAACCACTAAATATTATAATTTAACCATATAAATTATTGTGATGAAAAATTTTGTTTTTAATTAAAATATATCGTGTTTTTACTATTCATTAAAATATGAAAGTTATCAAAATAATATGAAAATTTTATGCAAAGTAAATTTATATATCCTGATTCCGAATCAAATTTCTATTTTGTCAAATTGAAGTTATAAACATGTCAATACTATATTTAATGTGGGTGCGCCATCAAAAGGTTGAAAACTGCATTTTTTGACAAATATATATTTTACCCGAAAAATTTATTTTGTTCTCATATCATGTTCTAGAAAATGTGTAAGCGGAAGAATAATGTTATAAAATTCAAAATATAGTTAATACTATTTATAATGGCTTTTACATAGTAATATTATGACAATATATCATTATTTAGTGAAACCCGATGATGCGCACTACACACGCTATCGAGGAAGGTCGTGATTGCGTGTAATGAAAGCCAAGTCAGGGATGCGTGTAGTGCAAGCTCCATTTGGTGTTGTGTATAACATAATTCAAAACATATTTCATTTATACATTAAAAAAATATATACATAATGTTGTATAGAATAATTTCTACAAAACGAACATGAAACTGTGGGTAACACGAGCAAAGAATAGTGTTGCGTATACTGCAAGCTAATACGGTGTTGCAAATAGCATAAGATAATTTTGGTGTAGTGTACAACACAATAAATCAATGAAATTAAAAAGAATAATTCTTATAAAATATCGGGTTGTTACGTTCTACACCCCTTAAAATGAATTTCTCCCATGAAATTCTTCGGGGTTATAAATGGTTTATTACTTGAGAGTTTCTTTCATAGACACCCAAACCGTAAAAAGGAATACTAAAACTTAATTTTAAAACTACTGTATAAAATGTAATGGTTACCCAAATAAACTTATCCATGGGTTACCACATAAGATAACATAGGTGAAAATATGGATATGGAAGATAAATCTAACCGTCATGTTCTGATGGAGAGTGGTAGAAAACATGGATACGAAAAAGCCAACAATCACAAAACCATAAATTTGTGATGATCTAAGGTACCATATGATTCATCAGATATGAGGGAAATAGGACAACATTTTTGGTTTTCATGATCATTTCCCTAATGTTGAAAAAAATTGAATTAGAAGAAACACATTCTTGATTTTGGTACAATATCACCGTTTGTTGTTCCTTGAACAATTTCCACTTCATCTATTAAATAAATGAAGTTGAATTTTTCAGAAGATCATGCGATAGAATGATAGGTCATTCCATCTATCTCAAATAAAATTTTAGAAAATGTTATTAAAAATACATAAGTCTATATATATTGATATTAATTGTATATGGTTCCCAAAATGGACTTATACATCCTATATCATACCACTTGATAAATTAAAACTAATTTATACTAACCATGGACTTCTTGTAGGCCAGTGGTAGGCGATAAAGGCTTGTCCCACTTCGGTTGTGGGTTCGATTCCCATATCTTTTTCTGACGCGATGGGTTGTCTCTCATCCTGCAGGTTGTACCTTTTTCTAAAACTACACTATTATAACATTACATAAATAATATAGAAAAAGGTTCTATCCTTAAACAATAATATCTGATGTCCAACATAATCCATTCCAAACATTAAACTTATCCAAAATACATATGTACAATCTAATATGATAAGGAAAACTATTACTAGAAAGGTCACAAAACAAGCACGTGAATACCATCATTTATGCCCCATATATCATAATATATATCTTGTTGATTTCATTCAAAACATGTGAATACCTTAATATTATATTCTCTTGCACCATGAATTACCATAGAACCATAGTGAAAACATGAATGCTGTCAAAAGGTAACTATTTACACATACCAAAATCCCAAAATTTCTAAATACTCAAACCATGATATCACTTTGTCCTCATATCTATCATGATCTCATTAATACTATAAAAAATATTATTTTCTCCTTATCCCTTCATTATGCGCATATCATCTTCTTTCCAAAATATTTGAATTACTTTTCAGGGATACCAGTACCATTCAACATATTCTTTTAAATAATGTAGGAAAAAATATTGTTTAATAATCCTTATATGTGTCTTTATTCTATAGTACCATTACATATACAACATAACTCTTAATAAACATAAATCCTTCCACTACCTTCTTAAACTATTGACAGAGGTTCAACAATTCATTCCTCTCACATATCATTTGTAGTCTCATCGTCATCATAAATATAAATACTACCCATATGACTATGATGATTCTATTCATGAGATATTACCTTAGGGAATTGTTTTTCATAATGCCCATACATTCCACATTTAAAAATTTTAATCGTTGTTGATGTCGTAGCAATACCATTATCGCTATCCATGGTGTTAACTGAACCTTTTCATTTGCACATACTATATTTGTGTCATTCTTTTCCACACCAAAAGCGTCTTCCAGTTATTTTGAAACATTCTCCTTGATTCCTCTACCCACATGATTTATATGAGGGAAATTGAACTTTCATTCCTCTATGATCATCATGAAACTCCATCTTTCTCTTATTAGATGAGTTGGGATACTTACCAAAGTTGAGATTATTGACCATATTATGAGATTGATGTTTAGGCATAATAATGATGTTTAGACTTCAAAATCCCATGTAATTTGGTTTCTTATGAAGAATATCATTCCATTGTCCATCATATCCTCAATTGTCGTGAATCATCTTCTTTCCAGGTATTTTTTAAAACCCAAAAAGAATAGTGTGAGAGGCAAAAATCATGCTAGGAAAAGAACATAATAAAGGGGAAGTACCTTTAATATGTAACATCTTAGGGTTAATTCTAATATTTTTACCGTAATTATAAGACTATAAACTATACGCATAATTAACCTTAGATACATCCCTAGACATACCTTATAAATATCTCTAGTGATTTCATTAATGTTTTCGCATCCTAGTTTCCAAAGGATAACTAAACCTCCCTCTGATACCAACTGTAGATACCCGAACTTGACGTAAAAATAAATTTCATTGCATTTTTGGAATACTTAATACATAACAAAAACAGACACCAATGGACCGTAATAGTTTAGTGTATTTGGAAACTCATAACATAATCTTTTAATCATGGTGAAAGATCTTCAACATCTCCCAAAAAGGTCTTCCCCTTTTGTTTTATTTCCTAAAACCTTTCTTTATATCCTGGGGGAAAATAAAACATATAAAGGGTGAGATAAAATTCTCAGTAAGGGTAAGCATGGATAAAATAAAACAAAACAATATACATTTGAACATAAAAATAGGAACATAATGTTTAAACATCAAAATTTTGAGCAAGGACATAAAACATGGAAGTATGTAAGGCATAGATAATAATGGAACATAAATCATCATAAAAATTCATGGTAATAAATCATGTAGTTATGGAAAACCATTAAGCACATGATATGATTTCCATAGTATCCAAGGCCTTGTTTCCAAGACCATCTTACTGGACAAAGTCCCTTTCTGAATCGAGTTCACTCCCCTTTTCAGTCCACTATCACTGAACCAGATTAACTTACCATTCCATCTATGTCTATCTCATGAGATATAAATCTTTACCCAATGCATTGTAGGGAGTTATAGGTCCCACCCATCTCATAATGAAATCATTCTTATGTGTGCCACAACATAAACATAAGTCATTCATCATAACCGAAAGAATAAAATGGGTTTCATAAACATCATCCCATCATAACATAATCCATATAAAACAAATGGATATCATTTTTTCATAAGAAAAGTTAATCCATGTAAATCATAGGGACATTATAAATTAAACATAGACATAGGAAATAATGTAATCTTATATGGAAAATTGTTTTGATAAAACACTTGAAATGAATTCTTGAGGAAAATATAATTTCTTCGTCAAAATCATTTTCTTTTCACAAAATGTCATGCCATTTTAAAAGAAAATGATTTTGTTTAAAATATTAATGAGATATTTTATAGGAATCTTCATGTAAATTTGGCTTTATGAAACCATAAAAATATTTTCATGTCGTATAAGTTAAGAAAAACATTCTTCTCGTACTTTTGTCGAAATAGTCAAAAAGTACCTCGTGTGGTAAAAAAAAGAAAGATTCCTTACATACTATGTAGTAAAATTAAAAAATGGGTAAAAAGGACATTAAGAATACATGAATCCATTTTTAGAAAATAGGTACATAGATGATATATATAACCCCAGTAAATACTTACGTATATGTATTCTCATATAAAAATGAGATTACGAAATTATCCCTTTCATTATGTCTGATATGATTTTTATGTTTTCGAACCTCCTTTATAATGATTTAAATAATTTCATTGAATTATTACAGAATCGTATTCATTTTTTTGATATCATATATGGTTCACTCATGAATTTATATTACCCATTCTTTTGTAAATTCCATGTTAAAGAAGCATTTCGGGTAAAATCGTTTAATTTATCGTACGTGTTTAGACTTGTTGTTATTGATATTATTATTACTTATATCATGATTTACTAACATATAGAATGTAAAACATTATTTATATATCATATATATTCAGTATATATATATATTTATATAATAGATAGATAAATGAAATGAAAACCACCTTTCATGGAGACGGTAGGCCGTACGTACGCATGAACGATATTTTCCTTTCCTTATTGACTTCAATGGAAGTAAGTAAATAACATATACATAAATAAAGTAGCATTATTATGTTATATATTACATTATTATTCATTATATATACTTTATAATCATTCTTGAATGGTAAACATGGATATTGAATCTCATCACGTTGTAGAGACGGTAATCCGTACGTACGCATGAGCGATGATATCATTCCCATAATTATTGTATGGAATTCTAGTGGATGATATAATATCTCAGAAATAATATCATGTTATAATAACCATATATATAGTTATTCTTTACACCATTATACCCATCGAAGTTATGTGGTGGTGGAAAAAAAGATTACACCACAGTGTGGAGACGGTATTCCGTACATACGCACACGCAGTGATTTCTTTTTCCGTGGGATGGATAGAAGGTGAAATGGGGATGTTTCATATTTATAATAAAATATCAGTATATTATTGTTACTTATGTTATTACCTTATAATGAAACAACTAATGAAGAAGAAGTTGAAGAAGAAAGAGACTTGAATGAATCGATGGAAGAGATTACCTCTTCTTCGACGTACCTCCTTTAATCTTCTTCTTAAGGGACTAGAGTTGGTCTTTTGAGATGACCAAAACCTCCGAATGTTGCTAGGGAAGTTTAGAAGAGAAATGGTCACAGTTTTTCCGAGATTTAAGGATCAAAGAATTGTGAAGAGGAGAGATATGAGGTTCCATTTTATAAGGGAGAAGAGGGGCACCTTTGGAAACTTCAAAAATATTAATTTGTAATAATCAATACCCACTTAAAAAGATAAAAAAACGACTCATATTCAAATATTAGAAGCTATAGAGTTGTAATCGCATCAAAAAAATAAAATTTAGACAAGTTTTAAATTTATTTTAAATGTTATCAACTTGATTCATCCTTATTTAATTTATTTTATCTTATTTGTGGTTATAAGATTCTAGATTTTAAATTGTAACAAATAATTACTTATGTGTTGTTAATTATCCATAATTTTTTAATTTATGACATTTTAGACCATATAAATTTAAAATTATAATTTTTAAATATTTATGTGATTTTTAAACAATTTAATAATATGTTATTGTTATAAAATAACAATAGTTTTAATTTTGACACTATTCATTTATTTGAATTCAAATAAAATCCAGAAAGATGAAATATTCGAAAAAAAAAATTAATAGATTCGTAACATGTCATATTCATTTTTAAAAGTTTTGGAGAACATTAATTATTTCATATAATATTTATTTTAATATTTATAAAACCATTTATTTGATATTTCTCTTAATAAAACAATTATTACATCATTTATGTATAATCATTTATCATACATATTACATGCATAAAAATTAAAAATAAAATCCTATGATGAATAAAAATATAATAAATTTCATAATAATATTTGTAATCGAATTTATCATCTTAAAATAAAAACATTTTAATTTTTACGGTTATTAACTTTTGAAGGTGACAACTTTGACATCATTTAAAATAATATAATATAAGTGTCATAATAACATTTATTAGGCACCAAATAGTCAAATATTCTACCATTGGATGCTTATGGTTTACATGTACATGACCAATAAGTTTTGGTCTGGTTTTAGGGCCTTTTATGGTCACTATTAGTTTTAAAAAAACAATATTATTGATTGTTCACTAAATATAAAATTTCTGCATCACTGTTTTGTCACCATTAATTCCAATTATTTAATCCCTAAAAATTCTAAATAAATTCTCATGATGTTGATAATTTTATTATCTTTCTGTAGATTCTTCATGGACGAATTTTCAAGATTTTTAGCACTAAATTAAAATTATTATACTTATACAATTTAAGAGAGTAACATGTTGTCACTTTCTTTGGTTTTAATAATAATTAAATTATTTTCCAGATTACACATTGTGTAGTCCACTGTACTCGGAATATTGTCCCTTCAGGTTAGGGTTGGAGAATGTACCCCGTACATGGTATGCCCGACTGGAAACTGTGTAATGTGGATACTACACAGCGTGTGGTCCCCTGAACACACCATGTACTCTGATGATTTCAGAAGTGCACTCACACTTTCTTTCCTTGGGAGTGTACTTCAGATGGATGTTGAAAAATAGTACATGCCTTGTAGTTGGAACAACATGTTGTGTACTTATACAAATTATTCATATTTATTAAAATTTATTATTATATTATAAAAACCCTTGAGATGTGTATCATCGTGTAGGTTTAAATATGAGGCACAACACATGATATGTTATATATATATATGTGTTTAATTTAACATCTGTGTAATTTTAATTTCTACTAATTTAGTAGTTATGAATAAGAATTCACTGAGATGCCTCAAAGATACATGTTACATACAAAGAGAATTTTAAATGAAATTATTTGTTTGAAATTATGATGGATGGGAATCTCAAGGAAATTCAGAAAAAGGGTTTAAGATAAATGGATTGATTGATTAAAAATGATAATTAATTGATTCAAGCATGATTTATCCTAATCAATAATGATTAAGGAATTGAATTCCAGTTTTATTTATGTGTAAACATCATTTCAAGTATGGATGATCATGATCTAGACCATGACCTTTGTATGTGGACGATTTCTATGAATTTATTTATTTAAATTAAATATGTTGGCCCGTGAGTCATATCTGCTCATTAATATGTATGGCATGCATGCCCAAGGTTTCTTTTAGGTAAAACCCATTTTTACCTCCTGACATGAATGTGAGTTAAAAAGGTATTTGTAATGGATGGAACTCTCAGGCAAGTGGAGGCGGTTCAAGCTAGAGCCAAGACGAAACCAATCCTAGGAGATACAGGCGTGAACACGTGGGAAGCTGTAAACATGAACCCAAAAGGTTCAAGATGTTTCTCCCCTATGTCAGTAAACCGCTATATAAACTAATGATTAGAAAAGCTTATGATCATTCTATTTATGTTATTTATTTTAGTTTCATGGTTTATCATTATGGATGTGTTTCCACGATCACATAATTAATGAATTAAACAAGAATGCAAGATAGAAATAAAACAAACCAGACTTATGCGTAAATATTATCAAGACATGGTTAATCACTTAAGTAAGTTCTACATAATATTAAAAAGCATGTGATAATGATAATAAAAAATTCAATCATAAGAGGTAAAAATATATCAAATAAAATATTAAATCAGACAAAGCCTTTCGTTACTTGATTAATTGGAAAACTCAATAAAACTATGTGTTTGACCGACCTTATTTAGGACACATAATTTTATATAGGAAGCCCTTATGAAAGTTTTTGGGTTAACATAACAATATTACATCAAGATTAGTATCCCTTGCTAGAATTGGTGTAATATTGGAGGCATGAGTTGAAGAAATCCAAATTCATGATTTTAGGATTGGGGAGTCCACTCAACATATCAAGGAGATGCAAGCCCGTAGTTGGAAAAGACCTACCTACCCAAATACCATCAAATATCTTGACCAACCCTTGTTGGGGTTATATGAAGGGGAATATGGATCCTTTACATTATAATGTCATAGAAACTGGACATTCCTAGATCAATGGAGAGGTATATTGTGTCGTCATAAAATATCGGGAGACTTAATAAAAAATTTAATACTTCTCGTAAAATGTAATCAATAAAGTATTAGTGATACACTCTTTTAATTGTAGAATAAAATGAAAATCTCATCAAACACATGATACCTATGATTAGTTCGGGATAAAGACAACATCCCCACTAGTAGTATCTTCCAGGAATGGTTTAGACACCTTTGGGTTATCCTATGCCATGAACGGATGTCTTACGTGATGGAGTCAACGTTAAATAATCTGCCATCCAAAGAGGCTAGTGATGAGGATTTCCTAGTCTATGATAATCATAAGAACTACGTGGTCGAAATTCAATGTTTGATGCTATCATCAATGTCTCGTGAGCTCATGATGTCTTAGGAAAACATTTATGATTATATCATGCCTGATCACCTCTGTGGTCTTTACCAGTAGAGAGAAAGATAAGAAAGGTTTTAGATCACGAAGGAACTCTTTTAGAGTAAGCATGGAGAAGGTTCCCCAGCTAGGCCTCATATAGTCAAGCACATTGGATACATTGAGCACCTAGGGGATTTAGGTTTTAAAATCCCTAATGAACTGGGAATGGATCTCATTTTTGCATCATTCTCTTAGAGATTCTCTATCTTTTTTGTCAATTTAAATGTGAAAAACATTGAGAAGTCTCTATCTGATCTTATTATCCTCACTCACCAAGTGGAAAAATATATGAAGTGAGAAAATCCTTATATTCTTATGGTGAATAACAGGAAAGGGAAGGTAAAGATATTTAAGCCCAAATCTTCTTCACAACCTTCCCAGAAAAGGAAGATCAAAGGGGAGCAAAGGAAACATGAGTCTGTATGTTTTTCATGTGGCAAGAAGGGCCACTGGAAGATGAACTTCACTTAGACTAAGAAGCAAGGGGAAGATTCAAGTGCATTTGATATTGAATGCAATCAATCAATTTCTAAAAATTTGGTATTAAATACATCTTTTGGTGCTTATATATGTATCCAAATATAGGAACCAAGTAGATTTAATAATATTGAATGAGGGGAGTTAGATCTACAAGAATCCAATGGATCCAAACATTGGGTTGTATCTGTGAGGGATAACCACCTCACGTTGCCAACTTGGATGATCTTAGTATTAAAGGGTTGTTATTATATACATTACGTTACTAAAAACATAATTTCAGTATCCATATTAGATACATATGTATTTTTTCATGTTTTTAAATGATATTTTGTCTTTTAGAAAAATAAAATTTGTTTTGTAGGGAACATTTAAAAAATGGTATTTACGTGTTGGATTACACAAACCAAGTAATGGGAATCGATAATAAAGATACTTCACAAGGCTCATAACACACCTAACATTGGAATTATGGGATAGGTCATGTAAATTGGAAACTCTTAACAAAGTTACATAAAGATGAATATTTTTATTCATTCAAGCTAAAACCAGATAGTGAATGTCATGAATATTTACAAGGAAAAATGACCAAAGCCCCATTTAGTGGGATTAGTGAAAGGGATAAAGAACTTATTGAATTGGTTCATACCGATGTGTGTTGACAATTTCCAGTTGCAGAAAGGAGAGGGTACTCATACTTCACAAATTTTACTGATGGTTTTAATGGATATGGATATATCTGATTAATGAGGTATAAGTCAGATTCTTTTGATAAGTGCAAAGAATAGAAGAATTAAGTTGAGAACTAGTTTGGTAAGAGGACTAAAAAACTCCGCACAGACCGAGGTGGAGAATATCTTAATCATGACTTCATTAATTACGTACAAGAGTTTGAGATCCTATCCTAACTCATTTCACCTTACACGCCCTAGTGGAATGGTGTGAGTGAAAGGAGGAACCACACCTGGTTGGACATGGTGAGATCAATAATGAGTCAAGCGAGTCTTCCATTATGCTTTTGTAGATATTAGTTACAAACAACACTGAATACACTAAACCAAGTACAACCTAAATTGATATATGATATTCCAAATGAGTTCTGGAGTGGAAAGAAATCCATATTATAAAATTTACATGTTTGGGGAAGTGATGCACTTGTTAAGGCCTATTCAGGTAAAAAAAACATTCACCCCAAGGCCCAAAGTGTACCATTATAATACACCCCAATGAAACAAGGGGATATTACCTATACAACACCTTGGAAAAAAAAGTTAATAGTGTCAAGGCACACTATATTCCTTGAGAGGGAGCACATCTCCAAAAGAGATAATGGTAGAGAGATAGACTTCGATGAAGTTGAGGCTCAAGGTACACAATAGTTGGTACATGAATAGATTCCAAAAATCCCCATGGAAGAAAAAACTATTCTACAGACACTGGAGTTGTGTAGGAGTACAAGAGAGGTTAGAGAACTGGAATGGAATATTTTCTAGTTACTGAGCATGGTAAGTCATTATTAGTTGATAATAATGATCCTCTAACCTAAAATGAAGCAGTAAGTGGCACATATGTTTCCAAGTGGCCAAAATCCTTGAATATTGAAATGGATTCCAGGTACCAAAACCAGGTTTTGATTTTGGAAGATCCTTTAGTAGATGTAATGCCTGTTGGTTACAAATTGGAATTCAAGAAGAAACTGGACATGTAAGGACAAGTCACGACCTATAAGGCATGATTGGTTGCAAAAGGGTTCAAATAACGTCAAGGAATTTACTATGATGAAACCTTTTCACCATTTGAAGTACTGAAATCCATCATAATTCTATTTTCCATTACCTCTTACCATGACTATGAGATTTGGAAAATGGATTTCCAAACAACCTTCCTTAATGGGTACCTTTAGTCAGATTTCTACAAGACACAACCTAAAGTTTTTATGACTCCAAAGGATTCCAATATGGTATTCAAGTTGTATAAATCCATTTTTGGATTAAAGAAAGAATCCAGGTCATGGAAAATTCTTTTTGAAGAGACAGTAACTAAATTTGGTTTTACCAAGGATGAATGGGAGCATTGTGTCTACAAAAGGTTTAGTGGGAGTGAAGTCATTTTCCTAATAGTATATGTTGATTACATATTACTTATTGGAAATTATATACAAGTCTTACAGTCTATTAAGGCATGGTGGAATCAATGCTTATCCATGAAGGACATGGGTGAGGCAACATATATTCTTGGGATCAAGATCCATCTTGATAGATCCAAGAGATTGTTGGGCCTAAGTCAAAGTACATTCATTGATAATATAAAAAAGAGATTTAGTATGGAACAATCCAAGAGGTGACTATTTCCAGAATCACTTGGAATTCATATTTCCTGTAAAATGTGTCCTCAGACATATGAGAAAAGAAAGATAATGACAAGGACTCTATATGCCTCAATGATTGGGTCAGTCACGTATGACATGCAATGTAGTAGGCTGGATGTCACCTACACATTGAGTGTGGTAGGTAGATATAAATCTATCCCAGGTGAGCGCCATTAGATGGAAGTCAATATTATCCTAATGTATCTAATGCATACTAAGGTTATGTTCATAGTTTATGTAGGCGATGATGAACTAGTAAACATAGGATATGCATATGCTAGTTTCCAGACTGATCAAGATGACATGAATTCGCAAACAGGAGACATATTCACTTTGAATGGAGGAGAAATGAGCTGAAAGAGCTTAAAACAAACTGGGGTCATAGATTCTACAGTAGTGTATGAGTATATCGCAGATTCTAAGGTAGCTAAAGATGCAATTGCGATGCGAAGCTTCGTCCAGGAGCTTGATGTGATACCTAGAAGTAAAGATCCCATCACACTATACTGTGATAATACTGCAGTAGTGGATCTCGCAAAAGATCTAAGGTCACATTAGTGGATGAAGCACATTCTTCAGAAGTATCATCTCTTGAGGGATTTTTCTCAGAGAGGTGAAGTTGCAGTGATCTGTATTTCCATGGAGGAAAATGTGTTGTACCCCT